>OY740818.1:22863382-23205882 GCA_963514005.1 Raja brachyura | reverse complement strand
GAGGTGGGGGGGGGGGGGGGGGGTGGATTGGCAAATGATTGGCATTGTTTTAATTACAGACATACAGTGAGGAAACATTCCCTTCCGCCCACCGGTCCGCGCCGACCAGCGATCACCCGTACGCTAGTTCGATCCTACACGCTAGGGATAATTCACCGCCAAACCCGGACGCCTTCAGAATGTGGGAGGAAACCGGAGCACCCGGAGAAAACCCACGCAGTCACAGATTAAAGAAGGATCTCGACCCGAAACGTCACCCACTCATTCCTTCGCTCCAGAGATGCTTTCTGTCCCGCTGAGTTACTCCAGCATTTTGAGCCTATCTTCGGGGAATTAAAGTGTTTAAGAAGGAACTGCAGATGCTGGAAAAGCGAAGGTAGACAAAAATGCTGGAGAAACTCAGCAGGTGAGGCAGCATCTATGGAGTGAAGGAAATAGGCGATGTTTTTCGGGCCGAAACCTTTCTTCAGATGAAGGGTTTTGGCCCGAAACGTTGCCTATTTCCTTCGCTCCTCAGATGCTGCTGCACCCGCTGAGTTTCTCCAGCACTTTTGTCTACCGGGGAACTAACGTGTTTGGCAACTGGGAGACCAGCTACTCTAGATGGCCGCTCTGACACCGCAGAAACTGGTCTGATAACTTTGAGCAAGTTCCCAGTGACTGTCTTGCTGAGATTATTCTGTAACAAGGTAATGCGAAAACAATCCAACAGCTTGATTTGGTATCTCATGCTCACGAGACACGCACTTCATTTACATATTAATGGAGTCTTTATACGCGGTAATTGTTTTTGTTTTATATTGGTAAACAAAGCATTTAAATCCCTGAATCCATAATTCTGATGGTGTACGACTAACTTGGGCAATTTATTCTGAATGATACTAAATGATAGCGGAGTCACCTGCCTCACGTTGAACTTACGGAACGCTTGGATTTATTCATTTATTTATTAGGTGCATGCGACTTTGGCGTTGTGTAAATCATCCGTGTTCCAAGGTGATTTTCATTGTAAGGAGACAAAATTGCTGGAGAAACTCAGCGGGTGCAGCAGCATCTATGGAGCGAAGGAAATAGGCAACGTTTCAGGACGAAACCCGAAGGGTTTCGGCCCGAAACGTTACCTATTTCCTTTGTCTCAACAGATGCTGCTGCACCCGCTGAGTTTCTCCAGCACTTTTGCCTACCTTCGATTTTCCAGCATCTGCTGTTCCTTCTTAAAGAGGGTTTCGGCCCGAGAAACGTTGCCTATTTCCTTCGCTCCATAGATGCTGCCGCACCCGCTGAGTTTCTCCAGCACTTTTGCCTACCTTCGATTTTCCAGCATCTGCAGTTCCTTCTTGAACATGGTGATTGTCATTCTGTTGTTTGTTCAAATATGACAAGCGACATCACCAGTTGTAAGTAACTCCAATACCCGGTGAAACAGGTCTGGGAGTTGGGAGGAGGAAGGGACTGCAGATGCTGGTTTAAACCAAAGATGGACACAAAATGCTGGAGTAACTCAGCGGGACTGGCAGGCAGCGTCTCTGGAGAGAAGGAATGGGCGACGTTCTGGGTCGAGACCCTTCTTCTTCTGACTGAAGTTGGGAGGCTGCAGGAACCGCAGTAAGCATTATAATTAGGAACACATTTGTCGTCGGCATTTAGCTCTTTGTGCCAGAGTGAATGGCGTACACAGTCTCTAATATGTGCACGCTCACTCACGCCCTCACACTCACCGGCACAATCACTCACTCGTGTACACACTCACATGCACTCACTAACAGAATCACTCATGTAGTCAGTCACTCACCTACACACATTCACACTCACTCACGCTCACTAACACACCCATTCAAAGACACACTCTTGCACACACACAACTCACTGGCACACACACAACTCACTGACACACACACACGCACAACTCACTGACACACACACAACTCACTGACACACACACACAACTCACTGACACACACACACAACTCACTGACACACACACACAACTCACTGACACACACACACACACACACACACACACACACACACACACACACACACACACACACACACACACACACACACACACACACACACACGCACGCACGCACACGCAGAGAAACATCCACAAGGCCAACCAGGCAAAATACCTGTGCAGATCCTAAACTCAAACATCTGTGGAGAAACACCCACATATTCCCACACAAACACAAGGCTTGCCAACAAGCATAAATCAGTGCCTTTGACACAATCTTCCTGGTACCAGTTCCCAGTGAAGAGCGGGGGGAGGAGTGAGTACAGGAGTCAATGCTTCTTGCTGCCTGACCTCACATTTCCCCGTTTGTCGGGGGCTCGGAGCTGCGTGGTTGCCCACCCACCTCCATGAAGTGGACTGTCCCTCCTATGCTGCCCTGCACTGTCTCAGCAACCTGATTAAATCACCTCTCAAAGTGAAGGAATCACAGGGGCAGACTAGCGCCCAGACGGCAGTAAGCAGCAGTCTGGGTCTGGAGACATTCCTGCCACATGCTGCATTTTCTAAATATTCCCAGATGTTTCAGTCAGGGAGGGTTTGGTGACCGATCTGTAGTTTGGGCCGATTTCTGCAGGTTTTCTCCGGGATCTCCGGTTTCCTCCCACACTCCAAAGTCATGTTTGTAGACTAATTGGCTTTGGCGTGCTTGTAAATTGTCCCGAGTGTGTGCAGGATAGTGTTAGTGTGCGGGGATTCCCGGTTGCCGTGGACTCTGGGCTGAAGGGCCTGTTTTGACATTGTATCGCTGAACTAAAATTATTTGATCTGTACATGGGTGAACCCAACTCATCTCAGTCTGAATAAAAATGTCTTCAGCCGGGTTGGGTGTCAACTGTGGCTGAATGTCCTCAGTCCATGTTCTTCCGAGATGCTGCCTGACCTGAGTTTTAATAGCAAAGGCTAGGAAGGTATATGGAATGGGCTACCAGGGGAGGTAGTTGAGGCAGACACTATCACCATGTTTAAAAAACATTTGTACAAGTTCATTTATAGGAGAGGGTGAGAGGGATAAGGGCCCAATGCAGGCAGGGTGGACTAGTTTAGATGGGGCATGTTGGCAAGCATGTGTTAATTGGGCAGAACATAGAACATAGAAATGGAACATAGAAATTAGGTGCAGGAGTAGGCCATTCGGCCCTTCAAGCCTGCACCGCCATTCAATATGATCATAATAAAACATCCGTGCAATTCTTGTGGCCCTGGGGTGATATCCCTTCCCTTGTTTGAGGGGGGGGGGGTCCCCACCAGACTCTGTCCTTTGATGCCCAGCAGTGGAAGAGGCCCAATTAAAGAGAAGGACTGAGATAGAGACTGGACCTAATCAATCCAAGCCTGGATATCACTGAGAACAAAGCACTGCACTGCACAAAGGCACTGTGGCCGAGCTCAGAATGAATCAACATGAAACGAGAAATGATCAATAACCAACACAGAACCCATGGAAAGGAATATTTTGATACATCTGGTGCAGCGGGTAGAGCTGCTGCCAGATCCCATCCTGACCTCGGGTGCTGTCTCTGTGGAGTTTGCACGTTCTCCCTGTGACCATGTGGGTTTCCTCCGGGTGTTCCGGTTTCCTCCCACATCCCAAAAGCGTGGGAGTTTGATGATTAACTGGCCCTCTGTAAATTGCCCCTAGTGTGTGTGGGATAGCATAGAACTAGTGTGAACAGGTGATCAATGGTTAGCATGGACTCAAAGGGCCGAAGGGCCCGATTCCACGATGTATATCTCAAACAAACAATCAATTAATCAAAATACTTTGGATATAAATATTGCGGCTGATTCTTGTTAAAGGGCCTGTCCCACTGTACGAGCTAATTCAAGAGTTCTTCCGAGTTTCCCTGATTCGAACCCGGAGATTTACGGTAATGGCCGCTCGTAGGTACTCGGGGCTCTCGTGGACATTTTTCAACGTTGAAAAATCTTCACGAATCTTCCCGAGCTTACCGCGTTTCCTGAGTACCTGCCGTTAGCGTTACGAGCCGCTAAGAGACGTCCCGAGCTCCGTTGTACCCGCTACGTAAACTCTACGTGCTTACCACGAGCTTGATTTTTTTTTAAACTCGGGAGAGCTCTTGAATTACCTCGTACAGTGGGACAGCCTCTTAAGACTCATTACGTCATTTTGTTGAATTATTATTGAATTATACAATTATTGAACAATAAAATGAGGTCTGAAGAAGGGTCTCGACCCGAAATGTCACCCATTCCTTCTCTCCAGAGATGCTGCCTGTCCCGCTGAGTTACTCCAGCTTGTTGTGTCTATCTTCGATGTAAACCAGCATCTGCAGTTCCTTCCTACACAATAAAATGCTTCTATTCCTTTGCCCAGCACATCTGGTCTGCGGAGCAGAAATCCTGGTTCCAATGCAGATGTGTAAAGGAACATAAACAGCAAGCAAAACATATCTTCATGGAAGCAAGATTTGTGGAAGGATGAAGGGAGAGAGAGTGAAGAGAGAGAGGGAGAGGGGGGGGAGGGAGGGAGGGAAAGTAAGCAGAAGAGCAGTGGAGCGAGAGAAAGAACGTGAGAGAGAGCGAGAGGGGGAGAAACAGTGAGAGGGAGAGAGAGAGAGAGCATGAGGGAGAGAAAGAGAGAGTGGGAGAGAGAAAGAGAAAGAGAGAACAAGCGAGAACAAACGAGTGAGAGAGAAACGCAGAGAAAGAAAATGGGATGGAGAGGCAGAGACAGAAAGATAGTGTGAGGGGCACAGAGAGAGAGGGGGAAAGATAGATTTGGGAGAGAGGGAGGGTGGATTGAGCAAGGAAATCAGGAATTGAAGAACTGGCAAAGTACAATTACAGGAAAAAAGTATCAGAAGCAAGGAGAGGGGAGAAGTTGGTGGCGAAATTATGCTGGTCGAGGTTTCCACTGAAAACACTGCAGAGGAAATGAGTCAGCCGTGGCCCCCTGAGGACTCTGGTAGATACATCTTGATGTTATATTTAGAGCAGTATTACAGCAGCAGGCAGGAGTGCTTTCAACCTGGTGAAGCCCATTCCCCTCTGGGGACAGGCACTAAAATGCTGGAGTAACTCAGCGGGACAGGCAGCAGCATCTCTGGAGAGAAGGAACGGGGGTGATGTTTCGGGTCGAGACCCTTCTGCAGACTAGTTAGGGAAAAGGGGAAATGATGGATATGTAGAGAGATAATGAACAATGAGATGAAGAGCATTCCCTGTGGGGATGTTCTGCGGAGTATCACTGATGTTTGGCCTGGGCCTGCCCCAGAATCTGGATTATTCCGATGATCTGATCATTGAAAGGTTAAATGGGAACAGTAAAAGGCGTGTCCCACATGGCCGTTTTTTCGGCGACTGCCGGCATCATTGACTGACGTACCAGGTCACCGAAAAGTGATGACGTGCGACGCGCGGTGTTTTTTCAAGTGTCGCAACGTTATTTTTGTTGTCGGTTTTGAAATGTTCAAAATCTTTTGGCGACACTGGCATGACGTCGGCAGCCGCCAAAAAAATCGCCAAGTGGGACAGGCCCTTAAGCAGGGCAAGAAAAGTAATTGAGAAGGGCAGCACGGTGGCGCAGTGGTAGAGTTGCCGCCTTACAGCACCAGGAACCCAGGTTCAATCCTGACTACAGGTGCCGTCTACACGGAGTGTGTACTTTCTCCACACGGCCCGTGTGGGTTTTCTCCGGGTGCTCCGGTTTCCTCCCGCATTCCAAAAGGGTCTGTACATTAATAGGCTTGATAACATTATAAATTGTCGCTAGTGTGTGTACGATGGCGTCAGTGCGCGGGGATCGCTGGTCAGCGCGGACTCGGTGGGCCGAAGGGCCTGTTTCCGCGCTGTATCCCTAAACTAAACCTTGAAATAGTCATCCTTTGATTGACAGACTCTAATTGGCATAGAGTCAAACAGCATGGAAACAGGCCCTTCAGCCCAACTCGTCCACGCCGAGCAAGATGCCCCATCTACGCTTGTCCCATTTGCCCACGTTTTTCCCATATCTCTCAACTTCATTCCTATCCATGTATCTGTCCATATGTCTTCTAAATGTACCTGCCTCAACCTCTTCCTCTGTGGGACTTGCAGAAGCCACAGTGGATTACACGACTCCAACATCAAATGTAATGTTGCACGGTTGTGAATTACTTAAATGACTATTAATATACAAAGTACATGTGTTGTTGCACCAGGATAAGTGTTCAAGCATGAACACCAAATCCAAAGTCAAAGAAGAACCTCCACTGCCGATACACACTTAATCTACAGGACAATAATTAACTACATATTACATACTAACAAGCACATCATTCGTGTAGATGCCAGTATCATTGTGGGCACCTCCCTTCACTGGTGTTTCGTTTAGTTTGGCCCACCACACCCACACTTTTCTCACTTGGCACTCAATCAGACTCTTTATCGTTTGCAAGTCATACCTATACCAAGATCCTATAGCGGAGCAAGATAGACCACTCCTGGGGCTGACGTGTAGTACGCAACGGAAGTGTAGTGGGCCTTTTCTTCATCCATTTGCGTAACCGGACCCAACCCAACCCGGCCCGCAGTGTAATCAACAGTTTGTGTTAATAAATTATAATTCTGAAAATGAGGAGAAGATTTTTACCAAAGAACTTTGATTTTTACGAGGATGTTTCCGTAACCGGCTTCCGTCTCCGCACTAGTTATCTTTGCTCCGCTATGACGGGATCTTTGGTGGTTACGGAAATGGGGCCGAAAATGACCCGTGAATCTGCCCATGGCCGTACTACGTCTTTTTCGTCGAGTGAGCGATCTTGCTCCGCTGTAGGATCTTTGGTCAGACTACTTTTGATCAGCTTGTCCTTGCTTTCTCCCTCTTTCCCTTGCCCAGCACTCCCACATCCCACTGTCTCCGCCTCTTCCTTTCTCCTTCCCTCCCCAACATCAGTCTGAAGAAGGGTCTCGACCCGAAATGTCGCCTATTCCTTCGCTCCATAGATGCTGCCTCACCCGCTGAGTTTCTCCAGCATCTGCAGTTCTTTCTTAAACTCTTAATTTCCTTGACATTCAACATACAGTAACATGCCACTACAGTAGCGGTAGAGTTGCTGCCACACAGCGCCAGAGACCCGGATTCAATCCTGACTGTATGGAGTTTGTGCGTTTTACCCTGTGGGTTTTCTCCAGGAGCTCCGGTTTCATCCCACACTCCAAAAACGTACAGGTTTGCAGGTTAATTGGCTTTGGTAAAGATTATAAATAGTCCCTAGTGTGTAGGATAGTGTTAGTGTACGGAGTGATCGATAGTCGGCGTGGACCAGCTGAAACGAAGGGCCTGTTTCCGTGCTGTATCTCTAAACTAGACTCCATTAAAGAGCAGCGGTGAAGTTTCATGTGTTACAGACGCTGCCAGCCTGAATTGGGAAGCTCTTGTTTTTGTGCAGTTTCATTTATTAAGCTGCCTTATGAGTCCTGACATCGAACGTTTGTAATTCAGGTTCAATCTGCAGTGGTATGTTCGTTCTTCCCTTCAGCGCAGAGAACTGTCACGATCATAGATCACCCAGCCACACTGTAGACAAAGCTTACAGGCTGTTTCAGGCTCAGAATTTCTGAACAGAATCCAACCACCGCCCGGGAGAACTAACGCCTGCAGAATAACAAAGCGTGGCAGAACGCAGTCAGCATCCTCTCCCCTCTGCAGTCCAATCCATTCCCATTCAGCTGGCTGGCGAGCAAAAGCAGATTTTAATGGATGGCATCTGTAACACGACTTATATTCCTTCAGTTTATCATGCTGTCTCGCTGGCAAAGCACCACGCGGGTACACGCACACACATGCATGCACGCGCACACATACATGCACAAACACGCATGCACGCGCACACATGCAGATACACACAGACTCACACATCGCACACAGATACACTCATACATAGACAAACACAAACACACACACTCTTACACACATACTCAGATACACACACATGCACTGACACACACACTCACTCTCTCTCACACACACACCCAAGCACACACACTCATACACAAACACAAACACACTCACTCTCTCACACACAAACACACACATGCACACTCTCTCACACACACACACTGACACAGACACACACACACTCATAGACATTCACAAACACACACACACTCTTACAAACACACACACTCTCTCACACACACACAGACTGAAACAAACAGACACACCCACTCAAAAATGTGCGCCTGTGTACATACGGACAGAAATATCCTCTGTCTTGAAAAGAAAACCCACAACAAACATACATGGCGATCTAAACACATCTATGTACATGTGCACACACTCACACACAAATAACCAATCCCCCAAACACAGCATCACTCTACACATTTTCACATGCATGTACAATCATGTACACACGCACAAAGTAAGAATTTCATGCTTTCGGTTCATATCTGGTGCATATGACAAGTAAACACCTTGATGCACACGCACACACACACACACACACACACACTCACATTCACACACACACACATTCACACCCACACGCACCCACACACACTCACTCACACACACACATATTCACACACACACTCACACACATTCACACACACACTCACATTCACACACACACTCACACACACACTCACATTTACACACACATTCACACACACACACACTCACACACACACACACTCACACACACACACATACATAGAGGATACAAAACACATGCTCCCATTTAAACACACACTCATGCACACACACTCAATCAGGCACGTATACACACTCACACTCACGAGTGCACACACAAAGAGGTTCCAAAACAAATGCTCCCATGTAAACACAAACTCACGCTCACACACGCGTACACGCACAAGACACGCAAGCACACACACATGGTGGAGAATGCCCCCCCCCCCCCCCCCAGCCTAGACTTCCTGGTGAGGGGAGGGGTGGATTTCAAGTACGTTCTCGTAATTTTGTCTGGATTAAAAAGGAATTGGCAGATAGTCAGTGTTGGAGCTGAACCTGCCTCAACCACCTTCTCTGGCAGCTCGTTCCATATATACCCACCACCCCGGTCTTGAGTGAAAAAGACCCTCTGGGTCAAACCAGCCCATTCACCGGAGGTAGCGGCAATCACTGTGACATTCTTCCAGCAAAGGTTCTACCCTTCGGCTCCAATGAACCTTGGCTGCATTTTGCAAATCCCGTTAATTCTTTAAATCACCATTAAATTAGAAATCTAGAGCAGCAAGACGGGCTGCTGCCAGCTTTGGGCTGCGACGTGAAGTCCTGCCTAAACAAGGAATCTATTTTTCTGCTCGGGAAGCCGCATGTTTGCTCCCCTTGGTCTCCACGTGACACTGGGGGAGGAATTATGTTCTGCCAATGTTTCCACAGCACAGCGTCCCAGAGTGTGACTCACAATCTGCACACACAGTCCTCGAACCTCCCCTGCCGTGTCCGCGTTGGGTGGGGATGCAGGGGAAGGCTTCACCAGTAACCAAAGCACACTTAATAAAAACAAAATAAAAATACAAAGACGCACAAGTTTGTAGGTTAATTGACTTCGCTAAAGATTGTAAATTATCCCAAGTGTGTTGGGTGGTGCTCGTGTGCGGGGATCACGGGTCAATAGACAATAGGTGCGGGAGTAGGCCATTCGGCCCTTCGAGCCAGCACCGCCATTCACTGTGATCATGGCTGATCATCCCCAATCAGTACCCCGTTCCTGCCTTCTCCCCATATCCCCTGACTCTGCTATTTTTAAGAGCCCTATCTAGCTCTCTCTTGAAAGCATCCAGAGAACCTGCCTCCACCGCCCTCTGAGGCAGAGAATTCCACAGACTCACCACTCACTGTGAGAAAAAGTGTTTCCATGTCTCCGTTCTAAATGGCTTACTCCTTATTCTTAAACTGTGGCCCCTGGTTCTGGATTCCTGGGAATCCCGCGATCCTGGGAATTAACGTTGTAAACCTACGCTGCACTCCCTCAATAGCAAGAATCTCCTTCCTGAAATTAGGACATTCTTGTTATTGAGGGAGTGCAGTGTAGGGTCAGCACGGACTCGGTGGGCCGAAGGGCCTGTTTCCGTGCTGTATTTCTGAACTACACTAAGCCAAGTCAAGAGAGTTTATTGTCATGTGTCCCAGGTAGGACAATTAAATTCTTGCTAAGCCAAAGTGTAGGAAGGAACTGCAGATGCTGGTTTTAATTGTAGACACAAAAAGCTGGAGTAACTCAGCTGGACAAGCAGCAACTCCGGAGAGAAGGAATGGGTGACGTTTCGGGTTGAGACCCTTCTTCAGACTGATGATGGGTCTGAAGAAGACCAGCCTGAAGAAGGGTCTCAACCCGAAACGTCACCCATTCCTTCTCTTCCAGAGATGCTGCCTGTCCCGCTGAGTTACTCCAGCTTTTTGTGTCTATCTTTGATTATACGTACAAAACATTCTTGGGAACACCGGGAATAAATCAGTCGTCTGTGACTTGTTGACATATGTCACCGTGCAGTGTACAATCTTCATAGAGCATGAAAACAGGCCCTTTGGTCCAACTTGCCCACACCGACCCCTCTACGCAAGTCCCACTTTTGGTTTAAATCCCTGTAAACATCTCGTGGTCTACCTCCTCTGGCAGTTTGTTCCATACACCCACCAGCCTTGGTGTGGCAAAGTTGCCCCATAACGTCCTATTAAATCATTCCCCTCTCACCTTTGTCTAAGTCAAGGGACGTCAAACTCATTCTAATTCGATTTAGGTCACGGGCAAAACGTGACTCCATGCGCGCTGGATCGGACAGCTGCAGCCCACATCAGTGAAATCATTCCACGGGCTGGATTGGACCCCTTTGACCAGGGGTGCCAAACACGCGGCCCGCGGGCCGGATACGGCCCGCGGGCCGCGCGTTTGACACCCCTGGTCTAACTCCTTTGGTTTCCAATCCCCCTACTCCAAGTGAAGGACTTCATCCTATCTATTCCCCTCGAGGTTTTATACACCTCTGTAAGATCACGCCTCAGCCACCTGCTCTCCAAGGAATAAAGTCCTTGCCCGCTGAACCTCTCCCTGAAGCTCACACCCTCAAGTCCCGGCAACGTCCTCGTAAATCGGCCCTGCGCTCATCCAAGCTTAACGGTGTAATCTTTTAATCATCTCAAGGGTATAAAGACAACGGCGTCAAACCTATCATCGTTAGTTATTTGCTCTCACCACCCTCCCCACATTTCTTGAAGACCCACTTGCCAATACGCCTGTGTAGAAGTTCGACCCCGTTTTCAATTTCCAAAAATGATATGTACCTCACAAAGATACAAACAAACCCGCCACCATAATACAAAGCAAAGCAAATATTCTTAAATGCTGCATGAACTACGATACAACTATTTCCCCCGCGGTGCCCAGCGGTCCCGGAAATCCCCCAGGACTCCTGTGGACAGCACGTAGTACTTTGCTAGTAGCATCCGGGCGCAAACGTAACCCCGGAAAAGGGGAAGACAGCCGGCTCGGGCAGAGCCCTCGTCCGCCTGGCGCTGTGAATCCCAGGACAATCCATTTGCCCGTCATCCTTCCCCCCCCCCCCCGCTGCCGATTTTCTCCCTCTCCCCTCCACCCTTTGTTGCTTCTTGCACCTCAACTCCCTTCACCTCTCCTCCCTCCATCTCTCTCAACCTCTCCTGCTCCCTCCTCTTCCCCTCACTTTCCTCATTCCTCTTCTCTGCCTCTCTCTCCCCTTCACCCCCACCTCTCTCTGCTGTCTCCCACTCATCTTTACCCCTTCTCTCTCACTCTCGCCCCCACCCTCTCCCTGCCTCTCTACCCTGTCCCCCATCTCCCCTCCATCATCCTCCCCGTCCCCTCTACCTTTGCTCTCCTCCCTCTCTATTCCTCTCCCTTCCAACTCCCATACCCACCCCACCCTCTGCCCCTCCCCACTCCACCACCCCCTCTCCCCTTCAATCCCCTTCCACCACAGAGAACACAGTGAAGCCCAGCCACCGTTTCAATGCTGAGAACACATTGCTGTTTCCAGGAGAGGAGGGGGAGGTGGGGGGAGGGGGGGGGGGTGAGGGCTTGATGCACATCTCATCCTCATAGCAAGGGATTTCATTTAAAATAGATGGTTATTGCAGCTTGCCCTCCACTTCAGTTGCACCATCCTCAGCAGAGAAGTTAAAAGGGTTGGATGGGTCTCATTCACCAGCCTCTGTGAGGCCGGCCTGTAATTGTTGCGTGCGCTCCACATCACTGACCCACTTTCCCCACACTAAAAGCTACTCTAAACGTCTGTGAATTTAGTAACAGTGCCACTGGTCTCAATGACCTGCTTAATGCGTTTATGTAAGCTTTCCTCAGCAGCGAGGCAAGCCAATGATGCAGCTCCATTGCAGCTCCGCACCTCCCCAGCCCAGCCCAATACTTCAGCGCACACACACACCCACCGTGGACTCGCCCAGTTCCCAACCAGCCTCCACGCTCAATGCCCTCACAGCTGCCAGAGGACGGGCGATCCTCCAAGCCTGAATCAGCCGGGGGGGGGGGGGGGTTGGGGGAGGGGGGGGGGGGGCACAGATATTCCTTCATGGAAGCAGGAATGATGAAGGTTGAAGGTTAAAAAAACCCAACAAATCCACACTGACACCACCTCGAGGAAGGACATTCTTGCTATTGAGGGAGTGCAGCGTAGGTTTACAAGGTTAATTCCCGGGATGGCGGGACTGTCATATGCTGAGAGAATGGAGCGGCTGGGCTTGTACACTCTGGAGTTTAGAAGGGTGAGAGGATATCTTAGTGAAACATATAAGATTGTTAAGGGTTTGGACACGCTGGAGGCAGGAAACATGTTCCCGATGTTGGGGGAGTCCAGAACCAGGGGCCACAGTTTAAGAATGAGTAAGCCATTTAGAACGGAGAAGAGGAAACACTTTTTCTCACAGAGAGTGGTGAGTCTGTGGAATTCTCTGCCTCAGAGGGCGGTGGAGGCAGGTTCTCTGGATGCTTTCAAGAGAGAGCAAGATAGGGCTCTTAAAAATAGCGGAGTCAGGGGATATGGGGAGAAGGCAGGAACGGGGTACTGATTGGGGATGATCAGCCATGATCACATTGAATGGCGGTGCTGGCTCGAAGGGCCGAATGGCCTACTCCTGCACCTATTGTCTATTGTCTGTTGACAACACTGTGGACACAAAGAACTGCAGGTGCTGGTGTATAGTCAAAGACACAGAGTGCTGGAGTAACTCAGCGGGTCAGGCAGCATCTCTGGAAGTCACAGATTGGTGAGGTTATGTGTCGATACGATACAAAAGAACTTTATTTATCCCAGGAGGGAAATTGATCTGCCTACAGACATAAAAAAACACAAAGTAGATGAGAGATCGGAACCAGAAACGCCACCTAAAATATTGTAAATACCCAACAGGTCAGACAGTCTCTGTGGAGAGAGAACTAGAGATAAGATTTTAAGTTGATGGCCCTTTATCAGAACCTTAACAATGTTTAAGAGGTGCAATAAGTTGCAGGGCGTCACAGTGGTGCAGCGGTAGAGTTGCTGCCTCACAGCGCCAGAGACCCGGGTTCGATCCCGACTACGGGTGCTGTCTGTACGGAGCTTGTACATTCTCCCTACGACTATGTGGGTTTTCTCCGGTTTCCCCCCACACTCTAAAGACGCCAGGATAATGTAGATCGATGGTCGGCATGGACTTGGTGGGCAGAAGGGATCCTGCCTGGTCCGCTGAGTAACTCCAGCACTGAAGCGTTTTTTTTTTGTGGAAGATGCCAGCGTCTGCAGTTACTTGTGTCCACAGATGATGATGGATCTGGGGGTGCAGCGTGGATTGGAGTGGAGTGTGTCGTTGCCAGGTGCCTCGCCCCCTCTCGCTGCCCCTCCCCAGCCAGTCACAGCCGTGCCCACATACTGCGGGGGGGCTAAGCCTTGCAAGGCTAGTTGTCACGGCAGGCTGCCAAGCTCCTCCAGCAAGCTCAGTGACGCAGTGACGCCCTCATCTGATGCTCTCACTCCCAGAGAATGCTGCAACTTGGGTCAAGGAAACCATGACCCACAAGCAATCACAGCCAAGGCTTTTACTGCAGGCTGTCAAGGTTTGTGGGGGAAAGGTTACAGTGGCATTACTGAAAATGACTGTCGAAAATATATACGTGTGTGTGTGTGTGTGTGTGTGTGTGTGTGTGTGTGTGTGTGTGTGTGTGTGTGCGTGTGTGTGTGTGCGTGTGTGTAGGTGTGTGTGTGTGTAGGTGTGTGTGTGTGTAGGTGTGTGTGTGTGTGTGTGCGCGTGCGTGTGTGTAGGTGTGTGTGTGTGAGTAGGTGTGTGTGTGTGAGTGTGTGTGTGAGTGTGTGGGCGAGTGTGTGGGCGAGTGTGTGGGCGAGTGTAGGTGTGTGTGTGTGTGCACGAGTGTGTGTGTGTGTGCGTGTGTGTGTGTGTGTGTGTGTGTATGTGTGTGAGTAGGTGTGTGTGAGTAGGTGTGCGTGAGTAGGTGTGTGTGCGAGTGTGTAGGTGAGTGTGTGTGTGCGCGTGCGTGTGAGTAGGTGTGTGTGTGTGTGTGCGCGCGTACGTGCGTGTGAGTAGGGTGTGTGTGTGTGTGAGTAGGGGTGTATGTGTGTGTACCTGTGTGCGTGTATTTGTGTATGTATGTGTGTGTGAATGTGTGTATGAGTATGAGTGTGTGTGTGTATGTATGTGTGTATATGTACCTGTGTGTGTGTATTTGTGTGTGTGTCTGTGTGTGTATGTATTGATGTGTGTCTGTGTGTGTGTGTATGTATGTAAGACACACACCCATTTATCATCGCACATGGTTAAGTATGTGTGTGAAAGTGTGTGTGAGACTGAGTGTGTGAGTGTGCCTGCAGTGTGTGCATGTGTGGTGTGCGTGCGGGCGTGTACAAGCATGTAGATGCACGTGTCAGTGTGTGCACGTGTGCATGTACATGCCTGTGCATGTTTGCTGAGAGTGCATGTTCAGATAGGCCTCTGTGCGTGTGCGTGTGCCCGCGGTGCTGTGTCCGTGGTTTATGGAGGATTCCCCGCACGCTGGGTGTGACCTGTGCGCGCTGACAGCTCGGTGGGGGGGGTGGGGCGAGGATGTCACACCTTGCACACCTGCTCACCACCGCACTGTGACAGTGGCAGCACTCCTTGCACTGCCAGCGTGCACACTCGTCAGTTAAACAATTGTAAACAAGGCCCTGCATGTCAAAACATCTCCAAGCCTGTTGTCACCGTGACTATTTAAACAACTCACACAGACACGGTTGTATTGTAGTGTCAATCTGCAAAGCAAATCTGAATTTAACGTGTTCAAGAAGGAACTGCAGATGCTGGAAAATCGAAGGTAGGCAAAAGTGCTGGAGAAACTCAGCGGATGCAGCAGCATCTGTTAAGACAAAGGAAATAGGTAACGTTTCGGGCCCAAACCCGAAGGGTTTCGTCCCGAAACGTTGCCTATTTCCTTCGCTCCATAGATGCTGCTGCACCCACTGAGTTTCTCCAGTTCCTTCGCTCCATAGATGCTGCTGCACCCGCTGAGTTGCTCCAGCACTTTTGTCAAATCTGAATGCAATGTCTGAAGAAGGCTCTCGACCCGAAACGTCGCCCGTCCCTTCTCTCCAGAGACACCCGCCTGTCCCGCTGAGTTAGTCTCCAGCATTTTGTGTCTGTCTTCGGTGTAAACCAGCATCCCCAGTTTCCGTCCTACACGTGTAACCCCAAACCTGCAATATCGACTCATCCCTCAGCACTGACTCCAAGATGCCCAGTGGCCAGGGAAGCTCCACTCTCAAAGGGATCGCCCCCCTTCTGAAAATAGGCACAACGTTCTGGAGTAACTCAACGGGTCAGGCAGCATGTCTGGAGAACATGGACGGGCGATTTCAAGTCACGACCTTTCTTCATTCATTTCCTTCTGTTCATGGGTCTGAGGATATTGGGGATAACTAGTTAGGTCATTACGACTAGGAGTAGAATTAGGCCATTCGGCTCATCAAGTCTACTCCGCCATTCAATCATGGCTGATCTATCTCTCCCTCCTAACCCCATTCTCCTGCCTTTTCCCCATAACCTTTGAAGCCTGCACTAATCAAAAATCTATCTCTCTCTGCCTTAAAAATATCCACTGACTAAAGGGCCTGTCCTACAAGCATGCAACTCCATGCGATGAGCGCGACCTAACGTGGTCGCTTGAGCCGTCTGGTGTCGCGGGGCCGGTCCCACTTCGATTGCCGGAGCCGTGCGGAATTGTGCGGAGTTCGTCCCGACATCGCGTGGGGCTCCGAAAAACTGATCATGTTCAAAAATTCCGCGCGGCAGCGGCTTGTCGGCTCGCAGTCGCCTCGACGCATTACACACCGCCTCGACGTCGTGCCTCCGTGACCCTCTCTGTAGGTGCCTCTATGATTCTCTATGTGCGTGCCTCCGTGGCCCTCTCTGTGTGTGCCTCTGTGCCCCTCTCTGTGTGCCCCTCTCTGTCCTGGCAAACTTACCTTAAGACTTCGCTCCAAGTTCGCCTCACTTTGCGCCGTGCCACTCACCCGACCTCCGCGCGGCCCTCGCTGCCGGTTTGGTTGCGCTTGCCGCATGCTGGTGGGAACGGCCCTGTACAGGGGATCATCCGACCTCCGCGCGGCCCCCGCTTCTAGTTTGATCGCGCTCATCGCATGGAGTTGGATGCTGGTAGGACAGGCCCTTTAGCCTGCACAGCCTTCTATGGCAATGAATTCCACAGATTCACCACCTTCTGACTAAAGAAATTCCTCCTCATCTCCTTCCTAAAAGAATGTCCTCTAATTCTGAGGCTATGACCTCTAGTTCTAGGCTCTCCAAACATCCTCCCCACATCCACGCCCAATAGTTGAGACGACCATTTGGTGTTCTGAACATTCCCCAGATGTAAACATTCGTTGTTTCTTTCAAGAGGCGAGGGGGAGTTCAGATAAATCTCTGGTTTGAAAGCACGACTCACTGGCAACGATGCAATCCTGCAGTTCCTCCAAGTTGGCGTCTCAGCCGGTAGGTTCTTGAGGGCTGGAGCAAAGGAGGATCCGGTGTGCGGGGACCGCTGTGAGGGAGGGGGAGGAACGGGCGGCACGGTGGCGCAGCGGTAGAGTTGCTGCCTCACAGCCAATGCAGCGCCAGAGACCCGTGTTCGATCCCGACTACGGGTGCTGTCTGTACGGAGTCTGTACGTTCCCCCGTGACCTGCGTGGGTTTTCCCCGAGAACTTCGGTTTCCTCCCACACTCCAAAGACGTACAGGTTTGTAGTTTAATTGGCTTGGTGTAAATGTAAGAATAAATTGTCCCTAGTGGGTGTAGGATAGTGTTAGTGTGTGGGGATCGCTGGTCGGCATGGACCTGGTGGGCCGAAGGGCCTGTGTCCGTGCTGTCTCTCTAAAACTAAAATCGATGGGCAGTGGGGACCGGTTGTGGAGGGAGCACCGTGAGGAGGGGGGAGGGAGGGGGGAACAAAGGGGGACCTGGCGCGGGGGTAGATTGCAATTTTGTACATGCCCTTTATGAGCACCTATTGGTATACCTTGGGTACGCAAACAAAGAATTTCAACGTATTCAATTCAATTCTCAAAGGCGGATTGCAAATTCAACAAGTGCTGTGGTCCACATGTAGCACAAGGGGGGGAAGACTTCCGACAATTCGACTCGGTCAAAATCCATCAACAATTTGGACCACCTGGAAGCAGCGAGCTGATGATTGCTCGAGAGGCGAGGAGTGAAATCCAGCTTAGCAACACAAAGTGTGGATTCACTTCATATCCTCTAGATAATTATGCAGCAGTGAAAAATAAACATGCTGCCCAGCCCGCTGAGTTACTCCAGCACTTTGTGTCTATCTTTGGTATAAACCAGCATCTGCGGGACTTTGTGTCCACAAGACACATGCTGAATATACACCTCCTGCCGAAACAACGGGCTTCCCATTCTCATTATAATCTCCACCTTGGAGGGAGTTGCACTAAATAACAGGGCGTGATGCACAAGCAAATCTAGTTCAGCTAGGCATTCCTCCTCACTAACAGAATGGCCCCGACCCAAAATTTCACCTATTCATATCCGCCAGAGATGCTTCCTGGCCCGCCCAGTTACTCCAGCACTTTGTGTCTATTTTCACAAGGGAATGATCCCTCTGAGAGTGCAGCTTCCCTGATCAGTCTGGATCGAGCTGCTGAAGGAGGTAGTTGAGGCAGGTATAATCGCAACGTTTAAGAAACATTGAGACAGGTACATGGATAGGACAGGCTTAGAGGGATATGGGCCAAACGCAGGCAATTGGGACTAGTGTAGATGGGACATGCAGGCCGGTATGGGCAGGTTGGGCCGAAGGGTCTGTTTCCACGCTGTATCTCTCTTTAGTCAGAGGGTGGTGAATCTGTGGGATTCTTTGCCACAGAAGGCAATAGAGGCCAAGTCAGTGGATATTGTTAAGGCAGAGATAAATAGATTCTTGATATAGTGCGGGTGTCAGAGGTTATGGGGAGAAGGCAGGAGAATGGGGTTAGGAGGGAGAGATAGATCAGCCATAATTGAGTGGCGGGGTAGACTTGATGGGCCGAATGGCCTAATTCTACTCCTATTCCTTATGACCTTTTGACTATGACTCTACGTTAAAGTGCAAGTTGTGAAACAGGAACATTAAGAGCCATTGTGGGTCATGCTGGTGACAAATTGTGGTTTCCATTGAGCAAGCCCGTAAGAGATGAGTGACCTTGCTCTGAAGCAGGGACACAGATGCAGGGAGCCTGCTAAACCTGGAACCATACAGGTGAAGAGCAACAGGCCCAGGTGTGTCTGAGGTGATCAACTACTACTCTGGTCATGGGCGGAAATCCTTGGGGGGGACGGGGGGGACGGGGGTTTAACTATCCCCCCCATGTTTTGTAATCCGGACTTCATCAGATGGTTTCTAAGGGCTGAATCGGACCGTTCGCGGGGCCTGTCAGCGCCCGGCATGGCTTAAAATCAAACTGCTGCGTAGAGGCGATCGAGGCTCTCGATGTTGAAGCTCCCGCCGGCCGGTGAAAGGCCCACGATTCAGGGCGGACGACTCTGCGGCTGCTGGAGTTCGGAGTCGGTCACCAACCAGGTCAGCTCCCGATGTTACCGTTCACAGGGCCCACGGCCGAAGCCTCGCGCGTGCGTGCATACGTGCGCGCTGCCGCCAAGAAATTGTGTCCCCAACATGTTTCGTTAGCGATTTCCGTGCCGGACTCTGGTAATGAAGTGAAAGGCTTCCAAATTGGTTGACTGATGATCTGGGTGGAACCGTGTGCCAGCAACACTTTGCATTGGAAATTTGGTCAAGTCAATTAAACCAAATCTAATTCTCTATTATTTGAATGTGTGTATTTAGCCCAGACAACCATGAACAAGTTTGTTCCACTCCAACCCTAACAGGGTGTCAAAGACTCCTTAGTACTTGGCATCTCCTAGCCGGAAGCCAGAACAAATGCGCGTTGGTTCAAAAGAAGCTAAAACCTAAAGATCTAGCTTTCGAGGACCAAAGGACATCCATTTAAGGTGTGGGAGGAAAATGATGATATAAATCTGAGGGGTAACATTTTCCACACAAAGGGTGGTGGGTGTATGGAACGAGATGCCAGAGGAGGTAGTTGAGGCTGGGACTATCAGAACGTTTAAGAAACATTTTGACAGGTACATGGATAGGACACGTTTGGGAGAATATGGGCCAAACACAGGCAGCTGGGACATGTTGGCCAGTGTGGGCAAGTTGGGCTGAAGGGCCTGTTTCCTCACTGTATCTCGAAAGTCTGAAGTATAAATCTTTCCTCATGCCCACTGGTTCTCGATTGTAAACTCGATGAATTGTGTCAGGTGTAATTTTGTGGGGGTGAGTGTTTGGTGTGGGGTGGCTGGGTGGAAGATCAGGTCCAGTGGGAAGCCACACAGCGAGTGCTCAGGCTGCGGCCTACTCAGTGCCCAGTTGTCCGAACCCTGGTGTTTATGAAGGAACTGCAGATGCTGGTTTATATCGAAGATAGACACAAAATGCTGGAGTAACTCAGCAGGGACAGGCAGCATCTCTGGAGAGAAGGAATGGGTAACGTTTTGGACCGAGACCCTTGCGAAACATCGCCTATCCCTTCTCTCCAGAGATGCTGCCTGTCCCGCTGAGTTACTCCAGCATTTTGTGTCTATCTTCAGCTGAAAGCTGGTGTTGTTTTTCACTGCAAATGAGTGCAGCCTGTGTTTCTGCCACGCAGACAAGAACCTCCCTGTCTGGACAGTACAGTGTAGCTCCAGCACGCACACACACACACACACACACACACCATGCCTCTCACTGACAGGCTGACCGCCACTTACATGGTGAGTAATGGGGCGGTGCGGTGAATGTGCTGGAACAGTCAGCAACATTCAATGTGGGCGGCACGCAGCCTACACTGCTCAAACCCAGGAGAAGGTGCCAGCCAGCTACAGATTTAGTCTGCCATCTGGCCCAGAGGAATGGCTGTTGTTGTTTACTCCTACACGGGGCAGGGGGGGCTGGGCCTGGGGGGGAGAGAGGGACTGGAGAGAGAGGGGATGGGGAGTGAGGGAGGGGGAAGAGGGGAAGGGGAGAGAGAGAGGGGAAGGGGAGAGAGAGAGGGAAGAGGGGAGAGAGGGGGAAGAGGGGAAGGGGAGAGAGAGGGGGAAGAGGGGAAGGGAAGAGAGAGAGGGGAAGGGGAGAGAGAGGGGGAAGAGGGGAAGGGGAGAGAGAGAGAGAGAGAGAGAGAGAGAGGGGAAGGGGAGAGAGAGAGAGAGAGAGAGAGAGGAAGGGGAGAGAGAGAGAGGAAGAGGAGAGAGAGGGGAAGGGGAGAGAGAGGGGGGAGAGGGGAAGGGGAGAGAGAGAGGGGAAGGGGAGAGAGAGGGGGAAGAGGGGAAGGGGAGAGAGAGAGAGAGGAAGGGGAGAGAGAGGGGGGGAAGGGGAGAGAGGGGGGGAAGGGGAGAGGAAGGCTAGAGAGGGGTGTGGGGAAAGGGAGAGAGGGGTGAGAAAGTAGAGAGATAGGAGGGAGCGAGATAGAGAGAAAAAAAGGAGAGAGGTGTCAGTGAGAAAAGGGAGAGGGGGACGAGACAAGAGGGGGTGAGTGGGTAAAGAGAGGGAGAAGTGAGGGAAGGGACAGAGAGAGAGAGAAGGGAGAGAGAGAGGGGGGGGGAGGGAGAGGTGAGGAAAAGTATTGGGGGGGGCAGGTGTGAGTGAAAGGGGAAAGAGAGTGACGATGAAAGAAAGAAGGGAGACAGAGGGGAGAAAAAGAGGCAGGAGAGAGCAGGAGATAGATTAGAGGAAGGGAGACACAAAGAGAAAGGAAGCAGCTAAAGAGAAACCGGGGAGAAATCGAGAGAAGGGTTGAAAGATAAAGAGGGGAGAGGGAGGGAGGGGGAGGGGGAGGGGGAGAGAGGGAGAGGAAGAGGGAGCGGGGTGAGGGAGAGGGAGGGGGAGGGGGAGAGGGAGGGGGAGAGAGGGAGAGGAAGAGGGAGCGGGGTGAGGGAGAGGGAGGGGGAGGGGGAGAGGGAGGGAGGGAGAGGAAGAGGGAGAGGGAGAGGGAGAGGGGGAGGGAGAGGGAGGGAGGGAGGGGGAGAGGGAGAGGGAGAGGGGTGAGGGAAAGGGGGAGGGAGAAGGAGAGGGAGAGGGGGGGAGAGGGAGAGGGAGAGGGGGAGAGGGAGCAGGGAAGGACAGGATATGGGTGGCACTACTCCCTTGATCCTGTCCCTCCAGCAGCAGCTGGGGAACTGGCCGTCCCATCCCTGCTGTAACCGGCCCTGTCCACAGACTGGGGCGGGCGTGCTCATGTGGCCGCTTTCCAAAACACAGGATGCACATTGGCGGCCTTTCCTGTCACAGCTCCGGTCGTCCCGACCCATCGTTCATTCTAGAATATTCTAATGGAAGAGCGGAGAAGGAAAGGGTCTGAACTGGCGGCCACAATTCACAATGGACCCAGAACTAGGGTTTGTTTTTGTGCTGTCTGGGTGGGTGAACCTGTGTCTGCTGTGGGTAGGAGAGCAAGATACTAGTCATCAGGTCATAGACAACAGGTGCAGGAGTCGGCCATTCGGCCCTTCGAGCCAGCACCGCCATTCAATGTGATCATGGCTGATCATCCCCAATCAGTACCCCGTTCCTGCCTTCTCCCCATATCCCCTGACTCCGCTATTTTTAAGAGCCCTATCTAGCTCTCTCTTGAAAGCATCCAGAGAACCTGCCTCCACTGCCCTCTGAGGCAGAGAATTACACAGACTCACCACTCTCTGTGAGAAAAAGTGTTTCCTCGTCTCCGTTCTAAATGGCTTACCCCTTATTCTTAAACTGTGGCCCCTGGTTCTGGATTCCCCCAACATCGGGAACATGTTTCCTGCCTCTAGCGTGTCCAAGCCCTTAACAATCTTATATGTTTCAATGAGATATCCTCTCATCCTTCTAAACTCCAGAGTGTACAAGCCCAGCTGCTCCATTCTCTCAGCAGTCATAAGGAATAGAATTAGGCCATTCGGCCCATCAATCTTGGCTGATCTATCTCTCCCTCCTAGCCCCATTCTCCTCCCCATAACGGACACCTCTTGTACTAATCAAGAACAGGACCATTGTGTACCCTGGGTGTCATCGGTCAACACGGGGTCATGGGCTGAAGGGCCAGTTTCCGTGCTATATCACTAAAGAATGGATCGACTGGGCTTATATTCACTGGAATTTAGGATGAGACGGGATCCTATAGAAACATATAAAATTCTTAAGGGATCGGACGGGCTAGATGTAGGAAAAATGTTCCCAATGTTGGGGGAGTCCAGAACCAGGGGGTCACAGTTTAACAATAAGGGGTCGGCCATTTAGGACTGAGATGAGGAAAAACTTTTTCACCCAGAGAGTTGTGAATCTGTGGAATTCTCTGCCACAGAAGGGAGTGGAGGCCAATTCAATGGATGTTTTCAAGAGGGAGTTAGGTATAGTTTTTAGGGCTAACAGAATCAGGAGATACGGGGAGAAAGCAGGAACGGGGTACTAATTTTGGATGATCAGCCATGATTATATTGAATGGCGGTGCTGGCTCGAAGGACCTACTCCTGCACCTATTTTCTATGTTTCTATGTTTTCTATGAGATATTCACCCCACCTAGAGATGCTGAAAGAGGGAATCAGACGTTGCTGGATGTTAACATGGACATCACCCCCCTACCATCCATCTGCCCCGCTTTCTGCAGGTACTGACCACTCCGTGATTGAGGTGGATTGCCCAGCAACTAAGCAGATCACAGAGAATGGTGGACACGGCCTGGTCCATTGTGGCTATTGGCCTCCCCGCCATCGAAGGAATCTATAGGAGACGCTGCCTCAAAAAGGCAGCCAATATCAACCAAGGCCCACACCACCCTGGCCATGCACTCATCTCACTACTGCCATCGGGAAGAAGGTACAGGAGCCTGAAAATGCTGACCAACAAGTTCAAGAATAGCTTCTTCCCAACAACCATCAGGCTCTTGAACACCACACCACTACACAACACCAAACCATAACTATGAACTGTTTTTGGTTGCACAAAGGACTTTTTTGGTCCCAGAATTGTGGTATTTTAATTAAATGAATTATTGTGCATTTTCTATATTATCTTTGTGCGTTGTGTTTGCAGGCTAGTGTGCTGCAGCAAGTAAGAATGTTATCGTTCTGTTGCCAGGATAAATGATACTTCAACACTTGAAGAAAGGCACAAATATTGCGGAGGGCACGCAGCATCGCCAAGGACCTCTCTCACCCCAACCATGGACTGTTTACCCTCCTACCATCCGGGAGGCCCTACAGGTCTCTCCGTTGCCGAACCAGCAGGTCCAGGAACAGCTTCTTTCCGGCGGCTGTCACGCTACTCAACAACGTACCTCGGTGACTGCCAATCACCCCCCCCCCGGACACTTATTGTTATTTATTCAAATCATTTGCTGTGTCGCTCTTCCAGGGAGATGCTAAATGCATTTCGTTGTCTCTGTACTGTACACTGACAATGACAATTAAAATTGAATCTGAATCTGAATCTGAATCTGAAATATCCGGAGTAATTCAGGGAAACAGGCAGCATCTCTGGAGAAAAGGGGTGGATGACGTTTTGGGTCCAGACTCTTCTTCAGACTGGTTAGGGGTAAGGGCAGGGGTTGGGAACCTGCGGCCTTAAGGCCACATGCGGCCATCTAGGCCCTTAAGTGCGGCCTTTTGAACGAATCCAAATTTGGTCGAACAAATCCTTTTATTTGTATTAATATGTTTTTGTTCGTCTTGTAGCGGCACCAAACGTGGTGAATAAAGATCAGGCCCAGGTCTCAAGGTGAGATAACCTTAAGTACCAGGGCACTCCCTCTAGCCCATGATGTCACGTGCCCGCCCTCGTATTTCCTGACGAGGGTTCGACCGTAAGTGGCCGGTGTATAGGCTGACGCCAGTCTTTTATTATTCTTCTTTTAATCTTAAAACAAACGTGTTTAAAATACCAAAGATTAAAAGAAGATTCAACGAAATAATCCTCCCCGCATCAAAAAATGCTTTCTTGCTTTTCAACCACTTATTGCTGCGAATCTACATCCTCCTATCTAACCCAAATCAAGACGCCCTTAGGGTCACAAATGACGGATACCCATCTAGAAGACCAGCTGAAACTGCGTACCTCCATGTTGCAACCAAATATACAAATGCTTTCCCACAAAAAGCAGTCACAACAAATCTGAGGAAGGACATTATTGCCATAGAGGGAGTGCAGCGAAGGTTCACCAGACTGATTCCTGGGATGTCAGGACTGTCTTATGAACAAAGACTGGATAGACTCGGTTTATACTCTCTAGAATTTAGGAGATTGAGAGGGGATCTTATAGAAACTTACAAGATTCTTAAGGGGTTGGACAGGCTAGATGCAGGAAGATTGTTCCCGATGTTGGGGAGGTCCAGGACAAGGGGTCACAGCTTAAGGATAAGGGGGAAATCCTTTAGGACCGAGATGAGAAGGAATTTTTTCACACAGAGAGTGGTGGGTCTCTGGAACTCTCTGCCACAGAGGGTAGTTGAGGCCAGTTCATTGGCTATATTTAAGAGGGAGTTAGATGTGGCCCTTGTGGCTAAAGGGATCAGAGGGTATGGAGAGAAGGCAGGTACGGGATACTGAGTTGGATGATCAGCCATGATCATATTGAATGGCGGTGCAGGCTCGAAGGGCCGAATGGCCTACTCCTGCACCTAATTTCTATGTCTATGTTTCTATGTAACAAAGTCATTAAAAGGTTAGTTAACTTTAGAACGAACAACATTTTGTCATTTTCTTGAAGTTAGTACACAGTGGTTAGATTTTTACAAAATAATGTACATTTTGAAATAGATCTAATTTAAGTTCCTTGGATGCGACCTTATTAGATTACAGCTAACTTAATGCGGCATTTCAAACGTTCCCCACCCCTGGGTAAGGGAAACGAGAGATATTGGTGATGATGTAGAGAGATAAAGAACAATGAATGACAGATATGCAAAAAAAAGTAACGATGATAAGGAAACGGGCCATTGTTATTGGGATGTAATGTTACAATTGTACAAGGCATTAGTGAGGTCAATTCTGGAGTATGGTGCACAAATTTGGTCGCCAAATTATAGGAAAGATGTCAACAAAATAGAGAGTACAGAGGAGATTTACTAGAATGTTGCCTGGGTTTCAGCAACTAAGTTACAGAGAAAGGTTGAACAAGTTAGGTCTTTATTCTTTGGAGCGCAGAAGGTTAAGGGGGGACTTGATTGAGGTCTTTAAAATGATGAGAGGGATAGACAGAGTTGACGTGGATTAGCTTTTCCCATTGTGAGTAGGGAAGATTCAAACAAGAGGACATGATTTGAGAATTAAGGGACAAAAGTTTAGGGGCAACATGAGGGGGAACTTCTTTACTCAGAGAGTGGTAGCTGTGTGGAATGAGCTTCCAGTGGAAGTAGTGGAGGCAGGTTAGATTTTATCATTTAAAAATAAATTGGATAGGTATATGGACAGGAAAGAAATGGAGAGTTATGGTCTGAGTGCAGGTAGATGGGACTAGGTGAGAGTAAGTGTTCGGCACGGACTGGAAGGGCCGAGATGGCCTGTTTCCGTGCTGTAATTGTTATATGGTTATTGTTAGGATGAAGGGTCTCGACCCAAAACGCCACCCCTTCCCTCTCTCCAGAGATGCTGCCTGTCCCGTTGAGTTAATCCAGCTTTTTTAGTCTATCCAGTGTTAGCGTAAACACTTTCTCTTTCTCACTCAGAGATCGTGGGACGGTTGCCAGGCTAAAGGAGCTTGCTTAAAAGTGGAGTTAGACAGAGATTCAGTCAGTATAAACTCAACTATTGCAGAGCTGAATAACTCCGAGAAAAGCCACACTTTGACACAGATTAAATAATATTTTCCAGAGTGAGCCCAAAGACGGTCTAATCTTCAAACTCCAGCCCAAAATACTAATGGTCCAGTGAATTCCTTCTTTCACTTGAAGACCTGGTTTCCCCACAGCCAATAGCCAAAGTAACATAATGTACTTGCTACATGTGATGGGCAGCCAGATTGAGGTCATCGTTTGGCTTGGCATGTCCTCCAGCTCAGCAAACCCTGGGGGCGAGGAAGCAAGAGGATGCTCTTGCTCAACATTAAAGTGTAGTCACTTGTTTAGTTGAGTTTAGAGATACAGCACGAAAACAGGCCATTCGGCCCACCAACTCCGTGCCGACCAGCGATCCCCGCACACCAACACTATCCTACACACACACACTGGGGACAATTTACATTTATACCAAGCCAATTGACCTACAAACCAGTACGTCTTTGGAGTGTGGGAGGAAACCGAAGATCTCAGAGGAAATCCATGTGGAAGAGCGTACAAACTCGGTCCAGACAAGCACCAGAAGTAAGGATCGAACCCTGGTGCCTGGCACTGTAAGGCAGTAGCTCTAACGCTGTGCCACCGTGCCGCCCATTACAAAACAAAGTTTGTCCATGGTATGTGTTGCAAAGGCCAACAAATGAGGTTTAATATTGTCACGTGTCATTGAGGTAGAGTCAAAAACGTTTTTGTTGCGCGGTAACCAGCCAGCGGAAAGACAATACATGATTACTGTTCAGTTCAGTTCAGTTTATTGTCACGTGTACTGAGGTACAGTGAAAAGATTTTGTTGTGTGCTAACCAGCCAGCGGAAAGACAATACATGATTACAATCGAGCCATTTACAGTGTACAGGTAGTCAATCTGTGGAACTCATTGCCACTGAGTGCTGCGGAGGCCAAGTCAGTGGATATTTTTCTGGCAGAGATAGAGATTAGAACGGGTGTCAAGGATTAACCATATAACCATATAACAATTACAGCACGGAAACAGGCCATCTCGGCCCTTCAAGTCCGTGCCGAACAACTTTTTTCCCTTAGTCCCACCTGCCTGCACTCATACGATAACCCTCCATACCCTTCTCATCCATATGCCCATCCAATTTATTTTTAAATGATACCAACGAACCTGCCGCCACCACTTCCACTGGAAGCTCATTCCACACCGCTACCATTCTCTGAGTAAAGAAGTTCCCCCTCATGTTACCCCTAAACCTCTGTCCCTTAATTCTAAAGTCATGTCCTCTTGTTTGAATCTTCCCTATTCTCAAAGGGAAAAGCTTGTCCACATTAACTCTGTCTATCCCTCTCATCATTTTAAAGACCTCTATCAAGTCCCCCCTTAACCTTCTGCGCTCCAGAGAATAAAGACCTAACTTATTCAACCTATCTCTGTAACTTAGCTGTTGAAACCCAGGCAACATTCTAGTAAATCTCCTCTGTACCCTCTCTATTTTGTTGACATTCTTCCTATAATTGGGCGACCAAAATTGTACACCATACTCCAGATTTGGTCTCACCAACGCCTTGTACAATTTTAACATTACATCCCAGCTTCTATACTCAATGCTCTGATTTATAAAGGCTAGCATACCAAAAGCTTTCTTTACCACCCTATCTATATGAGATTCTACCTTCAAGGAACTATGCACGGTTATTCCCAGATCCCTCTGTTCAACTGTATTCTTCAATTCCCTACCGTTTACCATGTACGTCCTATTTTGATTTGTCCTGCCAAGGTGTAGCACCTCACATTTATCTGCATTAAACTCCATCTGCCATCTTTCAGCCCATTTTTCCAACTGGCCTAAATCACTCTGTAGACTTTGGAAATCGTCTTCATTATCCACAACACCCCCTATCTTGGTATCATCTGCATACTTACAAATCCAATTTACCACCCCTTCATCCAGATCATTGATGTACATGACAAACAACAAAGGACCCAACACAGATCCCTGAGGCACCCCACTAGTCACCTGCCTCCAACCCGACAAACAGCCATCCACCATTACCCTCTGGCTTCTCCCATTCAGCCACTGTTGAATCCATCTTGCTATTCCTGCATTTATACCCAACAGTTGAACCTTCTTAACCAACCTTCCATGAGGAACCTTGTCAAAGGCCTTACTGAAGTCCATATAGACAACATCCACTGCTTTACCCTCGTCAATTTCCCTAGTAACCTCTTCAAAAAATTCAAGAAGATTAGTCAAACATGACCTTCCAGGCATAAATCCATGTTGACTGTTCCTAATTAGACCCTATTTATCCAGATACTTATATATATTATCTCCAAGTAGCTTTTCCATTAATTTGCCCACCACTGAAGTCAAACTAACCGGTCTATAATTGCTAGGTTTACTTTTAGAACCCTTTTTAAACAATGGAACAACATGCGCAGTACGCCAATCCTCGGGGACTATTAAGGGGAGAAGGCAGGAAAATGGGATTAGGAGGCAGAGATCGACCATGATTGAATGGCGGAGTAGACTCGATGGGCCGAATGGCCTAATTCTACTACTGTAATTGTGAACTGGACAAATCTTTATTCGGAAGGCAGACACAAAGCCCTAGCTTAACTCAATGGATGAGGCAGCTTCTCTGGAGAAAAAGAATGGGTGACGTTTTGGGTCGGGAACCTTCTTCAGAGTGGATTTCTAGAAGAACACACGGGGCAAATATCCCCCAGTGGCCAAGTCCTCACAGAGTCCGAAAGCAACAATCTACAAATGCTGTAAATCAGCCATAAAAACAGCAGGTACTCAGCAAGTCAGGCAGCGTCTGTGTGGAGACGGCAGAGTTAGCCTTTCATCATTACCCTGTTTCTCTCTTCACAAAATCTCAGTGTCAGAGTCACACAGCACAGAAACAGGCCCTTCAGCCCAACCTGCCTGGAGGATATAGTACCAATGATTCACAACCCTATGAGAGAAGAATAGACAATAGACAATAGGTGCAGGAGTAGGCCATTCGGCCCTTCGAGCCAGCACCTCCATTCAATGTGATCATGGCTGATCATCCCCAATCAGTACCCCGTTCCTGCCTTCTCCCCATATCCCCTGACTCCGCTATCTTTAAGAGCCCTATCTAACTCTCTCTTGAAAGTATCCAGAGAACCGGCCTCCACCGCCCTCAGAGGCAGAGAATTCCACAGACTCACCACTCTCTGTGAGAAAAAGTGTTTCCTCGTCTCCGTTCTAAATAGTTTACCCCTTATTCTTAAACTGTGGCCCCTGGTTCTGGACTCCCCCAACATCGAGAACACGTTTCCTGCCTCTAGCGTGTCCAAACCCTTAATAATCTTATATGTTTCAATAAGATCCCCTCTCATCATTCTAAACTCCAGGCTGTACAAGCCCAGCCGCTCCATTCTCTCAGCCTATGACAGTCCCGCCGTCCCGGGAATTAACCTTGAAAACCTATGCTGCACTCCCTCATTGGCAAGAATGTCCTTCCTCAAATTAGGGGACCAAAACTGCACACAAAGAACTTCTACCTTCAGCCCAAGATGCTGCATCTATGTTAGCCCCACCGGCCAAATGCAGACAAATGGGGCTAGCTTAAGAGTTGAGCTGAAGGGCCTGTTTCCGTGCTGTGTGAGTCGATGGCACTCATTTTATAGTCAAACCACTGGCAAGGTCACCTTTTGCACTTCAGACAGTGTGGTTTGCTCGATAAGCAGAGGTCACACACACACACACACAGCAGCAAATCCACTCACCCCCTTGTACCCACCCACCCACCCATAGTCTGAAGAAGGCCCTCGATCCTAAACGTCACCCATTCCTTCTCCCCAGAGATGCTGCCTGTCCCGCTGAGCCACTCCAGCTTTTTTGTGTCCATCTAAGAATCATAGAAACATAGAACATAGGTGCAGGAGTAGGCCATTCAGCCCTTCGAGCCAGCACCGCCATTCATGGCTGATCATCTTCTCGGTTTAAACCAGCATCTGCAGTTCCTCCCTGTTGTTGGGGTTCGACGCTGTACACCCCGCATCCCAAACCACCGGAGTTCCAGGGGATGAGGGCTTCCAGCGAGCGGAAACAAAAGCAGAGCCGCGAGCTCCCTGCGTTACTGGAGTGAGCAGCAGCAGCAGCAGCAGCAGCAGCGGGGCCTTGGGATGAAGTGGCAAATCTACAGAAGTCATAACATTGTGTCACCCAGCGCACTTGGCACCACTTGGCTGGTGAACTGTAATGATAATGTGTCAGCGTTAGCAGTCTCGCCCGGCAACTCCATTACTGCCTTCCCGTGGCTGGTAAACATGCAGGCAAGGCTTTTATTAACTGCGCTGGCAACTCTGAAAACCAGCCCTCCCCACACCACCAAATCTAATTAACCAGCACTGAAATGCATTAAGCAATTAAATTCACAAATCACAAAGTTTTACAGATAGCGCACGCAGAAGTACAGCGTGCGATGTACACTCCTTCCCATTTTAATTAATTGCAACTAAATAAACAGTGCAGACAATGAGTGGAGGGCTCCAGCAGACAGGCGGGCTGAGTTCAAAGCCTGGTGGAGTGGCGGCGGCAAGAGGAGGTGGCCGCCCAACTGGTTGAGTTGCCTCGTAATTGGTTCTGTGTAAAGGGGGCTGTCGCAGTTGGCCGTCACGCAGATGCCGAGCGAAGACTTTGTACGTCACGAAATCCTGCAACGCCGGGCGTCACTGCCTATGTCATTGCGCACCATGCGCACATCACGTGCGTGCCGCGTCTCGTGCGCCGCGACGCTTAAATGATGTCGCGTAATTTACGCGCAAATGACGGCCAAATGGGACAGGCCCTTAAATCCACACCATTGTCCGCTCCCCTTGGCTCTGCAAACTCATCCGTATCAGATACGTAACCAACCCCCTCATTGACGCAACTGGCCCTGGCCCTCAATGCGACGCTGGGCCGCACATTCCACACCTTAGCCGTCCTCAGCATGAAAAATAAACTTTAGCCCCCCCACCATATTACTTTTCATAAGTGATAAGAGCAGAATTAGGCCACTCGGCCCATCAAGTCTATGCCTCCATTCAAGAGGGGGTGAGAACAATGGACAATGAGGACCCAGCATGGGAGAAGCTGTGGGGGATTGAAGGAGGATCCAGCGTACTTTATAACCGTAGGTGGCCGCTGTCTGGGTACGCAAGCAAAGAATTTCACTGGGCCTTGTCACTTGTCATTTCTAACCATGCCTGATCTATATCTCCCTCTCAACCCCATTCTCCTGCCTTCTCCCCATTACCCCAGACACCCGCATTAATCAAGAATCTATCTGTCCCTGCCTTAAAAATATCCACTGACTCGGCCTCCACAGCCTTCTGTGGCAAGTAATTCCACAGGTTCACCACCCTCTGACTAAAGGAATTCCTCCTCATCTCCTAGAGGAAGGTCCTTTAATTAATTCACCCTCATCTGGTCCGTCACCTCTTCCAATGGGAATAGTTTCTATCTGCTCTTTCGATATCCTCGCTGAATTTAAATACATCCAGCAGATTCCCTCCTCACCACCTCAAGGACACGTCGTAAACTCTACAGCTGTGCCACCGTGCCGACCTCGAGTTTCACCCCCCCCATATACCAACTTCTCCTCAAGTCCCAGAATGGCCAGCTCCCACAATGTTGTCCTTGTGTTGCAGGAAGGAATTACAGATGCTGGTTTAAACCGATGACAGACACAACACAGACTATTATCTAAATGGTGGCCGATTAAGAAAAGGGGAGATGCAGTGCGACCTGGGTGTCATGGTACATCAGTCATTGAAAGTAGGCATGCAGGTGCAGCAGGCAGTGAAGAAAGCCAATGGTATGTTAGCTTTCGTAGCAAAAGGATTTGAGTATAGGAGCAGGGAGGTTCTACTTCAGTTGTACAGGGTCTTAGTGAGACCACACCTGGAATGTTGCGTACAGTTTTGGTCTCCAAATCTGAGGAAGGACATTATTGCCATAGAGGGAGTGCAGAGAAGGTTCACCAGACTGATTCCTGGGATGTCAGGACTGTTTTATGAAGAAAGACTGGATAGACTCGGTTTATACTCTCTAGAATTTAGGAGATTGAGAGGGGATCTTATAGAAACTTACAAAATTCTTAAGGGGTTGGACAGGCTAGATGCAGGAAGATTGTTCCCGATGTTGGGGAGGTCCAGGACAAGGGGTCACAGCTTAAGGATAAGGGGGAAATCCTTTAGGACTGAGATGAGAAGGACTTTTTTCACACAGAGAGTGGTGGGTCTCTGGAACTCTCTGCCACAGAGGGTAGTTGAGGCCAGTTCATTGGCTATATTTAAGAGGGAGTTAGATGTGGCCCTTGTGGCTAAGGGGATCAGAGGGTATGGAGAGAAGGCAGGTACAGGATGCTGAGTTGGATGATCAGCCATGATCATATTGATCATGATCAGGCTCGAAGGGCCGAATGGCCTACTCCTGCACCTAATTTCTATGTTTCTAACATGTTGGAGTAAAGGACCTGTCCCACATTCCCGAGTTATTCACAAATTCTCCCGAGTTTTCAAACTCACAGAATGTTCGTACGAGTCCGTAGGAGCCCGTGGATATATCGTAGCGGCTCGATACGCCAGCCGTAGGTACTCGGGACATCAGGCAAGTCGGGACGGTTTTTCCAGCCCGATGAAAAACGCCAATGAGTCAAAAAATAGTCCCGCTATGATATATCCACGGCCTCCTACGGACCCGTCACGAACATTCCGCGGGTTTGAAAATTCGGGAGAATTCGTGCATAACTCGGGAAAGTGGGACAGGCCCTTAACTCAGCGGCACAGGCAGCATATCTGGAGAGAAGGAATGGGTGATGTTTCGAGTCAGTCTGAAGAAGGGTCTCGACCCGAAACGTCACCCATTCCTTCTATCAGGAGATGCTGCTATTTCAGCATTTGGTGTCTTTGGTGTAAACTTACTTCCTGTTTACTTCCTACACACCAGTGATGGACTCTTCCTCAATGTACTACTGCACTATTGACTTGTATAGTATAGATGGGGCATGTTGGCCGGCGTGGGCAAGTTGGGCTGAAGAGCCAGTTTCGACACTATATAACTCTATGACACTGGATTGGTAGGTGGTGTGGGGGGGGGGGGAGATGACCGATGAGCATGGGATGACCAGGGATTGGAGGTGAGGGGAATATGTTGCAAGCTGAATTAACTGGCTGCTCTCTGCTAGAACATCCAGCTGGCAACTGGGTCAAAAACGCAGTGTCTGTGCCTCCTCAAAACTATTATTTTAACAAAATATTTTCGAACATCTTGCGCTGCCAGAAACAACAGCTCACTGCATTCCTGAGACGCAAGTGAAGAAAAAAATATTTCAACACATTTCAGCAGCTATTGCTTAAAGCAATGGTTGAGACCTTCTGACAAGAGAAGATGGTCGCTGATGTCACCACAAAAAGCATCTGGGACCAAGGGTTCTGGTGGTGCTTCTACTTAGGTCAAGTGATGTCCCCACTGGAATCTTGGAAAGATCTTTGGAGAGATTAGGCTTGCACAGTGGTGCAGCGGGTAGAGCTGCTGCCTCACAACGCCAGAGACCCGGGTTCGATCCCGACCTTGGATGCGATCTGCCTGGAGTTTGCACGTTCTCCTTGTGACTGCGTGGATTTCGTCCGGTTGCTCCGGTTTCCTCCAGGGAGAAGGTACAAACTCCGATACAGGCAGCACCCATAGTTGGACTTGAACCTGGACCTCTGGCAGCAGCTCTACCATTGTGCTGCCCCAAATAGGCGATAGACAATGGACAATAGGTGCAGGAGTAGGCCATTCGGCCCTTTGAGCCAGCATCACCATTCAATGTGATCATGGCTGATCATCCCCAATCAGTACCCAGTTCATGCCTTCTCCCCATATCCCCTGACTCTGCTATTTTTAATAGCCCTATCTAGCTCTCCGTTGAAAGTATCCAGAGAACCTGCCTCCACCGCCCTCTGAGGCAGAGAATTCCACACTCACAACTCTCTCTAGCTCTCTCTTGAAAGCATGATGAAAGCATCCAGAGAACCTGCCTCCACCGCCCTCTGAGGCAGAAATGTCCTTGTTTCTACTTTTAAACAATAACTCTGCTTCTTGCTCAACTTTTGCTGCCCGTCCTGCTGGCCATCTCCAGACGTTTTTGTTTCCAACCCTTCACTGGATGTGCTGGCTTCTGGAAGCTGGCAACGTGTAGCTAACTCTGTCCTGTTTCCACAATGATGACCCTGCCGCACTGGGCTCTCTTGGCTCTGGAAACGCTTGATCTTTGTTTTTTTAATCCAGATACTTGACTGCTCAAGCAAGTTGGTGAAAACCCAAGTCACACTGTGCAGAGATCTAGTTTGAGGCAAGAGGTTGAACTCATTAAAAGTCGGCACCGTTTTACATTCTTCGTGCAAATGACCCACTGATGTTGCAACCGCCATTACAATGTCATCTCCCCCCATAGGAATGTTGCAACTGGCAAAACCAATTCATCATGCATCATTCATTCATCATCGTTGAAAACATTAGTGACGCAGTGGTTTCCGACGGGAACGGTGATGGACGCACCACACATCTCCATACTCCAGTTCCTGCGGACTTCCACCGCTGGAAGTACAGGATTTTGGTACGTGTGCTTTATCATCATTCCTTACAATGCCGTGTACGACAGTGATCACAACTTCTACTGAAGTGTAGATGGCCGTTGGCTCGCTAGAAGCTCATCCGCCCTTTGACAGGTCTTGTTCTTGGTCCTGCTGGGGGTGCACAGCCCCCTCCTCACCTGGCAAACCAGGTAGGGGGGACGGTTTAGTCGCCGACTATCCGACCATGGGTAACAAAACTCAACAATATCCTCAAAGACCATCAAAGGGTCTCGACCCGAAACGTCACCTATTCCTTCGCTCCATAGATGCTGCCTTACCTGCTGAGTTTCTCCAGCATTTTTGTCTACCTTCGACTTTTCCAGCACCTGCAGTTCTTTCTTAAACATCAAAGAACCCTGACATTGTCACATCCATTCCTTCATTAGATGTTGGAAGAAGTTAGTTTGATGAGTTGGAAGATTTTTCCGGCTAATTGTGGAAACATTACACTTAATCTCTTGGTTATGCCAGCTATCACACAGAGTCCCACAGCACGGAAACAGGCCCTTCAGCCCAACTTGCCCATGTCGATCAAGATGCCCCATCTACACAAGTCCCACCTGCCCACGTTAAACCCATCCTATCTGGGTGCTTGTCCAAATGTCTTGCCCACATGTTGTTGCTGTACCTGCCTCATCCACCTCCTCTGGCAGGATGGCATGTATACCCACCACCCTTTTACACAAGATCTTCTATTGATCAAATGTTCTGAAATAAAGTTTGTAAAATAAACCAAAAGTCTTATTGCAACCCGTGTACATTTTTAATCTGCCCTTTCCCGTAGCTTAGTTCAGTTTAGTTCAGTGATACAGCGTGGAAATAGGCCCATCGGCCCATCGAGCCCATGCCGACCAGCAATCCCGCACACTAACACTAACCCAGGGTCTATTAACAATTTTTATTGAAGCCAATTAATCTACAAACCTGGATGTCTTTGGAGTGTGGCAGGAAACCGGAGCACCCGGAGAAAACCCACGCGGTTATCGGGAGAACGTACAAATCCCATGCAGACAGCACCCGTAGTTAGGATCGAACCGGGGTCTCTGGCGCTTTAATAGCCCTGTTCCACGGTACGAGTTCATTCCAAGAGTTCTCCCGAGTTAAAAAAAATCAAACTCGTGGTGAGCACGGAGAATGAACGTAGCGGGTACGTCGGAGCTCGGGGACGTCTCTTAGCGGCTCGTAACGCTAACGGCAGGTGAGCACGGGAAGAGTCCTGAAGATTTTTCAACCTGATAAAAATGTCCACGAGAGCCCCGAGTACCGATGAGCGGCCATTACCATAAATCTCCGAGTTCGAATCAGGGCAAACTCGGGGGAGCTCTTGGAATGAACTCGTACCGTGGGACAGGGGTTTAAGGCAGCAACTACCGCTGCGCCACCGTGCTGCTCCAGCCGGCCGCAAGCGTATATTCTGCATTCTAATTATTTTCTCTTTTGCATTGCGTGGTGCGATGATTTGCCTGGACCATGCAAAACAAAGTTTCTCTGTCGTACCTCGGGACAGGTGACAATAATAAACCGCCGACAAGGTCAATCCAACCTCAACCCTCTCCTCGGTTCTCAACATTCCAGCGTGGCCGGGATTAACAAAGGTCGTCCCACAAACGCGACAAAGTCTCCAGCTTCAAGTTTTGGTTTGCAGGTTGATTGTAAAATGCCCCGAGTGTGTGTAGGATAGTGTAAAGGGCCTGTCCCACTGTACGAGCTAATTCAAGAGTTCTCCCGAGTTTGCCCTGATTCGAACTCGGAGAATTACGGTAATGGCCGCTCGTCGGTACTCGGGGCTCTCGTGGACATTTTTCAACATGTTTAAAAGTCTTCACGAGCTTACCGCGTTTCCCAAGTACCTGCCGTTAGCGTTACGAGCCGCTAAGTGACGTCCCCGAGCTCCGACGTACCCATAACGTACATTCTAGGTGCTTACCACGAGTTTGATTTTTTTAAAAACTCGGGAGAGCTCTTGAATGACCTCGTACAGTGGGACAGGCCCTTTAATGTGCGGGGATCGCTGGTCAGTGTGGACTGGATGGGCTGAAGGGCCTGTTGCCGCGCTGTATCTTTGGTGGCTGGATTTACAGGGTGGTTTTGAGTTTATGGAAGATTTAGTAAAACAGGGTGGTTATTTGCCATGCCATTTCCTTGAGCCATTCTAATCTGCTATTTTATCTGGACTGTAGCATGTTCCAACATACCAGGCAATGCGTTAAATGGGGCCTGACATATACTGCAGCCCACGCGAGCTGGCCAGGCCACACAGTGACGTCTACAGCTTGGGGAAGGGAAGGCAAGAATCATGAACACATGTTTAGAGTGCCGCAGACTAGACCATCATGCAAACCAACCTCCAGCTTCTTGGCCTGAAGACGGGTCTCGACCCGAAATGTCACCCATTCCTTCTACCCAGAGATGCTGCCTGTCTCGCCCCAGAGTTGGTGAACAAGAGAGTGGGATGTGAAGAATGGATTGTCTTTGGAGTGTGGGAGGAAACCGACGATCTCAGAGAAAACCCACGCAGATCACAGGGAGAGCGTACAAACTCGGTCCAGCCAAGCGCCCGTAGTCGGGATCGAACCCGGGTCCCTGGCGCTGTGAGGCAGTATGTGGGTATGTGCTGGCAAGGCCAACAAATGAGGTTCAGTTTAGGTTTTTGTTTGTTGTTGTCACATGTCATTGAGGTGCAGTCGGAACGTTTTTCTGTTGCGTGCTATCCAGTCAGTGGAAAAACTATACAGGATTACAATCGAGCCATTTACAAAGTATAGATACATGATGTGGGACTAACATTTAGTGCAAGGGAAAGCCAGTAAAATCGGATCAAGGTTAGTCTGAGGGTGAGCAAAAAAGTAGGAAGCAGGAAAATGTGGAATTCAGTAGCCCATGGTTTAGGTTTAATTAGTGAAACCTTTCCGGTGGCGATAAATAATTGTGGGTCACCAACGAGGTAGATAGTAGTTCACATTAAAAACTAGAGTGACTCAGCGGGACAGGCAGCATTTCTGGAGAGAAGGAATGGGTGACGTTTCAGGTCAAGGCCCTTCTTCAGACCCTTTCGTCTCGACCCGAAACGTCGCCCATTCCTTCTCTCCAGAGATGCTGACTGTCCCAGCTGAATCACTCCGGCTTTTTTGTGTCTATCTTCGGTTTAAACCAGCGTCTGCATAGATAGTAGGTAGACACAAAATGCTGGAGTAACTCAGTGGGTGAGACAGCATCTGTGGAGAGAGGGAATGGGCGACGTTTCGGGTCGAGACCCTTCGTAGTCCAGTTCTGGGTGTGTGGGACGGGGGATGTAGAACCAGTCGGGTAGCTCGATGACAAAAACAGAGCGTAAAGAGATGGCAGGAGCAAGGAGGCACCGCCATCCGTCCTTCTACTAACCGGGGGGAGGGGGGAGGGGGGGGGGTCTCAGCTGGGAGTGTGCTTTTCAATAGCTTGCCATACTGGGTGGAAAGATGCAATGTGGAGTAAATCCCTGTTGAATAGGCAGTGCCACCCCAATGGATAGCTGTGAAACGCGAGGACGGAATGGAATCTAAATCTGCATTCAGACGTTGAAAGGCCCCATTGTTCCGAGTGGGATTCCTTCAGCTTTCTCTCAGCCTGCCTCAGGGCTTCCTTGGTTACCACACTAAAAGAGTGGGAAAGAAAGGGAAGGAACACATCAAAAAAAAAGTGTGGGTGGGGGAGGTGGAGTAATAGACACAGAAACCCTTGAAGCTCCCGAATAAACTTGCTTCTCCCGGCTTGGCCTACCCTCCACTGCAGAGAGTCGTGGCTGCGGACCAGGCCATCGCGCAAGCCAGCCTCCAGCGTTTTGGTCTGAGGAAGGGTCTCGACCTTTTTGTGTCTACCTTCGATTTAACCCAGCATCTGCAGTTCCTTCCAACACACTCCAGCTTCTTGTGTCGATCTCCGGTTTAAACAGGCACATGTAATTCTTCCTTACAAAACCCTTCCTTTGACTCCATCTACACCTCACGCTGCCTCAGCAAAGCCACCAGCATAATCACGGACCAGTCTCACCCCCGGCCACTCCCTCTTCGCCCCTCTCCCCATCGGGCAAGAGGTACAGAAGTGTGAAAACGCACACCTCCAGATTCGGGGACAGTTTCTTCCCGGCAACAGCTAGAGGAGAGAAGAGGAGAAATGTAAAGCCAGCGGGAAGGAGACAGAAAGGAGGAGAATGAAAGGATAAAAGGGAAATGGGAAATCTTTCTGTCTCCTTATGCCTCTGTCCCACTTAGGAAACCTGAACGGAAACCTCTGGAGACTTTGCGCCCCACCCAAGGTTTCCGTGCGGTTCCCGGAGGTTTTTGTCACTCTCCTTAACGGTCGAAAGTCTTTTCCGCTTCTTCTATGTTCCGGCAATTATTTCAAAAAATTCAAAACCGGCCGCGACTACAAATAGGTTTTAAAAATCGTTAATTGTTTAGTCGAAGCCGGTTGCGATGCTAGTTGAAGGTGGTTGCCGGAGGTTGCAGGTGGTGGAAGGTAAGACTTCCCTGGTGGAATAAAACCTCCGGGAACCGCATGGAAACCTTGGGTGGGACGCAAAGTCTCCAGAGGTTTCCGTTCAGGTTTCCTAAGTGGGACAGGGGCATAACTGTGCACATAATGACTAATGTCACATTGACTCGTGACCAGTGCTTCACACAGCTAACGCCAAGACTCTGTGGGGAAGGACCACAGTCTGAAGAAGGGTCCCGAGCCAACATCTGCAGTTCCGAAACGTCACCCATTCCTTCTCCAACCAACCTTCAGCTTTTTGTTCTGAAGAAGTGTCTCGACCTGAAACGTCATCCATTCCTTCTCTCCAGAGATGCTGCCTGTCCCTACCGATTTTGTGTGCCGGGTATATCGGTAGTTCTGTGAACACTACCATATACAACGCTAATGAATGCATGTAGAGCCGCTGGGAACGGCGGGAGAATTTTTGCACATTTCTCAATTTGCATATATTTTTTAATTTTGAATAAAGTTTTTTTTTGGAATAAAAAAGGACTGCTTCATGCCATCGAAACCATCATCTACGCGCTCTACATTAAACAGTGGCCAAAGAGCGTGCGATCAATTTGAATTAATTACATTTTAATCAATCAATTATCGAGTGTACTCCCACAATCTCTGAACTGCAATATTGCCCCCTTCAAATCCAGCCACCAACATTCCCCATCCTTGAACAGCAGGCCCAGAAACTCAAAATGAAAAAAACCCTGTGGACACTTTCAAAGCATGTTAGATGGTGATCTAAAGAGGCAGCCTGACTGTTACAAAGTTCCAGATATCATCTTGCAGAGAAGGAGTCTGTACAAGCTACACAAACAGAGCAGTGTGCCGTTCCCGATCCTCCCCGCACCACAAATAGTTCTGAGGAGAAGGAGTGGGAAAGAGGAGAACTGGGATTCGCGTTCGTAGAAACATAGATTAATGGACAGAAGTTTAGGGGTAACATGAGGGGGAACTTCTTTACTCAGAGAGTGGTGGCTGTGTGGAATGATCTTCCAGCAGAAGTGGTGGAGGCAGGATCGATTTTAACATTTAAAAGTAAAGTGGATAGGTATATGGACAGGAAAGGAATGGAGGGGTATGGTCTGAGTGCAGGTAGATGGGACTAGGGGAAAATAAATGGTCGGCACGGACTGGAAGGGCCGATAAGGCCTGTTTCCGTGCTGTAATTGTTATATGGTTATATGGTTATAGACAATAGGTGCAGGAGTAGGTCATTCGGGCCTTCAAGCCAGCACCGCCATTCAATATGATCATGGCTGATCATCCTAAACCACTTCCCCCCGTTCTTGCTTTCTCCACATATCCCTTGATGCCGGCAAACCCTTTTGTCCACAGGGTCCACGCTGACCATCGATCGCCCACTCGCACTAGTTCTGTGAGACCAAGCGGAGGCTGGGCGATCGTTTCGCTGAACACCTCCGCTCGGACCGCAATAACCAACCCGACCTCCCGGTGGCTCAGCACTTCAACTCCCCCTCCCATTCCGTATCCAACCTCTCGGTCCTGGGCCTCCTCCACGGCCAGAGTGAGCAACACCACAAGTTGGAGGAACAGCACCTCATATTCCGCTTGGGGAGTCTGCATCCTCTGGGGTTAAACATTGAATTTTCTCAATTCTGTTAACCCAGGCTGCCTCCTCCCCTTCCCACCTCTCCGTCAGTCCTCGGGCCCTGACATTCCTTCTCTCTCTATCACCCCCCCCTCACCCAAGTCGCACTAGCTTCTCATTTTCACACTACAAACAGCTTACAATGGCCTGTTTCCTTTATCATCAATACTTTTTTGCATATCTTTCATTCATTGTTCTTTATCTCTCCACATCACCGTCTATATCTCTCGTTTCCCTGATCCCTGACCAGTCTGAAGAAGGTTCTCGACCCGAAACGTCGCCTATGTCCTTCGCTCCTTAGATGCTGCTGCACCCGCTGAGTTTCTCCAGCTTTTTGTGTAACCAACACACTAGTTCTATGTTATCCCACTTAGTCATCCACTACCGACATACTCGTGGCAAGTTAAAGTTTCACCTACAAACCCCGCATAAAACCCGTCAGCCGAGAATGGGGGGGACCGGGGAGGGGCAGGCAGTGGATAGGACTTAGACACAAAATGCTGGAGTAACTCTGCGGGACCGGCAGCATCTCTGGAGAGAAGGAAGGAATGGGTGACGCTTTGGGTCGGGACCCTTCTTCAGACTGATACACAGACAGGGCTGTTTGGTGAACAGGACTATTTGAAACATATAAGATTATTAAGGGGTTGGACACGCTAGAGGCAGGAAACATGTTACCGATGTTGGGGGAATCCAGAACCAGGGGCCACAGTTTAAGAATAAGGGGTAAGCCATTTAGAACGGAGATGGGGGAAACACATTTTCACCCAGAGAGTTGTGAATCTGTGGAATTCTCTGCGAGATTGAAAGGCAGATGAAATGCGTAGGAAGGAACCGCAAATGCTGGCTCAAACCGAAGATAGACACAAAATAGACACACGCAGAGTGGTGAGTCTGTGGAATTCTCTGCCTCAGAGGGCGGTGGAGGCCGGTTCGCTGGATACTTTCGAGAGAGAGCTAGATAGGGCTCTTAAAGATAGCGGAGTCAGGGGATTTGGGGAGAAGGCAGGAACGGGGTACTGATTGGGGATGATCAGCCATGATCAGTTTGAATGGCGGTGCTGGCTCGAAGGGCCGAATGGCCTACTCCTGCACCTATTGTCTATTGTCATTGCATCATTGAATCATTGCCTTTGAGGACACGAGAGGAAACCGGAGCACCCGAAGGTAACTCCACACAGACCGCCTCTGAGGTTAGTATGACAAACCCGGGTCTTGGGCACTGTGAGGCAGCAGCTCTACCCTCATGATATCTTCGTGCCCCTAAGCTGATTGTGCAAAATTAAGATGCTGAGGTACGGCAAGAACATTAACCGTGAATCATAAAATAGACTTAATGTCTGCAGATGTGACTTGCGGGTTATGTTTTAAAATACAAAGAGCAACATTTTTTTCAAAGGGCTGTTTTAAACAGAATGGGCCGAATGGCCTCCCCTAACTCTGTGCAGACTCTGACGTTTCACTGGCTCATCCACCTGAGGTCGGAAAATAACTATTTAAAACCATTTTCACAAAAGGGGAACAAGGAAATTGACCTGAAATCTAATCAACTGCCAGAGCATCACCCGCGATAATTAATTCCTGTAAAACCAGCCCCGATGGCAACAATGCAAGGAAGGGAGGGTGTGTTTTGGGGCGGACCTTAATTAAATACTCTCCAACAACAGCTCCACTCTATAAGTTCAACACTGTCCTCGATAAAGCAGTCTAGGTGAATGGTATTCCCTCCAGCAGTCGAGCATTAAGCAGCACTTTACAGCTAAAGCGTTCCCTGCACTTGTTCCCCGTAGCTACTCAAATAGGGGTGTCATAGACAATAGACAACAGGTGCAGGAGTAGGCCATTCAGCCCTTCGAGTCTGCACCGCCATTCACTGTGATCATGGATCCCCAATCAGTACCCCGTTCCTGCCTTCTCCCCATATCCCCTGACTCCGCTATATTCAAGAGCTTTATCTAACTCTCTCTTAGACATAGAACATAGAAAAATAGGTGCAGGAGTAGGCCATTCGGCCCTTCGAGCCTGCACCGCCATTCAATGTGATCATGGCTGATCATTCAACTCAGTATCCCGTACCTGCCTTCTCTCCATACCCCCTGATCACTTTAGCCACAAGTGCCACATCTAACGCCCTCTTAAATATAGCCAATGAACTGGCCTCAACTACCTTCTGTGGCAGAGAGTTCCAGAGACTCACCACTCACTGTGTAAAGAATGTTTTCCTCATCTCGGTCCTAAAGGAATTCCCCCTTATTCTTAGACTGTAACCCCTTGTTCTGGACTCCCCCAACATCGGGAACAATCTTCCAGCATCTAGCTTGTCCAACCCCTTAAGAAGTTTGTACGTTTCTATAAGATCCCCCCTCAATCTTCTAAATTCCAGCGAGTACAAGCCGAGTCTATCCAATCTTTCCTCATATGAAAGTCCTGACATCCCAGGAATCAGTCTAGTGAATCTTCTCTGTACCCCCTCTATGGCAAGGATGTCTTTCCTCAGATTTGGAGACCAAAACTGTACGCAATACTCCAGGTGTGGCCTCACCAAAACCCTGTACAACTGCAGTAGAACCTCCCTGCTCCTATGCTCAAATCCTTGAAAGCATCCAGAGAACCTGCCTCCACTGCCTTCTGAGGCAGAGAATTCCACAGACTCACAACTCTCTGGGTGAAAAAGGTTTTCCGCATCTCCATTCTAAACGACCTACCCCTTATTCTTAAACTGTGGTCCCTGGTTCTGGACTCCCCCACCATGTTGTACCTTTATCCTGCATCTGTACCCTGTGGACGGCATGATTGTAATCATGTACAGTCTTTTCTTTGTGTAAGAAGGAACTGCAGATGCTGGTTTAAACCGAAGATAGACACAACATGCTGGAGTAACTCAGCGGGACAGGCAGCATCTCTGGGGAGAAGGAATGAGTGACGTTTCGGGTTGGTCTGAAGGAGGGTCTCGAGAGAGCTAGATAGGGTTCTTAGAAACAGCAGAGTCAGGGGATATGGGGAGAAGGCAGGAACAGGTACTGATTGGGGATGATCAGCCATAATCACATTGAATGGCGGTGCTAGCTCGAAGGGTTGAATGACCTACTCCTGCACCTATTGTCTATTGACCCGAAACGTCACCCATTCCTTCTCTCCAGAGCTATTGTCTGTCCCGCTGAGTTACTCCAGCATTTTGTGTCTATCTTCAGTGTAAAGCAGCAGCAGTGAAGAAAACAAATGGTATGTTAGCATTCATAGCAAAAGGATTTGAGTGCAGGAGCAGGGTGGTTCTACTGCATTTATACGGGGTTTTGGTGAGACCACACCTGGAGTATTGCGTACAGTTTTGGTCTCCAAATCTGAGGAAAGACATTCTTGCCATAGAGGGAGTACAGAGGAGGTTCCTGGGATGTCAGGACTTTCATATGAAGAAAGACTGCATAGACTCGGCCTGTACTCGCTAGTATTTAGAAGGCTGAGGGGGGATCTTATAGTAACGTACAAAATTCTTAAGGGGTTGGACAGGCTAGATGCAGGAAGATTGTTCCCGATGTTGGGGAGGTCCAGAACAAGGGGTCACAGTCTAAGGACAAAGGAGAATTTCTTTAGGACCGAGATGAGGAAAACAAAATTCATACAGAGAGTGGTGAGTCTCTGGAAATCTCTGCCACAGAAGGTAGTTGAGGCCAGTTCATTGGCTATATTTAAGAGGGAGTTAAATGTGGCCCTTGTGGCTAAAGGGATCAGGGGGTATGGACAGAAGACAGGTACGGGAGGGATACTGAGTTGGATGATCAGCCATGATCATATTAAATGGTGGTGCTGGCTCGAAGGGCTGAATGGCCTCCTCCTGCACCTATTTTCTATGTTTCTATGTGCAGTTCTTTCTCACACCTTCCCCCAATGTTGCTGGACTCTAATTGATGGAATGTCCTACGCAGTAATATTGGTGAGAGGAGCACAGATCAAGAAGACAGCCCCCCACCATCTACCCGGGAATGCACAACAAATGCCCCCCTCTCCAGCAGTCTCCATATCTCAATAAGATATCTGGAAAAAAATCCAAAAAAATATACACAAAGTGCTGGAGTAACTCAATGGGTTGCGCAGCATCTCTGGAGAACATAGATCGGTGATGTTTTGGGTCGCGACCCTCCTTCAGACTGAGTTACTCCAGCACTTTTTTGTAAACTGGCATCCCCAGTTCCTTGTTTCGACATTCTCTGAAAAAAAAATTACTAGATTTTTTAATCCAAATTCAATTAACAGAATTCAAATTCCCCAACTGCAGTGGTGGGATTTGGACTCACATTTGCATTAATCCAAGTTCCCTCGGATACCAAGGGTAATAATAAAATCAGTACATTAACCTACCCGTCACAGCACGGAAACAGGCCCTTCAACCTAACTAATAGAAGAGGCTGGAGTAACTCAGCAGGACAGGCAGCATCTCTGGAGAGAAGGAATAGGTGACAATTCGGGTCGAGACCCAGCTGCCTGTCCTGCTGAATTACTCCAGCATTTGGTGTCCATCTTCGGTTTAAACCTTCATCTACATCAGCGAGACCAAGCTCAGGCTTGGCGATCATTTCGCTGAACACCTCCACTCAGTCCGCTATAACCTACCCGATCTCCCGGTGGCTCAGCACTTCAACTCCCCCTCCCATTCCCAATCTGACCTTTCTGTCCTGTTCCTCACTGCCATTGTCAGAGTGAGGCCCAGCGCAAATTGGAGGAACAGCACCTCATATTTCACTTTGGTAGTTAATACCCCAGCGGTATGAACATTGACTTCTCTAACTTCAGATACCCCTTGCTTTCTTTATCCATCCCCTTCCGCTTCCAAGATCAGTTCTCCCAACAGTCTAATAGCCCTGTCCCACCGTACGAGTTAATTCAAGAGTTCTCCCGAGTTTCCTCTGATTCGAACTCGGAGATTTACGGTAATGGCCGCTCGTAGGTACTCGGGTCTCTCATGGACATTTTTCAACATGTTGAAAAATCTTCACGAGTCTTCCCGAGCTTACTACATTGCCCGAGTACCTGCCGTTAGCGTTACGAGCCGCTAAGAGACGTCCCGAGCTCCGACGTACCCGCTACGTACATTCAACGTGCTTACCACGAGTTTGATTTTTTTTTCAACTCGGGAGAGCTCTTGGAATGAACTCGTACAGTGGGACAGGGCTTTAACTATCTCCACCTAAATTCAATCTTTGTCCTCCCCCTCCCCTGACAATCAGCCTGAAGAAGGGTCTCGACCCGAAACGTCTCCCATTCCTTCTCTCCAGAGATGCTGCCTGTCCCGCTGAGTTACTCCAGCATTTTGTGTCTATCTGCAGTTCCTTCCTACGCATTCAACCCGGCGCATCTGACCAAGATGCCCCATCTGTACGAGTTCCACTTGCCTGTGTTTGGCCCGTATCCCTCTAAACATTTGCTAGCTTATTGCCAGCAACCCAGTCACAGCTGGGAGAAGGAGGAGAGAGAGTGCTGCCAAATTGAGTGAATCCCATCCACTTGAGCACGGCGTCCCTTCTCATGTGACCTCAACAGAGATGATAAACACCCCGACAACCAAAGATCCCTCAGCCTCAGTTTCCACACTTGCAAATATTCCTGTTGCGGATTCCCCAAACACATTTGCGCTCACTGAATCCATTTACCCAAATACATTTTGTGCTGAAGTAACACATGCAGCCAGCACAAGAGGCTGGAAATCTGCCTCTGGGGAGCAGTGACAGGAAATCCCACAAGAAGTCACACTGAGCTGTGAAAACACAAACACACTGTCTGTGCAAGAGCGATACCACGGTGGAAAATGTGCCTGCAACATTCTGATTCAGACACTCCCATCTCTGTGACCTCCATGTTCAAGGACAGCCTCTTCCCAACAAACATTAGACCCTTGAGCTCAACGAAACACCAACTGAACCATGACCTATCCCGAGCGCACTCAGGACTTCAGGGTTTTTTCACTAGTATTGTTTTTTTTTCTAATTTGTTGATTTATTCTGTTCATCATGTTATCTGTGAGTGTTGTGTTTATGATAGGCCTGTTATGCTGCTGCAACTAAGAATTTAATTGTGCTATTCTGGGTCTAAATGGCAATTAGACACAGAGTTAGGCCATTCAGCCCATCATAGAACCATAGAATATTGGTGCAGGATTAGACCCTTCGAGCCACCACCGCCATTTAATATGATCATGGCTGATTATCTAAAATCAGTACCCTGTTCCTGCTTTTTCCCCATATCCCTTCATTCTGTTAGCCCTAAGAGCTTAATCTAACTCTCTCTTGGAAACTCATCGAGTCTACACCACCATTCAATCATGGATGATCTATTTTCCCCTCTCAACCCCATTCTCCTTCCTCCTCCCTGTAACCTTTGACTCTTCCTAGTCAAGGACCGATCCATTTCTGCTTTAGAAAATACCCAGTGACCCTGTCTCCACCGCTGCCTCTGGCAATCAACTGCACAGATTCCACACCCTCTGGCTAAAGAAATTCCTCCTCATCTCCATTCAAAATGAGAAAGTGGGAAAACATAGAACTAATGTGAATGGGTGACCGATGGCTGGTGAGAACTCGGTGGGCCGATGGGCCTGTAATCTCAATCAATCGATCAGATGCAGGAAAACAGTTGTAGACGCACAAACTCAAAGTAGGAGTCGGCCAGTCAGCCGGGCAAACCTGCTCACGCACTCACTAAGATTAGGACTGATCTCACCTCTACATTCACTCCCCATCCCAGCAACCGTTCCCTCCCTTGCTTCTCAAGAATCTATCTGTCTCTGCGTAAAACTACTCAAAGGATCAGTATGAAGAACCGGGGTTTGACTGACTACAGAGAAACCTTCCACCTCACCCATCTTAGATGTGAGGCCCCTCAGGTTAAAGGTGTCACACCTTCCCTAGGTCAAAGATCCCATAGCGGAGCAAGGTAGACCACTGCTGCTAAATGCAATGGGCTGACGTGTAGTACGCAACGGAGCGGAACGTGGGCCTTTTTTTCATCCATTTCAGTAACCCGACCCGACCCGCAGTGTAATCAACGTTGCGGGGGAACAGTTTGTGTTAATAAATTATAATTCTGAAAATTAGAAGATTTTTACCAAATAACTTTTATATTTACGCGGATGTTTCCGTAACCGGCTTCCGTCTCCGCACTAGTATCCTACGGGATCTTTGGTGCGGAGACGGAAGCCGGTTACGGAAATGGGGCCGGAATTTACCCATGAATCTGCCCATGACCGTACTACGTCTTTTTCGTCGAGTGGACCATCTTGCTCGCTGTAGGGTCTTTGCTCAAGAATGCGTCATTTAAGTACATATTCCTTTGCCAGTCTAACAGCTGGGATCAACACCCCTGGACATGCGTTTGAGCCACCTCAGTTGGCTCCACCGACCACATTGTCTCCTGCTTTCCCAGGTAGAATGAACAGGTACAAACCCAGGCACTATGGAAATGGAATGAGCAGTCACTTACCAGATGGCACAGGGTGGCCGGTGGGTTGGACACCGCACCGGGCGGGCAGGGGGGAGATGGGGGGGGGGGAGGGAGATGGGGGGCTCCTTGTCACCCCCAAGACCGAGACTCCTCTTCTAGTTTACAACCCGCCCAGCTCGCACTGGCTTGGGTCGTGCGACACCACCATCAGAATCTGCTGTGGAGCTTGCCAGATGTGTAGAGTTGTCCCACCTGGTGAACGAGAGAGAATGCATTAGTATCTTGATCATTCAGCAAGCCTTGCCCGTCCACACATTGACACACTGCTTGATGCTAATACCCAGATATATCTCCACACAATTCATAGAGACATCCAGCGTGGAAACAGACCCTTCAGCCCAACTCATCCATGCTATCCAAGATGCCCCATCTCAGCTAGTCACATTTACACGCGTGTGGCCCACATCCCCATTAAAAACGTTCCTCTCCACTAACTTTCCAAATGTCTCTCAAATCCTATTGTAGTACCGGTCTCATCTATCGCCATGTTTTAGTTTAACTTTAGAGATACAGCGTGAAAACAGGCCCTTTGGCCCACCAGGTCTGCGCCGACCAGCGATCCACACACATTTACGCTATCCTACACCCACTAGGGACAATTTTTACATTTATACCCAGCCAATTAACCTACAAACCTGAACACCTTTGGAGTGTGGGAGGAAACCGAAGATCTCAGAGAAAACCCACACGGGTCACGGGAACATACAAACTCCGTACAGACAGCACCCGTAGTCAGGATTGAACCCGGGTCCCTGGCGCTGCAGTCGCTGTAAGGCAGCAACTCTACCGCTGTGCCACCGTGGCACCCATGCTCCATCTTGAATATGAAAAAGTTGCCTGTCAGGTTCCTATGAAAGCTTGCCCCCCTCACCTTAACCCTTTGTCCTCTGGTCCTTTGATTCCCCTACTCTGGGTAAACGACTCCGTGCATTCACCTTATCTATTCCCCACAGTTAACCCTCAGTGGGGGAGTCATATACACACGAGACGGGCTGCAGTGCGAGCCAAGGTATTTTCCAGCCACCGCGTTTCACGAGGTACTCTGGGAGAAGCGAGGATGTCTCGGCAAGTCTGGGCGAGGAGCTGTGGTGGGAAATTTGTCATTCAAATCTCCAGCTAAATAGTGTTGCTCAGATCTCCGGCAAGCAACCCAGCCAGCTGTACCCCCTTGTGACCGGGCAGCCCTCAGGCAGTAAATCAGAGGCTGCAACCTCGTGATGCTCCTCAACTACGTTTACCGGGATGCATCCCAGCACGGTTTGGGAACAGTTCCATCCAAGACCCCAAGAAGTTCCTGGTTTAAACCAAAGACAGACACAAAAAGCTGGAGTAACTCAGCGGGACAGGCAGCATCTCTGTAGAGAGGGAATGGGTGATGTTTCAGGTCGAGACCCTTCTTCAGACGGGTTAGGGATAAGGGATAAGTTTGATTGTAATCATGGATGGTCTTTTCATAGATTGGATATTACCCAAACAAAAGGCTTTTCACTGTACCTCAGTACATGTGACAGTAATAGATTAACTAAACTAAAAGATGAGCAACCAACTATGCACTGACACACACATCCCTGCAAACCACAGACCATAAACAGAACAACCCCCACACTGTAAGCAGGGCAGAGGTATCACCAACATTACATTGATTCCCACCCACCACCCTCATCCATGGACCCCCTGTGCGTAGGGGGGAGGGTAGAGCCTTAGATGGGTTGGGTTGGGTTGCTCCTGGGCCCGGCCAAGGTGGCCAACCATGAGTCAACAGCGCAGGCGGAAGGGGGCTCTGCCCGAGCCGGCTGCCTGCCCCTTTTCCGGGGTTACGTCCGCACCCGGATGCTACTAGAAAGGTACTACCCGCCGTCCACGAGAGCCCTGCGGGATTTCCGGGACCGCTAGGCATCGTGGGGGTTGGACTACATCCTTAATAAGGATGTGGAAATAGGGATTTATTATTCAATATTTAAGGATATTTGCTCTATTTTCTATTATGGTGGTGTATCTGTTTGTATTTTTGTGCTGTTCATATCATTTTTGTTAATTGTTGATTAAAATTATTTTTGGTGAGAAAAAAACTAACAGAAACATGACATTGATAAACACATATTTCTAAATTTATTTCTTCACCCTGCTTCGAAATAACCTGATCCATTTAATTTTTCCCTACTTAAATCAGCAGTGAAAATCACATTAAAATAATTCCCCCTCGCTGAAGCGATCATTTTCCTGCAGTTATCTCTTCATGTTTGTTAACCTTTATTAGTCAATGAGCAGCAGCGAAGTAGCAGGCCAGTAATCAAGAGGCTGGGACTGTGAGCCCAGTGGCTTCAGGTCAAATCCCACCGAGGCATTTGGGGAATTTAAATTAAATTAATTAAGAAATTTAAGCTTCACCAGCAATGGTAACTATGATACCACTGGATAGCCGTTAAACCTCATCTGATCTTCTAATGACATCCGGGGAGAGAAATCCGCCATCCTTAACTCATATAAAAAAAGATAGACACAAAATGCTGGAGTAACTCAGCGGGACAAGCAGCATCTCTGGAGAGCAGGAATGGGTAAATTTTCAGATCATGACCCTTCTTCAGACATCTCGACCCGAAACGTCGCCCATTCCTCCTCTCCAGAGATGCTGCCTCACCCGCTGAGTTACTCCAGCATTTTGTGTCTACCTTTGATTTTACCAGCATCTGCAGTTCTTTCTGAAACAAAATGTTCTGAGTCATGTTGATTGTCTCAATTTTGATTGTGCAGAGTGGGGTCCCAACCCAAAACGTCACCTTTCCATTTCCTCCACAGATGCTGCCTGACCCACTGAGTTCCTCCAGCAGTTTGTGTTCTGCTCAAGGTTCCAACTTCTGCAGTTATAGAGTCACAGAGTCTTACAGCGTGGAAACAGGCCCACACACACCAAAATGTCCCATCTACACTAGTCCCACCTTCCTGCTTTTGACCCCTATCCCACTGAACCTGTCCTATCCATGTACCTGTCTAAATGTTTCTTAAACGTTGCTACAGTCCCTTCCTCAACTACATCCTCCAGCAGCTTATTGCATACACCCACCACCCTTTGCATGAAAACATTACCCCTCGGGTTCCTATTAAATCTTTCTCCCCTCTTTTTAACCAGCATCTGCAGTTCTTTCTTACCCATCTGAAATTCCTTCCGACACATCCTTACTGATATTGCAGGGGGGCACAGTGGCACCGCGATAGAGTTGCTGCCTCACAGCGCCAGAGACCCGGGTACAATCTGTCTGTATGGAGTTTGTACGCTCTCCCCGTGACCTGTGTGGGTTTTCTCTGGGTGCTCCAGTTTCCCCCCCACGCTCCAAAAACGTACAGGTTTGTAGGTTAATTGGCCCGTTATAAATGTAAATTGTCCCTAGTATATGTAGGGTGGCAATAATGTGTGGGGATCGCTGGTTGGCACGGACTTGGTGGGCTGAATGGCCTGTTTCTGCGCTGTATCTCTAAACTAAACTTCATTCAGAAATGGACATGGATTCTGTCTGGAATAGGCAGTAGTTCCCAATCAGGAGATCTTTACATCCACACAAGAGGGTGGATTGATGCCTTTGTCTAACGCTTTGGCCAAAATATAAAAACAAACCCCCCTTTTTCTCCTCCAACACAGTTGCAGCATTGTGTGATGCTTTTTCATCAGCCTGATATTGGAAAGCGAACAATGACAGCACAAGAGTAATATTGCAGTCACTAGGAGGTGATGGAGAGACGGGGCTTAAATTACAGAGAAACCCAAGAAGCTGGAGCCTTTTGTTCCTGGGCTGCGGCAGGGATGAGGATGGTTTGATAGAGAGTTGGTTGAGTTTTAGGTTTCAGTTTAGGTTTATTATTGTCACGTGTACCGATGTCCGGTGAAAAGCTTCGCTTTGCACGCTGTCCAAACAGATGTACTATATAGATATAATACAATCAAAGTCCAACACATGTACAATAGAGAGAGCAAGGGGGAGGATACAGAGTCCAATGTCCACAATGGGGTAGAGGTGAATCGGACTGCACCCTAGTTTATGGAAGGGCCGTTCATAAGCCTGATAATGGACGGGAAGAAGCTGTCCATAAGTGATAGGAGCAGAATTAGGCCATTCGGCCCATCACATTGATGCCTAGTTCAATCTCTTCCTCCTAACCCCATTCTCCTGCCTTCTCCCCACTACCCCTGATACCTTTACGAACCAAGAATCTGCCAATCTTAAAAATATCCATTTGCCTGACATCCACAACTGTCTGTGGCAATGAATTCCACAGATTCACCACCATCTGGCTAAAGAAATTCCTCCTCATCTCCTTTAACACATCCTTTAATTCTGAGGCTGTGACCTCTAGTCCTAGACTCTCCCACTAGTGGATACATCCTCTCTACATCCACTCTATCCAGGCCTTTCACTATTCGGTAAGTTTCAATGAGGTTCCCCCTAAACTCCAGCGAGTACAGGCCCAGCGCTGCCAAACGCTCATCATATGCCAACCCACTCATTCCTGGGATCATTCTTGTAAACCTCCTCTGGACCCTCTCCAGAGCCAGCACATCCTTCCTCAGATATTGGGCCCAACATTGCCCACAATATTCCAAATGCACCCTGACCAGCGCCTTATAGAGCCCCAGCATTACATCCGTGTTCTTTGTATTCCAGGAGAGTCTATACTGTGAATTCTGAATCTATCCCAGGCCTGGCACTGGAGTTGTGGCTGCCTCACTTTCTGGGAATGCCGCACCTCCGGAACGGAAAAACTCACTTGGAAAACAAGATCACCGCCGCGCACCTGGAATTGTGAAATCTCCATCGGAAAAGTCAAACTCTCCGTTGCTCAAGGGTCTTATAAACAAGCAGGCTGTACCAAACACAGACCTAATCTGGATCTCATTAAGGAACCCAGCAGCTCAGGGTACTCCGAGTTCCCTCAGTACAAACCAGTTCGCTGCAAATTCCTCTGCCCAAAAACTGGGAGGATGTTTCCCCTTCTCGTTGCCTCTCCGTTCCCGACCAAATCTTCCCTCGATTCTCAAAGACAATGACTGGAATGAGTTGCACATTAAAATCCCCGCACATTAAAGGGGCCTGTCCCACTTGCCAATTTTTTTGGCGACTGCCAGCATCATATCAGTGTCGCCAAAAGATTTTGAACATTTCAAAATCCAGTGGCGACAAAAAATAGTTGCGACACTTGAAAAAACACCGCGCGTCAAACGTCATCATGCCGTGTGACGTCACGCTGCGTATTTTTCGGTTAGCTGATACGTCAGTCAATGATGCCAGCAGTCGCCAAAAAAATGCCAAGTGGGACAGGCCCTTTAGACTATCCTACACACACCAGGGACAATTTACAATTACAGTGCCCTCCATAATGTTTGGGACAAAGACCCATCATTTATTTATTTGCCTCTGTACTCCACAATTTGAGATTTGTAATAGAAAAAAAATCACATGTGGGGGACTATGTATAAACACTGCTGTAATTTCTACGTGGTGAAACCAAAATTTAAAAAAAAATGGCCTTTAATAAAATCTGACAATGTGCACTTTAACCGCATGTGATTTTTTATATTACAAATCTCAAATTGAGGAGTACAGAGGCAAATAAATAAATTCTGAAGAAGGGTCTCGACCCGAAACGTCGCCTATCTCCTTCGCTCCTTAGATGCTGTTGCACCCGCTGAGTTTCTCCAGCTTTTTGTGTAACCCCAAATAAATAAATGATGGGTCTTTGTCCCAAACGTTATGGAGGGCACTGTATGCCAAGCCCAAATAACCTGCAAACCTGTATGTCTTTGGAATGTGGGAGGAAACCAGAGTACTCGGCGAAAACCCATGCAGGTCATGGGGAGAACGTACAAACTCCATACGGACAGCGCCCGTAGTCAGAATCGAACCCGGGTCTCTGGCGCTGTGAGGCAGCAGCTCTACCGCTGCGCCACCGTGCTGTATGCGGTACGTACCACACACACACACACTCTTCACTCAGGGTGGAGTCTATGAGGAAGGGGTGGTGGTGGATGGAAGGCCAATCGCAAAGACTGTGTCATCCATCCTGGACCACTCCGAGCCATTTGAGACAGCACGCCTTTGGCTAAAGCTCCATGCCCAGGAATCTCGCAGTATCATCCTGACATTCCCATAAGCTCGAGAGAATTTAGGTGCATTTTACTCAACTTTTTCTCAAAGAACAGCCATCTCATCCCAGAAGCAAAAGTGTTGGAAGAACTGAACAGGCCAGGCAGCATCTGTGAAGGAGAAGACCTCCTCTGAGGAACATTGCAGGCCACAATTAGTCAGCAGTCTGACATCAGTCTCAAGAAGGGTCTCGACCTGAAACGTTGCCCATTCCTTCTCTCCATAGATGCTGCCTCACTCGCTGAGTTTCTCCAGCATTTTGTGTCTCCCTTCGATTTTACCAGCATCTGCAGTTCTTTTTTAAACAGAAAGTTCTGAGTCATGTTGATTGTCTCAATTTTGATTGTGCAGAGTGGGGTCCCAACCCAAAACGTCACCTTTCCATTTCCTCCACAGATGCTGCCTGACCCACTGAGTTCCTCCAGCAGTTTGTGTTCTGCTCAAGGTTCCAACTTCTGCAGTTATAGAGTCACAGAGTCTTACAGCGTGGAACCAGGCCCACACACAACAAAATGTCCCATCTACACTAGTCCCACCTTCCTGCTTTTGACCCCTATCCCACTGAACCTGTCCTATCCATGTACCTGTCTAAATGTTTCTTAAACGTTGCTACAGTCCCTGCCTCAACTACATCCTCCGGCAGCTCGTTGCATACACCCACCCTTTCACTCTTTGCGTGAAAAAGTTACCCCTCGGGATCCAATTAAATCTTTCTCCCCTCCTTGTCTCTCCGTAGGTTCACCAGGTTCATTCCCGGGATGGCGGGACTGTCATATGTCGATAGAATGGAGCGTCTGGGCTTGTACACTCTGGAATTTATGAGTGTGCATGAGGATGAGAGGGGATCTTATTGAAACATATAAGATTATTCAGGGTTTTGACACGCTAGAGGCAGGAAACATGTTCCAGATGTTGGGGGAGTCCAGAACCAGGGGCCACAGTTTAAGGAGAAGGGGTAAGCCATTTAGAACGGAGACAAGGAAACACTTTTTCACACAGAGAGTGGTGAGTGTGTGGAATTCTCTGCCTCAGAATGCAGTGGAGGCGGGTTCTCTGGATACTTTCAAGAGAGAGTTAGGTAGAGCTCTTCAAGATTGCGGAGTCCAGGGATATGGAGAGAAGGCAGGAACGGGGTACTGATTGTGGATGATCAGCCATGATCACTTTGAATGGCGGTGCTGGCTCGAAAGGTCGAATGGCCTACTCCTGCATCTATTGTCTATCTCATCCCAGAAACCTGCCATGCAATCCTTCATCGCACAAACTATTTGCACAAAATTCTTGTCAACCTCAGAGAAGATCAACATCCGGGTGGGAAGAGGCATTGTTCACTCGTGACTGAGACCAGGTAACCCAGAGAGCACAGTGGTCAGCAGAGTTTAAACCAACAGTGTACTGCACCTTTAAGAACTGAGCCATTGTACTGTGCTCCTCAATGATCACTAACTGCAATGTGCATCCTTCCACGCCTTGCCTCTCAATTATCCGTGCGGAAAACAAGAGCGTTTGGACATGTCGGAGTCTTTCCTGTTGGTGAAATGCTCTCCCGTGTTGGTTAACCATTTGGGGATCATGTCAGTGGTGGCAGAGCCGGGGATTTAGTCAGGGTGTAGCTGACAGTAGCTGGAGCAGATGGGATGTAAATCTTCCGCCAAAGAATGTGGGGAGGAGGTCGATCGCAGGAGGCGTCTGTTGTGATTAGACTGAGCTAGGCCAAGAAGGTGGGGAGCAAAGATCCTACAGCTAGCAAGATCGGCCCCATTTCCGTAACCGGCTTCCGTCTCCGCACCAAAGATGCCATCACAGCGGAGCAAAGATAACTAGTGCGGAGTCGGAAGCCGGTTACGGAAACATCCTCGTAAAAATAAAAGTTATTTGGTAAAAATCTCCTCATTTTCAGAATTTTAATTTATTAACACAAACTGTTCCCCCGCAACGTTGATTCCACTGCGGGTTCGGTCGGGTCGGGTCACTGAAATGGATGAAAAAAAGGCCCACGTTCCATTTAGCAGGAGTGGTCTATCTCACTCCGCTATAGGATCTTTGGTGGGGAGATTCATGGCAAATTCGACCATAAACCTTCCACAGCGGGACTGGTGGAACACTGGGTGACCGGGCGACCGGCTCTGGGTCAGTAGGAGTTCGGAGGGATGACAGGCCTCTGCCTTTGGAGGCACAGGGAACTGCAGATACCGGAGTCCTGAGCAAAAAACACTAAGAGCTCGGTGACACTGTGATGCAGTGGTGGAGTTGCTGCCTCACAGCGCCAGAGAACAGTATTCGGTCCTGACTGCGGGTGTTGTCTGCGCGGAGTTTGCACGTTCTCCCATGGGTTTCCTCCAGGTGCGGTGGGTTCCACCCACACTTCAAAGATGTACAAGTTTGCAGGTTAATTGGCTTGGTAAAAATGTAATTTTGTCCCTGGCGTGTAGGATAGTGCTAATGTAGTTAGTTGGTGTGGCCTCGATGGGCCGAAGGGCCTGCATCCACTCTGTATCACTAAAGGCTCAAGTTGACAGCTGAGAATGGCTGGATGATGTTCTGGTTGGCGATACCTCTTCAGATGACAGGTTGGAGACACCTCCCATCAGAGACGAGGAGAACTTTCATCAAAGCACGTACACTTTGGGGAGAATCCGCAGTGGAGCAGTGAAATGGAGATGCAAGGAACTGCAGAAGATGGAATCTAATACAAAGTAACTAGACGCAAGAAGCTGGAGCAACTCAGTCAAGACCCGAAAACATCACCCATTCCTTCTCTCCAGAGATGCTGCCTGTCCCGCTGAGTTACTCCATGTGCCTATCTTCAGTTTAAACCAGCATCTGCAGTTCCTTCCTACAAATCTAATACAAAGCCTGCTCAAAATCTGAAGAAGAGTCCTGCCTCACCAGCTGAGTTCCTCCAGCACTTTGTGCCTTGTTTGGAAAGGACAATCTTAATTTGACCTTCAAAGTACTGCTTGACTCACCATTGAGTCCCACAGCACAGCACCCATACACAATGAAGGGCTTGATGTCTATAGCATACGGTACAATACTTTATTTATCCCAGGAGGAAAATTGATCTACCGACAGTCATAAAACACAAAATACATGGAACATGAAAGGTGAAATTAAAGTGATTAGTGGAAAGGATTGGGGATGTTCAAAGATTTGAAGGGGGTGAGCTGTATTGTCCGGGATGCTCCGCAGTTTGAGGAGCATCCTCCCCTCCAAGACCAGCCTCCCATGAATCTTCCCCTTGTCTTTACCCTGGAGTAGTCTCGGTTAGGATTCCACCTGCCACATTGTAGTTATGGCCGCTGTGAAGGATCTGCTTAGTAGAGATATTAAACCATAAAGTGTTTTTAAATTAAACCTCAATGTGTTTTTACATTACTCTTTTAAGGTTATTTCTATCTAATTGAAGAGTTTTTAAATATCTAAAATACTGGAGGCATTTGGACAGAGATGTAAATAAGGGCAAAATACTGGAGTAACTCAGCGGGACAGGCAGCATCCGTGGAGAAAGGGAATGGGGGATGTTTCGTGTCGAGACACTTCCTCAGTCTGAGGAAGGAACTCGACCCAAAACGCCACCCATTCCTCCTCTCCAGAGATGCCGCCTGTCCCGTTGAGTTACTCCAGCTTTTTGTGTCCATCATTGAAAGCTGTTCAGGCCCAGGCGGGCTGAAGGGCCTGTTCGCGTGCGGTGCGGCTGCCCGGCTGTGACACTGCTGAAGGCCGGCACCTGCCACTGACTCAGTGCAGGCTGCGACCCAAGGCAAACTCTGCCTGACAAAATGGAAAGAACAGATAAATCCAAAGGGAGTCAGGTCACGCAAAGTGCAGCACAAATCCACACTGCAGTTTGTGTGTTACAACATTAACCACTGATGTAATGTTCTACATGTGTGCTTAAAATAACCATGCCAAACAAGTTTTGTGAGAGGCAGTTAGCAGTGAGTCCTGTTGCTAAGTGGATAATGTCTGACTCATCGTTGCTAGGCTCTTGCTAACGTGCGATGACTCTTTTTGGGAGGTTTCAGAAATTGTCGTCCCATCGACGTCATCAACTCCCAAACTGTCCCGAGTCCCCTCGTTCTTTCCCTGTTCTTCTACCGCACGCGTCCCCCCCCCCCCCTGCTCCCTGGAGCCGTCACTGCCAAAATGATTTGTGCGGGTGTCAGGGGTTATGTATGGGGAGAAGGCAGGGGAATGGGGTTGGGAGGGAGAGATAGATCAGCCATGATTGAAACATAGAAAATAGGTGCAGGTGTAGGCCATTTGGCCCCTTCGAGCCAGCACCGCCCTTCAATATGATCATGGCTGATCATCCAAAATCAGTTCCCCGTTCCTGCTTTCTCCCCATATCTCTTGATTCCGTTAGCCCTAAGAGCTAAATCTACCTCTCTTGAAAATATCCAGTGAATTGGCCTCCACTGGCAGAGAATTCCACAGTTTCACAACTCACTAGATTAAAAGGTTTTTCCTCATCTCAGTCCTGGGGTGGACTGGGATTGCAACCTTCACCTGGTCCGCCCTGTTTCAATGAATGGAATCAACCTGGCGTGCTCAATCAAATAAGATCAAATAGAACAAGTAACATTTTTCACACAGAGTGATGAATCTGTGGAATTCTCTGCCACGGAAGGTAGTTGAGGCCAGTTCATTGGCTATGTTCAAGAGGGAGTTAGATGTGGCCCTTGTGGCTAAAGGGATCAGGGGGTATGGAGAGAAGGCAGGTACGGGATACTGAGTTGGATGATCAGCCATGATCATATTGAATGGCGGTGCAGGCTCAAAGGGCCGAATGGCCTACTCCTGCACCTATTTTCTATGTTTCTGTTTCTAAGTTGTGCTACAACTTTAGGCCGCGCATGCCATATGCAAGAAGAAGAAGATCTCAGTCCTAAATGGCCAACCCTTATTCTTAAACTGTGACCCCTGGTTCTGGACTCCCCCAACATCGGGAACATTTTTCCTGCATCTAGCCTGACCAATCCCGTAATCATTTTACATGCTTCTATAAGATGCCCGCTCATTCTTCTAAATTCCAGCAAATACAAGCCCAGTCGATCCATTCTTTCATCATATGTCAGTAGGGTTGCCAACTTTCTCACTCCCAAATAAGGGACAAGAGGTCAAAATACAGGACAAATTCCCGACTGCAATTTGTTGACCGACTCAGCTGTGGCTATGTGAATGATGAGTTGACCCGAGTGCTGGACTGCACACAAAGCCCAGCCGGCGGGCCAGCTGGGGAGTTCTGGCCCGGCACCCCATCCAACTCATGAACCGATGATCGGCCATGAGAAGGAGGGGTGGTGGTGGTGTGGGCGGTAAGCGAAGGTCGGACAGCTGGCCGGGCTGACGACCGACGGGGCCACATGCGAGGCGCTGCTGCTGCTGCACTCCACGGGCTGCACTACGTCGGGACGAGTGAGGCGGGGCCAGACGCATCCGACCGACAGTCCCCTCGCCCCGAGTGGAAGCAGTCAAATACGGGACCAGGGCGGTCCGGTACATGACAAACCAACTTAGCCCAAAATATGGGATGTCCCGGCTAATACGCGACAGTTGACAACCCTATATGTCAGTCCCGCCAACCCGGGAATTAACCTGGTGAACCTATGTTGCAGTCCCTCAATAGCAAGAATGGCGGAGTAGACATGATGGGCCGAATGGCCTAATTCTGCTGCTATCACATACGAGTGGGCGCATCTAACTCAGTGTTAACACTGCAAGCTAGAAGTGGCAAACACTGATGACAGGACACCTTACACACCTGAACCTCAAGAGGCGAGAACGCCCGGGGTTATGCAAAGGCAAAAAAAAAGTTAATATTTAAACCCTGCACAGGTTAAAGGAAACAACAAATAAATTATTAACGATTTGCACTTTGCGTAATGTTGCTAGATATCCTTCTCGGTATGGGAGCACTTATCAAACGGCAGCTGGTCACTTAACCATTTAAAGAAAGATTTCCATTTCCCCGTCATCTTGAAGTTCAGCTTATTGTCACGTGTACCGAGGTACAGTGAAAAGCTTTTTAGTTGCGTGCTAACCAGTCGGCGGAAAGACAATCCAGGATTACAATCGAGCCGTCCGCAGTGTACAGATGCAGGATAAATAATGTGGATAAGGTTTAGTGCAAGATAGAGCCAGTGAAGTCTGATCAAAGATAGTCCGAGGGTCTCCAATGACGTAGATAGTAGCTCAGGACTGCTCTCCAGTTGTTGGTAGGTTGGCTCTGTTGCCTGGGGAGCTGTTGTGGCATTTACCACAACCTAAAAGCCTGAATTAAGTGGAAATAAAAAGACAAATTTCTGGAGTGACTTAGTGGGTCAGGTAGTCTATCACGGGAACTTGGATAGGTGAGGTTTTAACGTCGGGATCTTAGACCCCATATTGCCTACCATGTCTGACGAGGAGTTCCAATGCGAAACATTGCCTTATCCATGTTCTCCAGAGATGCTGCCTGACCCACTGAGTTACTCCAGCACTCTGTGTCTTTTTTTTGTAAACCAGCATCTGCGGTTCCTTGTGTCTAAAGGCAGCAGAAATGCTGCGCAGTCAATTACTCAGTGGTGTCAATGCTTTAATGTGGAGAACAGGCGCCCTTGCACAGAAAGATCCCGCGGTCTGCAGTGCCATTGGTGGCTTGACAACAGGACAATCAGACTGAAGAAGGGTCCCAACTTGAAACGTCACTATCCATGTTCTCCACAGATGCTGCCTGACCCGCTGAGTTACTCCAGCACTCTGTGAAATGTCACCTATCCATGTTCTCCACAGATGCTGCCTGACCCGCTGAGTTACTCCAGCACTCTGTGAAACGTCACCTATCCATGTTCTCCACAGATGCTGCCTGACCCGCTGAGTTACTCCAGCACTCTGTGAAACGTCACCTATCCATGTTCTCCACAGATGCTGCCTGACCCGCTGAGTTACTCCAGCACTCTGTGAAACGTCACCTATCCATGTTCTCCACAGATGCTGCCTGACCCGCTGAGTTACGCCAGCACTCTGTGTCAAATCAACCATGGTCTGGTTGGATGGCAGAACAGTTGAGTTGCAAAAAGAGGTTAGTTTTGGGCACCATATCTGAGGAAGGATGTGCTGGCTCTGGGGAGGGTGCAGGGGAGGTTTACAAGAATGACCCCATGAATGAGTGGGTTAACATCTGATGAGCGTTTGACAGCGCTGGGCCTGTACTCGCTGGAGTTTAGAAGAATGAGGGGCGACCTAATTGAAACGTACAGAATAGTGAAAGGCTCGGATAGAGTGGATGTGGAGAGGATGTTTCCACTAGTGGGAGAGTCTAGCACTAGAGGTCACAGAATGAAAGACATCCCTTTAGGAAGGAGATGAGAAGGAATTTCTTTAGAGGATGGTGAATCTGTGGAATTCTTTGCCACACATGTCTGTGGAGGCCAAGTCAGTGGATATTTTTAAGGCAGAGATAGATAGATTCTTGATTAGTACGGGTGTCAGAGTTTATGGGGAGAAGGCAGGAGAATAGGGTTGGGAGGGAGAGATAGATCAGCCTTGATTGAATGGTGGGGTAGACCTGATGGGCTGAATGGCCTAATTCTGCTCCTATCATTTATGACCTTATGGAAAGGGTTACTCCTTCTAATTCTTCTATATTTATGGACTCCAGAAGCTATAATTCTGCCAACCACTTGGAATTTATGGAGATTGCTTCAAGATATTCTCTTTCCACTAATTTAATATTTCATGAAGTTTCATTTATGTGAAGGGGCCAGGATGACCCAGCGTTGTCAAGGGAGTTACAGTCCAACACAAACTGTTCCTCAGCCCACATCCCCACAGGAAAGAGATAATCGGCAAACTGAGGCCGTGACGATGAGAGGGAAATGGTTAAAGGTGCAAGGAGTGAGTCATTGTTGTCTCTACATACGAGGTACATGGTTAAACATTAGCCCTACTGCATATCATTGTGTTCAAGGTTTGGAGTGGTTTGGGTGTGTAATGAGCTGAGCAGGGCAATAAAGCGAGGAGCTGCAAAGAGATAATAAGCCGTTCCCAACAGCATCCACTCCTCAAGGACTAGCTGCTCTCAACGGCAAATTTACACAAGATACATGTGCAATTGCGGTGGGTTGGACACCAGAGCTTCCCCTCCCACCTCCGCGAGGGTCTGGGGCCAACAAGGGCCCCAGTGGCGGGGTCCCGTGGAAAGGATGGCGTTCTTCCATCCCTCTATGTGTCTCTTCGGAGATCCACCGTACAATCTCACGACGGATGCCTTTGCTCAGGGACACCTTTCCGTCAATGTCTGACAATCTCAGCACATGGTCAGACATTTTACACGATCATCAGCAGGAGACGGAGAGAGAGGGGGAGAGAGGGGGGGAGAGGGGGGTAGAGGGGGGTAGAGGGGGGTAGAGGGGGGTAGAGGGGGGTAGAGGGGGGTAGAGGGGGGGGAGAGGGGGGGAGAGGGGGGGAGAGGGGGGGAGAGGGGGGGAGAGAGGGGGAGAGAGGGGGAGAGGGGGGGAGAGAGGGGGAGAGGGGGAGAGGGGGAGAGGGGGAGAGGGGGAGAGGGGGAGAGGGAGGGAGAGAGGGGGGGAGGGGGAGAGGGGGAGAGGGGGAGAGGGAGGGGGAGAGGGAGGGAGAGAGGGGGAGAGGGGGAGAGGGAGGGAGAGAGGGGGGGAGAGGGAGGGAGAGGGAGGGAGAGGGAGGGAGAGGGAGGGAGAGGGAGGGAGAGGGAGGGAGGGGAGAGGGAGGGAGAGGGAGGGAGAGGGAGGGAGAGGGAGGGAGAGGGAGGGAGAGGGAGGGAGAGGGAGGGAGAGGGAGGGAGAGGGAGAGAGAGGGAGAGAGAGGGAGAGAGAGGGAGAGAGAGGGAGAGAGAGGGAGAGAGAAGGAGAGAGAAGGAGAGAGGGAGAGAGGGAGAGAGGGAGAGAGAGAGGGAGAAAGAGAATGAAAGAAGAAGAGAGAGGGAGAGAGATACAGTAGGAGAGGGAGAATAGGAGAGGGGAGAGGGAGGGAGGGAGAGAGACTGAAAAGAGGGAGAGAAAAAGTTAGAGAGAGTGAGAGCAGGAAAGTTAGAAGAGGGAGAGAGGAAGAGAGAGCGAGAGAGAGAGAGGACAAAAGAGGAGAGACAAAGAGAAAGAGAGAGAGAGAGAGAGAAAGGGACTGAGAGTGAGAGAGAGAGTTTGAGCGAGAAAGTTGGAGAGAGAAAGAGTAGGGCCTTGACCCAAATCGACACCTATTCCCTCTCACCAGAGAGTGTGTCAGACCCGCTGAGTTACTCCAGCATTTGTGTCGATCAGCAGTATCTGTGTCATAGATATATAGAGAGATACAGCATTGAAACAGGCCCTTTGGCCCAACATGCACCCATTTGTAATACTATCCTTTTTTCCCTACCCTACCTTCCTGTCAACTACCCCTGGACTTGGTGGCTCATGAGAGGGGTGAGAGGAAGGCAATGTCTTCCTGACTCATAGACAATGCCCCACCTTTGAAAGCGAGGATGCCATATACCACTCTATCCACTTCTGTTGCCACTTTCAGAGAGTTAATAAGGAACTTGGATCCGGATTTTCCTCTGATTGCTATCAAGGGCCATGCGATTAATTGTATCTTTGCTATCCTTGTCATTAAACTACTGTGTCTCTTAGACAGACACAAAATGCTGGAGTAACTCAGCGGGACAGGCAGCATCTCTGGAGGGAAAGAATGGGTGATGTTTCAGGTCGAGACCTTTCTTCAGACTGTAGAAGGGTCTTGACCCAGATCGTCACCCATTCCTTCTCTCCAGAGATGCTGCCTGTCCCGCTGAGTAACTCCAGCATTTTGTAGCTATCTTTGGTTTAAACAAGCATCTGCAGTTCCTTCCTCCACATACTGTGTCTCTTATTCCATTACAACATTGCCCATTGCAATCTCCGTTACGCAGCTACATCTCTTCACCAGATAAAGGCTGTCCAGGGTCTGAGCTCCCCAGAGGAGCGTGGGTGAAGCTCAACAGGCTTGGTACTGGAGTTGGGCGTTTCAGTGCCAGCAATGTGGAGATGGGGACTCCCTCCTCCAGAGCCCAGCCTGTGAATGAGGAGCGGAACAACAGACAGCCAACCATGTCATCTCCGGGTGCCCGCTCTACCACCCACCAAATGGAGCTCCGTCAGGGCCTGGCAGACATTGATGCCAACGGAGACAACAACCTGGCTGCTCAACACCCGGCGTGAGATCTAACTATTCCTTTGGTTTATGTTTCATTCGCAAGAAGAAGAAGATTCCAGATGTATACCCTCACCAGTTGACGACCTAAGCATCACCCACCAGCTATCACCCTCCCGTCCTCTCCCCCCCAGCCCCTCCAATCCCAAACATCCCGGTCGGTATTCCTTGGATAGCTATCGGCAAGTAATTGTGGAGAGATAGAAACATAGAAACATAGAAAATAGGTGCAGGAGTAGGCCATTCGGCCCTTCAAGCCTGCACCGCCATTCAATATGATGATGGCTGATCATCCAACTCAGTATCCCGTACCTGTATTCTCTCCACACCCCCTGATCCTTTAGCCACATCTAACTCCCTCTTAAATATAGCCAATGAACTGGCCTCAACTACCTTCTGTGGCAGAGAATTCCACAGACTCACCACTCTCTGTGTGAAAAATGTTTTCCTCATCTCGGTCCTAAAGGAATTCCCCCTTATCCTTAAACTGTGACCCCTTGTCCTGGACTTCCCCAACATCGGGAACAATCTTCCTGCATCTAGCCTGTCCAACCCCTTAAGAATTTTGTACGTTTCTATAAGATCCCCCCTCAATCTTCTAAATTCTAGCGAGAGTTTAGAAGAAAGAAGAAAGATTGGCCTCTCCAAGACAGTGGGCCCGTGTCAACAAAGATTAGCATGCAGCATAGCAGCAACAGCATAATTGAATAACACAGCCAAGGTAGAACACACACAACCTCTTCAAATAACATTTTGTTCAGCCATTGGGGCACTTTGTGTTTTTCCTTTATTAAAAAAAAGAGCTTGGGACTTGGCTGAAACCCGTTGCTGGCAGCAGCTCCGTCCAACTAGCTTTGCGTGTAGGGAATGCTGGTGGACACGTGGGAGGAGGAACGAGAAACGTCCAGTTCTGGTCACAGTTGACAAAACGTGCAGGAAGGAACTGCAGATGCTGGTTTACACCGAAGGCAGACACAAAATACTGGAGTAGCTCAGCGGGACGGGCAGCGTCTCTGGAGAGAAGGAATGGGTGATGTTTCAGGCCGAGACCCAGTCGGTAACGACTTTGTGACGGCAACAGGCAACGAGTGGAGCTGCAAACCCACCCCCCCCCCATCCCTTCTCCAAGTTGGCAATAGAAATTACTCCAGCACTTTGTGTCTGTCTACGGTTTAAACCAGCGCCTGCAGTTCCTTCCTACACAATACAATCCCTCCCTTGTGGCAAATCTCAGGGCCAAGAGTTGGGGGAAAGATGTACTTCGAGTCTCAGAGTCATACAGCAGGGAAACAGACCCTTCGGCCCACATCAACCATGCTGACCAACACACCAATTTGCCTGCATTAGCCCAGATACCCCTAAACGTATCCTATCCATGCACCTGTCCAAATCACTTTTGTTTGTGGAATTGCTGGTTTAGGGTAAGATTATTGCAGGTGGAAGGTTAATGATGGGCGCGGACTGAAAGGGGTTATTTCTATGATGAATGTCTCATTGACTCCAATGCACCCTCTTGATCTAAATCTCGGTCTCAACTCTGCTTTCTGTGTATTAATGTAAATACAAAATAATAGACACAAAATGCTCAGCGGGACAGGCAGCGTCTCTGGAGAGACGGAATGGGTGATGTTTCGGGTCGAGACCCTTAAGCTGCTGCCTGTCCCGCTGAGCTACTCCAGCATTTTGTGTCTATCTTCGGTGTAAACTAGCATCTGCAGTTCCTTGCTACAGAAATAGAAAATAAATATGAGCTGGAATGGTGCTCATGAATCTGTCACTGCTCCTTTGGAGAGGAGTCGGTGTCAAGGGCTTAACATTTCATCATCTAAGTGGGAGTACAGACCCCCACGGTGTCAGCCCAGCTGCTGGTGTCTGAGCCCCTGGGGTGGGACACAAACCCTCAGCCTCCCCACCCTAGCTTTACGAGAAAGATCCCAGGAATGATCTATGATGAGCGTTTGTCGACACTGGGCCAGTACTCGCTGGAGTTTACAAGGATGAGCGGGGACCTCACTGAAAGTTACCGAACTGAAAGTTGCCTGGATAGAGTGGATGTGGAGAGGATGTTTCCACTAGTGGGAGAGGTTAGGACCAGATGGCAAAGCATCAGCATAACAGGTTGTTCCTTTAGGAAGGAGATGAGGAAGAATTTCTTTAGTCAGAGGGTGGTGAATCTGTGGAATTCTTTGCCACAGAGGGTTGTGGAGGACAAGACAGTGGATATTTTTTAAGGCAGAGATAGATTCTTGATTAGTGCGGGTGTCAGGGGTTGTGGGGAGAAGGCGGGAGAATGGGGTTAGGAGGGAGAGATAGGTCAGCCGTCAGATTGAATGACGGATGGGCCGAATGGCCTAATTCTGCTCCTAGAAGTGATGAAGTGATGAAGTGAGACATAGTGCATCTGAGACTTGGGGCTGGCTGCCAGGTTAACACAGCAACCTCTCTGCGTGACATAAACACACAATGCCAAGAGCAATGAAAGTATTGTTTACACAAAGCATAGTTTGCTGCTGCATTTCAATGAGCATTTTGCATGCTACAACGAACGGCACATCAGCATGCCGTGTGCAGTAGATGCCAGTCTGTCCGAGGTGCAGCATTTACAGCTGAGTCTGTTTTCGGAAAATGACAGACGACTTTCCTCCTGTGACTCTCCCTTGTACACAACCAATGTGACCCTTGCGTCCATGAATGGTGGCAGCTCTGACGCTCCCCGCCCATGGAGTCATTGCTAATTGTGCACCAGTGCTCACACCAACACAAGGAAGGGTGCCGGCGTATTTACAGCCCTCCGCCAAACCTATTAAGTTATAATCAGCTCGCAAGGTCGAGGCTGACGAGAACAACTTGATACAGTTCCTGCCCAAATGTTTCAACAACACCCACAGACCCGGGTTCGATCCCGACCACGGGTGCTGTCTGTACGGAGCTTGTTCCCTCTCCTTTCATTCGCACAATGCACAGTAACGGTGGCGCAGCGGTAGAGTTGCTGCCTTATGCACTTGCAGCGCCGGAGACCCGGGTTCGATCCCGAACACGGATGCTGCCTTTACGGAGTTCGTACGTTCTCCCCATGACTGCACGGGTTTGCTCCGGGATCTCCGGTTTCCCCCCCACACTCCAAAGACATGCAGATTTGCAGGTTAATTGGCTTGATGTAATTATAAATTGTCCCTAGTGTGTAGGGTAGTGTTACTGTGCGGGGATCGCTGGTCAGCGCGGACTCAGTGGGCCGAAGGGCCTGTTTCCGTGCTGTATCTCCAATCTCTAAACGAAGGGTTGGGTAAATAAGCATTACATTGCCAGATTTCAGCAACTTTTGTGGCAGCAAACACGTATTCTGACTTTTGCTGCAAATTCTCTCTGTGAGAAAAGCAGTGGACCATCTTTTAGATTTTCACTTGAAAAGCATCAAAGGAATGGACGGAATTTAGAAACAGTGAATAGGGATGTTAGTATGTGAGTGGGAAGGAGCGTGCAAGGGTGTGAGTGTGTGTGAGCAAGTGTGCACGAGTATGTGAGTGTAAGTGTGATGGAACGCGAGTGTGAGCGCGCGAGTGTGTGCGCACGTGACTGTGAGTGTGTGGGTGTGTGAGAAAGTGTGTGCCTTCTATTGGGTCTTCCTGCAACTTCTGATATTCCAGCAAAGACTTCCCAGTCTATGCAACCTCTCCCTACAGCTAATAACCCCTAATCCAGATGTTTAAGGAGGAACTGCAGATGCTGGAAAAATCAAAAGTCGACAAAAATGCTGGAGAAACTCAGCGCGTGAGGCAGCATCTATGGAGCGAAGGAATAGGTCTCGACGAGACCCAAAACGTCACCTATTCCTTCGCTCCATAGATGCTGCCTCACCCGCTGAGTTTCTCCAGCATTTTTGTCTACCCCTAATCCAGGCATCATGCAAGCAGAATCTGAAGAAGGATCTCGACCCAAAACATCACCCGTTCCTTCTCTCCAGAGATGCTGCCTGTCCCGCTGAGTTTCTCCAGCATCTTGTGTCTATCATTCTGGCCAACCTTTTCCAAGAGAGTTTATTGTCACTGTCATGTCTCCCTGATAGGCCAATGAAATTCTTGCTTTGCTTTTGCACACCAGAACATAGTAGGCACGAAATGCCCCCGCACCGTTTTCAAAGCCTCCACATCCATCCAGTAATGGATGGGACCAGAACTACATGCGGTACTGGGAACATGGACTAACCAAAGCCCCATAGAGCTGTGAATGTGAATGTGTTTCTCAGCTACACTGTGAAAGTCACAATTGAAACACAGTGAAGCGAATCACAGGTTAATACTTGGCAAGTACCTCAGGGAGCTGCTGGGATGGGTTTAGTTTGTACTATTCTGGGGCGCTCTATTTAAAGCAGCTCCTGACTGGTCCTGGTCTATCGATGATCGGGATGAGCATACGCAAAAGCTGGGTGGAACTCTTTATTTAAAACGAGTGTTGCAATACCAGTAATCTCGAGCCAGGGACCAGCTGCAGTGAACACAAACAGCACAAAAAAACCAACGTAGCAAAACAGACTCCGGCTCTGAGGAAGCCATGATCAAGCTGGAAGGGGGCGCAGAGTAGATTTACGAGGATGTTGCCGGGACTCAAGGGTGTGAGTGAGGTATAGGGAGAGGTTAGGACTCTATTCCTTCGAGCGCAGGAGGATGAAGGATGACATTATAGAGGCGACATGGGGGGGCAAAGTGTGGTGGAGACACCCCTCAAAATAAGGAAAGGGGTTCTTCGCCAGTAGCCACACGAGTGGCAAGGGTGGGGGGATAAATTTGTGATTTGGGGAAAGTATTGTAAGTGTAGCCTTGGAGAATGTCGGATGGAGTTTTGTAAGGATCAGGCTTTGTATATATTTTATTTCCCGAATAAAGTCTATTTTGAAATTTTTTTTTTTTTAAAGTATAAAATCATGAGAGGAATAGATCGGGTAGATGCACTTGCCCAGAGTAAGGGAATCGGGAACCAGAGGACATAGGTTTAAGGTGAGGGGGTAAAGATTTAATAGGAACCTGAGGGGTGACTGTCTTAGACAAAGGGTGGTGGGTGTATGGAACCAGCTGCCAGAGGTAGTAGTTGAAGCTGGTATTATTGCAGGTATTATTAAGAAACATTTAGACAGGTACATGGACAGGACAGGTTTAGAAGGATATGGGCCATACGCGGGCAAGTGGGACTAGTATAGCTGGCTGGTGTGGGCAAGTTGGGCTGAAGGGCTTGTTTCCATGCTGTAAGATTCTGTGAGTCTCTCAGTATGTGCTCCGACAATGCGTTACCCTGCAAATGAAGGGAGACCTCCCTGGGGTCCAGACTTAAGGGCCTGTCCCACTTGGGCATAATTTGCGCGTCATTTGCGCGACATCATTTACGCGTCATGATGCGCACGTGATGCGTGGTGACGCGCGGACGCGCGCGGTGCCCCAGGGTTTCAGAATGTACAAAATCTTGGCGCACCACCTGCCTGACGCGCAATTGACTTCCCAAGTGCGACACGCCCTTTACGCCGGCCCTTGATGCTGGGGGCTGATTTTGGGGCAGCATCCCACAAGGTGCAGAGTGGACGTCCAAAGAGACAAAGTACTTCTGCCAAACGCCACTCACGCCCGGCACACAGGTCGTACATAGTACCTGCAGCTCGAAAACACCACTAGGTTTCAACACTTAAGCCAATTGTGTATAATTAGCTTAAGTCCCTTTGGGAGTGAGAGAGAGCGAAAGAAACAGAGAGAGTTTTATCTGATTTTTCACAAGCCATTTGCAATTGGTTAAAAAAAGACTTATCTCTCCGCAGTGCCATATATACATCATCTTGCAGGCAACGGCTGTTTCAAAGAGGACTCACCCCCATACATTACGAAACATGGGGAAAAATGTATGCATGAAACTGCCCCAACAGCAGCAATCATAGTCAGATAATTTCCGCAACGCCTTTGAGATATCCACTACAGAAACAGGTAGGGTGGGCTCCACATCACCAAGCCTCCAGTAATCCCACTCTAAACCCGCTCCATTCCCCCCACACCCAGCTCTCGTCTCATCTCAGCACAAATCCCCAAGGGAGTGGCCCTTGCACATCAGTGATCAGGATAATAACGGTAACACAGTTTTACAAGTTCAATTCCAACCGCCCTCTATCAGCAAGGGGCAGTGTGATTCCCTGTCCTGTCTCCATAAACTCATCAGTGATAGGAGCAGAATCAGGCCATTCGGCCCATCAAGTCTACGCCACCATTCAATCATTGCTGATCTATCTCTCCCTCTCAAACCCATTCTCCTGCCTTCTCCCCATAACCTCTGACACCCGTACTAATCAAGAATCTGTCTATCTCTGCCTTAAAAATATCTATTGACTTGGCCTCCACCGCCGTCTGTGGCAAAGAATTCCACAGATTCACCACCCTCCTCATCTCGTTCCTAAAGGAACGTCCTTTAATTCTGAGACTGTGGCCTCTTGTCCTAGACTCTCCACCAGTGGAATCATCCTCTCCACATCCACTCTATCCAGGCCTTACATTATTCGTTAAGTGTCAATGAGGTCCCCTCTCTCAAGCATCTAAACTCCAGCGAGTACAGGCCCAGTGCCGACACGCTTCTCCCTGTAAGATGAGCGTTCCTGGCACGATGGTCGCAGTGCTCGAATACTTGGTGACACAACTTCTGGGTCCTACATCCTAAAAGCTCTACCAGAGCAATCTTAATTGGAGCAGCATTTTAAAAAAACACTTCACAACCAACAAAAAAAAAAGATTGGTTTCCGTCCGGTGTTTGGTTATTTATAAAAGTCCGGTATTTTTCACAGGCTCATATAAGGAGCTGAACACAGAGTGGAATGTACAGTTCAAAAATCAATCTTAATCCATCAGCTGCTGAATGGCACAAGGCTGGAGTTGAATTTCATGGCCTGAATCTGACCCCGTGGCATAATATTGTCATCAAATGCGCAGCGGCAAAATAAGGTTCGTAAATGCGGCACGGTGGCGCAGCGGCAGAGTTGCTGCCTTACAGCGAATGCAGCACCGGAGACCCGGGTTCGATCCCGACTACGGGTGCTGTCTGTACGGAGTTTGTACGTTCTCCCCGTGACCTGCGTGGGCTTTCCTCCCACACTCCAAAGACGTGCAGGTCTGTAGGTTAATTGGCTTGGTGTCAATGTGTAAATTGTCCCTAGTGTGTGTGGGATAGTGTTAATGTGTGCGGGGATCCCTGGTCGGTGTGGACTCGATGGGCCGAAGGGCCTGTTTCCATGCTGCATCTCTAAACTAAACTGAATTAAATAAACAAGAGTCCTTGCATAGGCAGTTCAGCTCCCCTTATTCTTGTGGAAACTGCTGGCAGTGTTGGCATTTGTTGCAACTTGCCCTGAACTGAGGCGGCTAAGAAAGAACTCTATTGATGGGAAAAAAAATTACAAAGTGCGAGAAATACTTAGCAAGTCAGGCAGCATCTGTGGGGACAACCTCATAGAAAGGTCCCGAGTCACGCACATATCATTTGCACACTTAGAGCACTCTTAACTTGACTCATTATCTCTATGTCTCCCTCACCCCTAACTGTCAGTCTGAAGAAGGATCTCGACCCAAAACGTCACCCATTCCTTCTCTCCAGAGATGCTGCCTGTCCCGCTGAGTTACTCCAGCATTTTGTGTCTGTCTTATCTGGACTTTCTCTGTAACTGTAACACTGTCTTGAAATGTAGAAACCTGGAACGGCTGATGTTGGTTAGTACACCAGAGGACACAGAGTGCTGGAGTTACTCAGCGGGTCAGGCAGCATCTGTGGAGAACATGGATAGGTGACGTTTCAGGTCGAGACCCATCTTCAAACCCCTCGTCTAGAAATGGTTTGGTTACCCAGTAATACTAATTATTAATTAATTGGATTATTGTATATTTACTTGTATATTATTTTGTTCATGTTTCTGTCAAGCTGCAATGTCAGAATTCCATTGTTCTACTGCCAGTACATATGACAATTAAACACTTAACTACTCTTGGCTATATCTCTGTAATGTGTTATTCTGCACTCTGATATTTTTCACCACGCACTGCCTGCTGTACTTGTGCATGGCTCGATTACACTTATGTATAGTGTATTTTGACTCAACAATAAACAAACAAAGCTTGGGCGAGTGTTGGTTTGAGACAATAGAGGCTTTGCAGCAGCTATTTAGACAGATAATTCATCAGGTAGTGGGCACACCATGTTCAACGTATGGGATCTTCAGGTCGATCTCCCTTTGCAATGCGTCAAACCCTGAACACTCAGAAACAATCCCTTCGGCCCAACTTGCCCATGCTGACCAAGGTGTTCCAACCAAGCTCGTCCCATTTGCCCGCATTTGTAAGATCATAAATGATAGAGAATTAGGACATTCGGCCCATCAAGTCTACTCCGCCATTCAATCATGGCTGATCTATCTCTACCTCCTAACCCCATTCTCCTGCCTCCTCCCCATACGCTTTGACACCCGTACTGATCGAGACTCTATCTATCTCTGCCTTAAACATATCCACTGACTTGGCCTCCACAACCTTCTGTGGCAAAGAATTCCAAAGATTCACCACCCTCTGACTAAAGAAATTCCTCCTCATCTTCTTGCTTAAAGAATGTCCTTTATTTCTGAGGCGATGACCTCTAGTCCTAGACTCTCCCACTAGTGGAAACATCCTCTCCACATCCACTGTATCCAAGCCTTTCACTATTCTGTATGTTTCAACGAGGTCCCCCCCTCATTCTTCTAAACTCCAGCGAGTGCCGACAAACGCCATCAGCATTTGGCCTTTATCCCTCGAAACTATTCCTATCTATGTACCTATCCAAATGTCATTTAAATGCAGCAACTATAATGCCTCAACCACTTCCTCTGGTAACTCGTTCCATGCACCCACCACCCTCAGTGTGAAATGGAAGGTTCTGGAAGAAGTTCAGGCCCAACATCTTCTTCCTCCGTCTCTTGATGAGAAGGTCACAGGATGATGTGAGGAGAAGAGTTCCATGTGTGTCTTTGGAGAATGTTCTCAACACACTACTGGTGAGCACACACGCACACGCACACACATACATTCAGAGCACACCGCTCCACCAGGTGTACGATGGAAGGGCCTGAAATGGGGTTTAGAACACAACACGGAGCGTGTAAGGGAAAGTTGGCTCCCCGCCAAACCTCATCGTCACAGATCAGAGATCACTGTCAATTAATGTAGTGTTGTGAGTCTCTTCAGGGAAGCTAGCTCCTTTGTTGCCGTCCCTGCCTGCTCAGCGGCCCTTGCTCAGTCACGTGGGCAGGGCCAGGGCACTAGCTCACCCTCAAGTGGGCTACTTCAAGCCGGCAGATGGACCAACTTGTGAAACAACCCACAAGGAAACGCCACAGGGTTCAACATGGCAATGGGTTGGTGGGGAGCAGCTAACTCCTATGTCACTCGCAGCCTCGATTAACGCACCATGGGCAATGGTCTCAGCAGATACAAACCGCTTTCATTCTCATCACTAGAGCATGTGGGAGAGAGGGCGAGAGAGACAGAGGGGGGGGAGAGACAGAGGGGGGGAGAGACGGGGGGGGGGGAGAGACGGGGGGGGAGAGACCGGGGGGGGGAGAGACGGGGGGGGGGAGAGACGGGGGGGGGGAGAGACGGGGGGGGAGAGACCGGGGGGGGGAGAGACGGGGGGGGGAGAGACGGGGGGGGGAGAGACGGGGGGGGGGAGACGGGGGGGGGGGGGAGACGGGGGGGGGGGGGAGACGGGGGGGGGAGACGGGGGGGGGAGACGGGGGGGGGGAGAGACGGGGGGGGGAGAGACGGGGGGGGAGAGACGGGGGGGGAGAGACGGGGGGGGAGAGACGGGGGGGGAGAGACGGGGGGGAGAGACGGGGGGGGAGAGACGGGGGGGGAGAGACGGGGGGGGGAGAGACGGGGGGGGAGAGACGGGGGGGGAGAGACGGGGGGGGAGAGACGGGGGGGGAGAGACGGGGGGGGGAGAGACGGGGGGGGGAGAGACGGGGGGGAGAGACGGGGGGGAGAGACGGGGGGGAGAGACGGGGGGGAGAGACGGGGGGGAGAGACGGGGGGGGAGAGACGGGGGGGGAGAGACGGGGGGGGAGAGACGGGGGGGGAGAGACGGGGGGGGAGAGACGGGGGGGGAGAGACGGGGGGGGAGAGACGGGGGGGGAGAGACGGGGGGGGAGAGACGGGGGGGGAGAGACGGGGGGGGAGAGACGGGGGGGAGAGACGGGGGGGGAGAGACGGGGGGGGAGAGACGGGGGGGGAGAGACGGGGGGGGAGAGACGGGGGGGGAGAGACGGGGGGGGAGAGACGGGGGGGGAGAGACGGGGGGGGAGAGACGGGGGGGGAGAGACGGGGGGGGAGAGACGGGGGGGGAGAGACGGGGGGGGAGAGACGGGGGGGGAGAGACGGGGGGGGAGAGACGGGGGGGGAGAGACGGGGGGGGAGAGACGGGGGGGGAGAGACGGGGGGGGAGAGACGGGGGGGGAGAGACGGGGGGGGAGAGACGGGGGGGGAGAGACGGGGGGGGAGAGACAGGGGGGGAGAGACAGGGGGGAGAGACAGGGGGGAGAGACAGAGAGGGGAGGGAGACAGAGAGGGGAGGGAGACAGAGAGGGGGAGAGGCAGAGAGGGGGAGAGGCAGAGAGGGGGAGGGGCAGAGAGGGGGAGGGGCAGAGAGGGGGAGGGGCAGAGAGGGGGAGAGGCAGAGAGGGGTAGAGGCAGAGAGGGGGAGAGACAGAGAGGGGGAGAGACAGAGAGGGGGAGAGACAGAGAGGGGGAGAGAGACAGAGAGGGGGAGAGAGACAGAGAGGGGGAGAGACAGAGAGGGGGAGAGACAGAGAGGGGGAGAGACAGAGAGGGGGAGAGACAGAGAGGGGGAGAGAGACAGAGAGGGGGAGAGAGACAGAGAGGGGGAGAGGGGGAGTAAAAAGTGGATATGAAAGGAAAATAACATGTCACAAAGCAGACATTAGTAACAGCCAGAATCCTACACTACAGCAAATATCTTTCAGGCATAAAATCCATGACTAGAAATAATAAGACACTGTGTCCTGTCCTTTAATCATATACTTCTTGTCCATTTACATTGGCAGAAAGCAAATAAACAATCCAACTGGTCAGCTTCACTCTGTCTCGGGGAGAGCGTGGTGTGAAGGATTGGGGCCCTGCGCGACCAGTGGAGTGGGTGGCGTTGTGGATGAAGGGGTACATTTCCGGTCCAGGGAAGAGGAGAAACTGTTTGAAGAGCGAGTGAGTGGAGATGGGGAGGAGTGTGGTCCTCCCACTGTCTCTGGAGCCCACACACTTTCCATTGCAGGATGTATCATTCTCGTTGGCACGGACAAAGCCAGCGACTGTGAGTTGCCAACTCCAGATGGTTGGGTCAAATCACTTCCCTGTTGCTTCAGCTTTTATTCCAAAGATTTGCATAGGAATCAAAACTAAGTCAAAACAACGAATTGTCTGCGGTGCCCTGCCTATATTTGGACTTGATCCATCTTGGGGCAAGGGCAGACACATGAAACTGCAGATGCCGGTTTGACACAAAGTGCGGGAGTAACTCAGCGGTCCGGGATTGAGCACGATCTCTGGAGACCATGGACAGGTGACGTTTCAGGTTCAGATTTCAGTCTGGAGAATAGTGCCCACCCAACATATCACCTATACATGTTCTCCACAGATGCTGCCTGACCCGCTGAGTTACTCCAGCACTCTGTGAAACGTCACCTATCCATGTTCTCCACAGATGCTGCCTGACCCGCTGAGTTACTCCAGCACTCTGTGTCCTGGGACAAAGTTACCCAGTACATCCAAAATGTTGAGACAGAGAGAGGGAGACAGAGAGGGGGAGACAGAGAGGGGGAGACAGAGAGAGGGAGACAGAGAGAGGGAGACAGAGAGAGGGAGACAGAGAGAGGGAGACAGAGAGAGGGAGACAGAGAGGGAGACAGACAGAGAGGGACACAGACAGAGAGGGAGGAAGACAGAGAGGGAGGAAGACAGAGAGGGAGAGGGAGACAGAGAGAGAGAGGGAGACAGAGAGAGAGAGGGAGACAGAGAGAGAGAGGGAGACAGAGAGAGAGGGAGAGGGAGACAGAGGGAGACAGAGGGAGACGGAGAGAGGGAGACGGAGAGAGGGAGAGGGAGAGAGGGAGAGGGAGACAGGGAGAGGGAGACAGGGAGAGGGAGACAGAGAGAGGGAGACAGAGAGAGGGAGACAGAGAGAGGGAGACAGAGAGAGGGAGACAGAGAGAGGGGGAGACAGAGAGAGGGAGACAGAGAGAGGGAGACAGAGAGAGGGAGACAGAGAGAGGGAGACAGAGAGAGGGAGACAGAGAGAGGGAGACAGAGAGAGGGAGACAGAGAGAGGGAGACAGAGAGAGGGAGACAGAGAGAGGGAGACAGAGAGAGGGGGAGACAGAGAGAGGGGGAGACAGAGAGAGGGGGAGACAGAGAGGGAGACAGAGAGAGGGGGAGACAGAGAGAGGGGGAGACAGAGAGAGGGGGAGACAGAGAGAGGGGGAGACAGAGAGAGGGGGAGACAGAGAGAGGGGGAGACAGAGAGAGGGGGAGACAGAGAGAGGGGGAGACAGAGAGAGGGGGAGACAGAGAGAGGGGGAGACAGAGAGAGGGGGAGACAGAGAGAGAGGGAGACAGAGAGAGAGGGAGACAGAGAGAGAGGGAGACAGAGAGAGAGAGACAGAGAGAGAGACAGAGAGAGACACAGAGAGAGACAGAGAGAGAGACAGAGAGAGAGACAGAGAGAGAGACAGAGAGAGAGACAGAGAGAGAGACAGAGAGAGAGACAGAGAGAGAGACAGAGAGAGAGACACACACACACACACACACACACACACACAGAGCGTGCGATGGACAAAATGGAAGGCCTAACAAAAGGGTCCAGCCGTTAGCAGCCAGCACCTGCGCACTCCCCAGAGGCAGATAATGACAATAATACTCATTCACAAAGAACCACCCCAATAATAAATGCACCTCCGTATTTAGAATATAATCACCAATTTCACAGTGTGCCACAGAAGTTATGATGGGCTCCAGAGCTCATTAGAAAAGCTCACATGCTTCACTTTCACTGCTTTTTTCTTTTCATAGCGAGCGGAGTGATGTCAAGGGTTGGGGAGACTAATTAAAGCAGCAACAAGGGGTTCCACACAGCAGCAGCAGCAGCAGCAGCAGCAGAGGAACAGCCCATTGGAGAGAGGGACTGCACGGCAGCCGGGCAGGAATAACAAAGGGTGTTAATTTGCTGAGTTTAGTTTATGGTCACGTGTACCGAGGTACGGTGAAAAGCTTCTGTTGTTGCGTGCTAACCAGTCAGCGGACAGACAATACATGATTACAATCGAGCCGTCCACAGTGTATGGATAGATACATGATCAGAGAATAAGGTTAGTCTGAAGAAGGGTCTCGACCCGAAACGTCGCCTATTCCTTCGCTCCATAGATGCTGCCTCACCCGCCGAGTTTCTCCAGCATTTTTGTCTACCTTCAATTTTTCCAGCGTCTGCAGTTCTTTCTTAACCAGGGAATAAGGTTTGGTGCAGGTAAAGTCAGCAAAGTCTGATCGTAGATAGTCCGATGGTCACCAATGAGGTACATGGCAACAATGGGGCCATCCACAGTGTACAGATACAGGATAAAGGGAATAACATGAATAGTGTTTAGTGCAAGATAATGTCCAGTAACGTCCGATTAAAGATAGTCCGAGGGTCTCCAAAGAGGTAGATAGTAGTTCAGGCCTGCTCTCCAGTTGTTGGTAGGATGGTTCAGTTGCCTGATAATGGCATGTCAGGCTATTGGGAGAGAAATGTTTGCCAAATTATCATTTTAACAAGATATCCCATCGCGAATCAAGAGGCAAATGATGCCGTTATAGTTGGGAATGTGGTATTGTGTTAAACTTATTTCCAAGCAGGGCGGCGGGCAGCAATGGGATGTGTTTGGTTTAGCTCAGTTTAGAGATACAGCATGGAAACAGGCCCTTCGGCCCACCGAGTCCGTGCCGACCAGCGATCCCCGCACAATTTATCTTACACCAATACAATTAATCTACAAACCTGCACCTCTTTGGAGTGTGGGAGGAAACCGAAAATGTCAGAGAAAACCCACGCAGGTCACGGGGAGAACGTACAAACTCCGCACAGACAGCACCCGTAGTCAGGATCGAGCCCGGGTCTCTGGCGCTGTGAGGCAGCAACTCTAGCGCTGTGCCATCGTGCTGGGTGCTGTGCAAATGTAGGCAAGAAACCATCCAATAATCACCCATAAACTATTCTTACCAACTCATACAGACGGCTCTGTAGAAACCGCGCTGTCAGGTTCGCATCACAGCTTGCGTTGCCGCCAGCTCTGCCCGCGACTGCAAGGCATTTCACAGAGTTGTGGATGTAGCCCAGTCCATCGCACCCGCCACTCTCCCCACAGTTGGCTCCATCTACACTTCACGCTGCCTTGGGAAAGCAGCCGACGTAATCAAAGACCTTTTTCATCCCGGTCATTCCCTCGTCTCCCGTCTCCCGTCGGGCCGAAGATACGAAAGCCTGAAAGCTTGGACCAGCATTCCCAGATTCAGCTTCGTCCCCACTGCTATCAGAACAGTCCTCCCGTAAGCGAGGGTGTAGTGGGATCTTCCAAGCTACCTCATTGTGGCCATTGCACTTTTTTCTCTGGAACGGTAACGCTACAATACTGTAAAGTGTATTCTGCATTCCGGTAGTTTGCTATTTGCATGACCTATTGTTTTGACTAAACTCATGTATAGTAAGATATGATTTAATTGAATCACACGCTATAAAAGTGTTTCACTCTATCGAGGTAAACGTGACCGGAATAAATATATCAATACCAATGACGCAAGGTAATGGTCTGAAGAAGGGCCAAGTAAGTAAGTTTATTGGCCAAGTATTCACATACAAGGAATTTGCCTTGGTGCTCCACCCACACGTAACAACATGACATACAGTGACAGTTACAAACGATTCAGAAAATACTAAACATTAATAATAATAAGACATTAATGATAAAACACCTTTGATCAAGCAAAATACCAGATCAAAGGGAGGCATCAGATTTTTGGCTGTTGAGTAGACCCGACCTGCCACCTATTCCTTCTGTCCAGAGATGCTGCCTGACCCACTAAGTTACTCTGGTTTTTCCTGTCTTTCTGCCTCCACCATCACCCCTGGCACCCACCACCCTCTGTGTAAATAACCCTGCCCCGCGCGTCCCCTTCAAACCTTACACCCCACACCTCAAGAGCCCCGGCCTCGTCTTTTGACATGTTCTACCTTAGTCAGACACTGCGGTCCCCTCCCCAGAGTACGCGAGCCTTGAGGGTAGACAGGGAGACACCGATAAAAGGGTTTGTGGACAGCAAGGAACACATTTCTCCCAAGGTGCCGGCGTGCTATTCATCAACTGATTCCACCAATGAAAAATCAATGCTAGCCACACTGAATACTGTCCGCAGCAACAGCAAATCACAGCACCAAGATAGATTAGTTTTAATAATAGAATTTAACACCAACGGAGACACAGCAGATAGAGGCCCATAGCAATTAACCCACGAGGACCTCTCCACATTGTCCCACTGCTCATGATGTCAATGGCCATGGTTTGTTCAGCTGCACAATACCTGTGTTCCTGTGGAACGCCTCACACGTTAGTCTTCATGTCTCAGTTCCTTTTCTAAAGCTTAGTTTGGAGACACAGAGCGGAAACAGGCCCCTCGGCCCACCCAGTCCGCGCCGACCAGCGATCCCCACACACTAACACTATCCTACACACACCTAGGAACAATTTACAATTTTACCAAAGCCAATTGACCTACAAAACTGTACGTCTTTGAAGTGTGGGAGGAAGCCGGATGTCCCGGAGAAAACCCACGCAGGTCGGTCGGGGGGAGAACGTGCAAACTCCATACAGACAGCACCCGTAGTCAGGATTGAACCCGGGTCTCTGGCGCTGTGAGGCAGCAACTCTACCGCTGCGCCACCGTGTAATGGGATATTTTACATTCATTCTCACAGGTAGACATGGTCTTTGCACAATTATTGATCTAGAGGACAGCAGCTGTCGAGGAGAGCGGTGGGGAGGAGTGGAGGGGGAGGAAGGGGCGGGAGAGACTTGGTATTGTGTCGATGTCAGCCCAGAGTTTTACTACGGAGACACAGGAGTGGGATTTGAATCATCGACTCCAGACTGAAAGTTAAAGTGTTACCCACTGAGACAAAGTTGGCACCACATCTGTGAAGTTCACTCATCTGCCATGGTTATATTGGGCATTGACCTTGTCGTTGGCATCAGTGTAACCAACACACTGGTCCTTGTGCTGTCTGTACGGAGTTTGCACGTTCTCCCCGTGACCTGCGTCCTTCCTTCATTCATCTACCTGCCCGTCCAAGTAACCCTTGCTTTCCCTCTCTCTCCATCCCTCCCCATTCCTAGTTCCCTCTGTTTGCTTCGTTGTCAACGTCTATCTTCTGTCTATCTTGTGTCTATCTTCAACCTGGGGACATTGGTTATGTCTCTTTGCGTGTGTGTGTGTGTGTGTGTGTGTGTGTGTGTGTGTGTGTGTGTGTGTGTGTGTGTGTGTGTGTGTGTGTGTGTGTGTGTGTGTGTGTGTTTATATATACACATATGTATATACACACACATTTCTACACATACATATATACACAAAAACGCACATATATACACATCTACACACATATATATACACACACACTTATACACACACACACATACATATACACACACACACATACATATATATACACATACAAACACACCCACATACACACAGTTTCCTCGTGTATTATACTGTTTACAGTGTACAATGCTTACATATTGTGTTGTGCTGCTGCAAGTGAGATTGTCATTGTTCTATCTGGGACACCTGACAATGAAACACTCTCGACTGTTGTAATGGGCTCCAGGACAGGCTGGCAGCCGGGCCGGAGTGGGCCTCTGTGGGCGAGTGGTCGCAGCCCTCACCCTCCTTGTCCCTGACGTCTACAGCGCTGTCCACAGGCTGTGTCACCGCTGGAGATGTGGCAGCTCAGCCTGACCCCGGTTTCCAGCCCCACTTTCCAGCTGGGAATCCGTGGATAATCATCCGGCAGGTGTTCCCGCTGATCCCCCCCGTCCTTTCCCAAAGGCCCTGTCCCTTTGATTTCATACATACAGAGTACACAAGCCATCGGTGTTCCAAAGCCCGGCTCTGAGCAGAGACTAAAGGATGGTCTCCACTGCCCATTTCAGTGAGAAAAGTCCCTTCCATTAGTTTTAGGAGGACTTGGGTGTCAATGTTAGAGGCAGCATGGTGGCGCAGCGGTAGAGTTGCTGCCTTGCAGCGAATGCAGCACCAGAGACCCAGGTTCAATCCCCACTACGGGTGCTGTCTGTACGGAGTTTGTACGTTCTCCCTGTGACCTGCAAGGGTTTTCGCCAAGATCCACCCACACTCCAAAGAGGTACAGGTTTGTAGGTTAATTGACTTTCTGTGAATGTAAATTTTCCCCAGTGTGGGGTGGAAGATTGCAACCTTCACGTGGCCCGCCCTGTTTCGACTAATACAATCAACTCGACGTGCACAAACAGAAGATCAAATAGAACAAGTTGTCCTACAACTTTAGGCTGTGCACACCACAGAGAAGGAGAAGTCGTCCCCAGTGTGCGTAGGACAGAGATAGTGTGCGGGGATCGCTGGTCGGTGCGGACTCGGTGGGCCGTGGGGCCTGTTTCCGCGCTGTATCTCTAAACTACAAGGCTGACGCAGTGGATCCCAGGATGGAGTGAGACTTAAAAACATAAACAAAGTATTTTGGAAGTAAGAGGAAAAAAAAATCAGCTGCTGGAGAACTCTGCAGTTCAGACAGCTTCAAGTCGAGTCCAGTCGGTGCCACACGCACAATAATGGTGAGGTAAAGGTGGAATTAAACCTTGCTTGTAGCAGCATTACACGCTCGTACGCTCAGGCAACGCACAGCGGCATGATTTATACAAGACAGTGAAAAGAAAAGACTGTAAAAAGCTAGATATCAGTGCAAGACATCATTAGAAAAACAAGTCTGGTTCAGTTCATTGGGAGCAGCGGTAGAGTTGCTGCCTCACAGCGCCGGAGACCCGAGTTCGATCCAGACTACAGGTGCTGTCTGTACGGAGTCTGTACGTTCTCCCCGTGATCTGCGTGGGTTTTCTCAGAGAACTTCGGTTTCCTCCCACACTCCAAAGTCGCACAGGTTTGTAGGTTAATTGGCTTGGATTTCTATACTTGATATAAGTGCAAATTGTCCCTAGTGTGTGTAGGATAGTGTTAATGAGCGGGTATCGCTGGTCGGCATGGACTCGATGGGCCAAAGGGCCTGTTTCCACGCTGTGTCTCTAAACTAAGTTCAGTTAGTTTATTGTCACGTATATTGATGTGCAGTGAAAACCCTTTTCATGATAGTCCATGATAATGCAAGAGGTGGTGCGGAGTGTTCTGTTGTAGGATTAGTGTTGTGTGCGTTGGTTCAATAACTTGATGGCTGCAGGCAAGTAGCTGTTCCTGACCCTGGTGCTTTTGGTACTTCAGGCTGCTGTACCTCATGTGGAGGCAAAGAGATGGTTGTGCCGAGACCCGGCATCGGGACTGAGAGTGTGTCGCACAGATGGAATTCAGCCGGGCACCAAAGACTGTTCAACTCATGCTTCATGGTTCAATTGTTGTGGGAGCGTTCTAATCAGCATCAGAAACACGAGAGACCGCTGGTGCTGGAACCGTCAGCAAATCGATTGTTCCTCCAGCAGCTTCTTTTCTAATTAGCATCTTCCTCCGTTAGTAAAACTCCCATGGTCCTGGCAATTTTGCTTTTCATTTGAACACAGTTTATCTAATTCCCATCCAAAGATTGCTGGTGAATCTGCCTCCCTTCCTGCGTTGTTTAGATCGGAACAAATCGCTGGGGTGAAAATTGTTCTTCTCACCCCCTCTGGCTTTTTGGCCGATTATCTCAAGACTGCGTTCGTTAAAGAAGGAACTGCAGATGCTGGAGAATCGAGGGTTACACAAAAAGCTGGAGAAACTCAGCGGGTGCAGCAGCATCTAAGGAGCGAAGGAGATAGGCCACGTTTCGGGTCGAAACCCTTCTTCAGACTCCCCGACCCGAAACGTCGCCTATCTCTTCGCTCCTTAGATGCTGCTGCACCCGCTGAGTTTCTCCAGCTTTTTGTGTAACCCTCAAGACTGCGTTCTCTGGTTACGAGCTGAATGGTTTACATGTCTCACATACAGTGCACATCTTCAGTAACAAATACTATTGCATGTCAGAAGAGTTGCCCTCTCACGCTACAGTAACGGCCTCGCCACTCTCAGGCAGCGCTAGCCCAAGTCATCCGACTTAACGCTATTTGAAGCTGCCCAGTCTGTAAGTAAATGCCGTCACTAAGGAAAAATTCCCTGAAAATTAAATTGCAGCAATCCAACAAATGTGCTATGAATCCCCCCCCCTCTATGCCACCAGGACTGGTAGCAAATCTATTTATCCCGAGAAGCAAGACATGCTTCTGTTAAAAATAGATACACCAGAGGCTGCAAATGGTGCAACCCTGAGCAACACACAAAGTGCTGCAGGAACTCAGCGGGTCAGGCAGCATCTGTGGAGGGAATGGATAGGTGGCATTTTGGGTCTGGACCCTTCTTCGGGTTATTTAAAAGGCCGACTGCTGAAAATGCGCACGTCCGTGTGATTTCAGAACCTATTTATCTTTTACATGCAGGCTGCAATGTTGTACGTTTTCTCGTGCAACATTTAAAGGTCAGTTCCCACAACAGAACGTGTGTGGTCCTACCATTCAACTATAAACAGGGTAACACACTTTTTAAGACTTGCACCCCTGTTTAATTAATGTTTTATCATTAATGTTTTATTATTATTCATAGTTTAGTGTTTTCTGAGTCATTCATAACTGGGTGGAGCATCAAGGCAAATTCCTTGTATGTGAATACTTGGCCAATAAACTTACTTACTTAATTACGTCACCAAACCCAGGTTAACTTAAATCCAGGAACCCAGCACTAACTGGTTTCGATTTGCTTCCATCAATTTAGATCAGTTTAGTTTAGAGGTACGGCATGGAATGAGGCCCTTCAGCCCACCGCGCCGTCCAGCGATCACTATCCTACACACTAGGGACAAATTTGCAATCTGTACCGAAGCCAATTAACCTACAAACCTGCGCATCTTTGGAGTGTGGGAGGAAACTGGAGCAAACGGAGAAAGACCCACACCGTCATGGGGAGAACGTGCAAACTCCGTACAGACAAGCACTCATAGAGAGGATCGAACCCGGGTCTCTGGCGCTGTGAGGCAGCGACTCTACCGCTGCGCCACCGTGCCGCGTTCTTCCCAGACAAGAGGCAAAAGTGGCAATGCCGGAATGCCAACAACCCATCCACATTGTAAAACATTAGCATTACATAGATACCACGGGTGCTAAAACACTGGCACCTGCAACATCTCTGCACGGAACTTCCACAAACACAGTTGTCTAGCCTACAAAGTGCAAAGTCTGAATAAGAGTCTTGACCCAAAATGTCCCCCATTCCTTCCCGAGATGCTGCCTGTTCCGCTGTTACTCCAGCTTTTTGGTTTAAACCAGCATCTGCAGTTCCTTCTTACACCATAAAATGTGTCGGAAAATGAGGATGAGAGAGAGGCAGTTTCTCAGTGACTGTTCATCAATCCCTCCCGTAGAGTTAAAGTTCCCGACCTCTCGGCTTTAGTTTGTACGCTGTCTTCCAGTGTAACGTTCCTCTGCTTAGCTACTTAGTGTTCCATGGGAGGTCCCGCTTGCAAATCACACCGCATTCCACCGACCCCATCAACCGCACCCAACCCTAAATCACCTCCTGTGATCGCTGCCTCAACTGTGTCATTCCCATCCATTCACCCCCTGCAACAATCCATCCTTTCATTCATTTGTTCTCTATCTCTCTATATCACAAACTATATCTCTTGTCTCCCTCTCCCCTGGCTCTCAGTCTGAAGAAGGGTCTCGACCCGAAACGTCGCCCATTCCTTCTCTCCGGAGATGCTGTCTGACCCGCTGAGTTACTCCATCTTTTTGTGTCTATCTACGGTTTAAACCAGCATCTACAGTTACCTCCGTACACAATCCACCCTTTTGTTCTGTACAACTAACTCTTTCTCCGCCCCACCTATCTTGCCCAGGACTTGCACCTCCACCGACACTTTCCCCGTCTAGGGAATTCTCACATGCCGGAGTAAAACAGGTCATGTGCAGAAGGTTGGTGGTGTCTTCTCGGGTTAAAAAAAAGGACAATAGCAATAAAAACATCCAAGAACTACCCCAAGAGATCAGGAAACAGTGTCCCATCACATCACTTGTGCAGGAAGGAACTGCAGATATAACCATATAACAATTACAGCACGGAAACAGGCCATCTCGGCCCCTCTAGTCCATGCCGAACACTTACTCTCACCTAGTCCCATCTACCTGCACTCAGAACATAACCCTCCATTCCTTTCCCGTCCATATACCTATCCAATTTATTTTTAATCGATAAAATCGATCCTGCCGCCACCACTTCCACTGGAAGCTCATTCCACACAGCTACCACTCTCTGAGTAAAGAAGTTCCCCCTCATGTTACCCCTAAACTTTTGTCCCTTAATTTTCAAATCAAATGCTGGTTAATACTGAAGATAGACACAAAATGCTGGAGTAACTCAGTGGGACCGGCAGAGTTCCTCTCTGTACAAAAAGGAACAGGTGACCTTTTGGGGCGGAACCCTTCTTCAGAGTCTGAAGAGGGGTACTAACCCAAAACGTCACCTATCCATGTTCTCCACAGATGCTGCCTGACTCCTGAGTTACTCCAGCACTCTGTGAAACGTCACCTATCCATGTTCTCCACAGATGCTGCCTGACCCACTGAGTTACTCCAGCACTCTGTGAAACGTCACCTATCCATGTTCTCCACAGATGCTGCCTGACCCAATGAGTTACTCAGGCACTCTGTGAAACGTCACCTATCCATGTTCTCCACAGATGCTGCCTGACCCGCTGAGTTACTCCAGCACTCTGTGAAACGGCACCTAGCCATGTTCTCCACAGATGCTGCCTGACCCGCTGAGTTACTCCAGCACTTTGAGTCTATCTGAGTGGATCAAATGAAAGAGGCAAAGATTGGACTATAGTCAACACTCAGAAATCCTGGGAACGTTTCTGAAAGACTTGATCAGACAGAGGAAGACTGCAGGAGGAGTGAGATAATTGGAATCACAGAAAAGTGACAACCCCACTCTAGTTATTAGCTCCAGTGTCTACTCTGTAATTTGCATATATTAGTGGGAGGAAAATCAGCCATTGATCTGATATATAGTTAGAGCTGCTATGGTGTTGAGAATGGGACTAAATCAATGCAGTTTAGTTTAATTTAGTTTAGAGATGCAGCGCGGAAACAGGCCCTTCAGCCCACCGAGTCCGTGCCGACCTGCGATCCCCGCACACTAACACTATCCGACACACGCACTAGGAACAATTTACAATTATACCACAAGCCAGTGAACCTACAAACCTGCAGGTCTTCAACCGGAGATCCCGGAGAAAACCTGTGCAGGTCACGGGGAGAATGACCAAACTCCGTACCGACAGTAACCGTATTCTGGATGGAATCGCGGTCACCGGCGCTGTGAGGTAGCGACTCTACCGCTGCGCCACGATGCCGCAGTTGTTAACAACAAGTGTAACCATTAATAATGGGGGGCAGCTAATTTACTATCCTGGTGACCAAAGACCCTATCATCGTGGAGCAAGATAGTCCACTCGACCAAAAAGACGTAGTACGGTCATGGGCAGATTCATGGGTAATTTTCGGCCCCATTTCCGTAACCGGCTTCCGTCTCCGCACCAAAAATCCCGTAGGATACTAGTGCGGAGACGGAAGCTGGTTACGGAAACATCCTCGTAAAAATACAAGTTATTTGGTAAAAATCTTCTCCTCATTTTCAGAATTTTAATTTATTAACGCAAACTGTTCCCCCGCAACGTTGATTACACTGCGGGTCGGGTCGGGTCGGGTTACGGGAATGGATGGAAAAAAGGCCCACGTTCCGCTCCGTTGCGTACTACACGTCAGCACATTGCATTTAGCAGGAGTGGTCTACCTTGCTCCGCTATAGGATCTTTGCTGGTGACTGTGTCTTCGGCAAGAGCTCAGCAAAGCTTCCGAGGTGCAGGGGAAGAAAAGCCCACCTGTGATAAGGTGTGTGCTGTATCCAGACATGGTGGTTAAAGCAATCACGCACGGTCTTTTTATATACATTTGCTGAGTAATTCATTCCTCCTCTACATCAAATGGCCCGTCACATTGCATTGTGTGGCCCCAGTGATAACTGGTTAGCATAGGTTCCAAAGATGGACTTCAAAGAAAGTTGGGAAAGAGTTGAACGTCGATGGCTGGCTGTATATCGTTAGTTTGTAGATTATTGTGAGCCCACATCAAAGGGAAGAATCCCCTGCACCAGTGCTGCCATTATGCACCAGAGTGGCCAAAATTCCAAACCCATGAGAATCAGGCCCAAATCTGGCCAACAGCAGTCAATGTAATGTTGTAACATCACTGGCTGTAATTATCTTCTTCTCACACAGATATCTCCACAGACAATACAATAACTAGTCCAGTGTGGGAGGGAACAGCTGAGGCTGGTTTACACCGAAGATGGACACAACACGTTGGAGTAACTCAGCGCATTAAGCAGCATCTCTGGAGAGAAGGAATGGGTGACGTTTCGGGTTAAGACTAAAGAAGAGTCTCGACCTGAAACGTCACCCATTCCTTCTCTTCAGAGATGCTGCCTGTCCCGCTGAGTTACTCCAGCATTTTGCGTCCAACTAGTCTAGTTTAGCTAAAGTTTAGTTTAGAGATACAGCATGGAAAGTGGCCCTTCGGCCCCCCGGGGCCATGCTGACCATTGATCAACCATTCACAACAGTCCCATGTCTCATCCACTCCCGTCATGCTCAGGGCAATTTACAGCCGGCCAATTAACTTACACAGTGTGAAAGGAAACCGGACGGAGCACCCGTTGGAAACCCACGTGGCCACACGGAGAACGTGCAAACTCCACGCTGACAGCACCCCAGGTCAGGATTGAACCTGGGTCTCCAGTGCTGTGAGGCAGCAGCTCTACCAGCTGCACCATTTTATTCCATGAATGAAGACTAGATAATGGTATAAAGACGTCACGTGTCGACATGTCGCGGTGTCGCCTGCATGGTCATGAGTAGTTGCGCAAACAGTCGTAGCTTTTTCTAGTCGCTGCTGGATTTTCAATGTTGAAAATTTCCGGCAGCCTGCTGGGACCATGACGGGTGCCGGCAGTCGCCGAACAAAATCACGTAAGTGGGACAGGCCCTCGGTGAACCTAAACCTCAGCCTCGTGCCAGACCTTTGTTAAGTGCTCCGATTAGCTGAGTCTATTTCAGGGACGGATTTGCAAGTTTCTTTCACAAAATCCCAGCCACAGTGAGACTCCTCAAAGCACGGGAATCCCGATCATCATTCCAGTGCTCTCTCAAACAATGGGGAAACTCCTCCCAACCAGCTCGACAAACACCAGTGCATCTACACACGCACTCCACCCAACCATGGTCCGACAGGACCTGCCTCTCTTTACCAGCGCTGTGGGATAAACAGGTTTGCAATTAAAAATTACTATTATTGTGGCAATTGATGAAACATCTTAGATTTACTGTAGCAAGCCACTACTCACCGTTTACTCCAGATTAAACAGGTCGCCTGCACTCCTGCTGCTTTATGTTCACCTTCTGTGTACAATAAGCACGTTGGGCTAACATTGCCTTCAGAGATACAGCACGGAAACAGGCCCTTCGGCCCACCGAGTCCGTGCTGACCAGCGATCACCCCGTCCGTTAACCTACACACACTAGGTTAGCAGACAACTTACAATTATACCAGAAGCCAATTAATCTACAAACCCGCACGCCTTTGGAGTGTGGGAGGAAACCGGAGCACCCGGAGAAAACTCACGCAGGTCACGGGGAGAACGTACAAACTCTGTATGGACAGCACCCGCAGTCAGGATGGAACCCGGGTCTCTGGCGCTGTGAGGCAGCAACTCTACCGCTGCGCCACCATGCCGTGCTGTTCAACTGTGTTCTAAAACCAATTGATTGTTCTTGCAATTAACCTCTGATTAAAAACTTGCCCAGTGTGTTAGACAGGGAGGGGTAGGATAAGGAATTCTTTATTGTCCCATGGGACTGGGTACAGCGACATTCTTTGCTTGCATGTGTAACCTATGTAAGTAGCGGCCACCTACGGCACTGACTAAAGTTACAAAGCACGCCACTTTGGGTCGAGACCCTTCTTCAGACCGAGTCACCATCTATATCTCTCGTTTCCCGTTCCCCTGACTCTCAGTCTGAAGAAGGGTCTCGATCCGAAACGTCACCTGTTACTTTTCTCCAGAGATGCTCCTTGTCCCGCTGAGATGCTCCAGCATTTTGTGCCTTTGCCAACACAAACCATAGACTGGGTCACCTGCATTTTTCTTTTGAACAGAGCTGATTGGATCGCCAGAGGTGGAGCAGAACCTGTGAACATCTGGAACACAGTTGGCTATGAGCTGGAGTGGCCTGCGTTTCATAAACAGTTGCCTCTTTAATATTTTACACCCTGCGTCCTCACGCAAACACCATCGGGTGCCCTGCAGCAAAGCCACAGATGCTGCCTGACTCACTGCATTCCTCCTGCAGTTTGTTTCTTGTTCCAGAGACTCCAGCATCTGCAGGCCCAAGTCTCCATCTGCCTCAGTCTTAAGAAACACCAATCACGTCAGCACACTGTGTTTGTGTGTCGCTGCGGGAGGAGGAGTGAGAGGTCCAGAATTCTGTAAACAAGTGACGAGAGTTTGGCCGAGCGTCACTTCACGACAGCTTTGCCTACATTCTACATATACATCCCATTGTTCAAATTCCCATTCCCAAAGGCCACATCCCACCAAACTCTGCCATAGCGATATGAGGAACTGCAGGTGATGGAATCTTGAGTAAAAGTCAAAGTGTTGGAGGAACTCAGCAGGCCAGGCAGCATCTGTGGAGTGCATGGACCGATGACCGTCTGAGGAAGGGTCTCCACACAGTGGCGCATCGGTAGAGTTGCTGCCTTATAGCACCGAGGACACGGGTTTGATCCCAACTAGGGGTGCTGTCTGTATGGAGTTTGTACGTTCTCCCTGTGACCGTGTGGGTTTTCTCCTGGTGCTCCGGTTTCCTCCCACATCCCGAAGACGTGCAGGTTTGTCGGTTAGTTGGCTTTTGTAAATTGTCCCTGGTGTGTGTAGGATAGGACTAGTGTGCAGGTGATGTTCGGTCAGCACGACTCGATGGGCCGAAGGGCCTATTTCCACGCTGTATCTCTAAAGTCGTCTCTCCATCTCCCTCCACAGATGCTGCCTGAACCGCTGAAGTCCTCAAACTCGATGCCATATCTTCACATAAGTGAAATTTGGATGGTGAGTAGTGTGTCTGCCATGCTTCAATGGCAGGGGAGCTGCAAACAGACACATCGTCAAGGTCTGGGTTGCATTTTAGCCGAGGCATCTGCTCTGGAGGAGCGGTGCTGGAAACACATCTGGAATCAAAGAGCATCTGCTCAATGACAATCCAACCTTTCTCTTCCCCGCCCAATACTGCTCAGGTGTGTTGCTGATGATCATATTGCAGCTTCACGCTGTGGAGAATCCTAAATCCATTCACTCTTGTCAAACATGCATTGGTCAGCTTGGTGCGACACATGTGTAAGAAGGAACTGCAGGTGCTGGTTTAAACCGAAGATAGACACAAAAAGCTGGAGTAACTCAGCGGGACAGGCGGCATCTCTGGTGAGAGGAATGGGCGACGTTTCGGGTCGAGACCCTTCCTCATTCCTTATCTCCAGAGATAACAGCCAACCATGTCATCTCTGGGTGCCCGCTCTACCACCCACCAAATGGAGCTCAGGGCCTGGCAGACATTGACGCAGAGACAACCTGGCTGCTCAACACCCGGCATGAGATCTAACTATTCCTTTGGTTTATGTTTCATTCGCAACAGGAAGAAGATCTCCAGAGATACTGCCTGTCCCGCCGAGTTACTCCAGCTTTTTATGTCTATCTTTAGTGTAACACATGCCAGCTATTAAGTGGCAGTTGTTCATTTGCTTTGGATAAAGGACATTGAGTGTACAAACCTCGAGTATCTCATCGCACCAGAAGATAGCACAACAGGGCCACCATATATTGGACCCATTTCATAGTCAAATGGTCAAAGGCGTGAAACATGTCCATTGAACAGCACTAGCATCAATAACAACATCGACAGCCGCTACACATTCACATATACAGCACCACATATATAGCGCAAAACTCCAGGATCGCTCCACTCTGCAAGATAGCAAGATAGTGTCACAATGTCATGGACCTATTTCATGGTAAAATGGACAAGGGAGTCAAACATGTCCATTTAACAGCACCAACAACAGATGTACAACCATAGAGCACCGTTGGAACACAACCAGGACATCCAGTCCCACATACCTACTCCAAAGGGTAGGCCATTTAGCACTGAGATGAGGAAAAACGTTTTCACCCAGAGAGTTATGAATCGGTGGAATTCCCTGCCACAGGAGGCCAATTCACTGGATGTTTTCAAGAGAGAGTTAGATTTAGCTCTTAGGACTAAGGGAATAGAGGGATATGGGGGAAAAAATGCAAAAACGGGGTACTGATTTTGGATGATCAGCCATGATCATATTGAGTGGCGGTGCTGGCTCGAAGGGCCGAATGGCCTACTCCTGCAACTATTTTCTTTGTTTCTGATTCCACTATTCAATGATATCATGGGTAATTAGTGGCCCAGCTTCATAGATCCACCTTTTCTGCATCTCCTTTGGTTATCTAAGTCTATCAATATCAGACATTAAATTATCAATTCACCTGTTATTTGTGAAGGGGCGTTTTCAAATGATTATGCAGATGCGATTGCACTAATTTGTTCCCAGTGGAACTATTTTCAATCCAGCCATAAATTCCTCTAATTGTTTTGACAACTAATTAAATCATCTTACAATATTAATACGTTTCACTTAGCAGTGGTTGCATTGGGTGGAGATGAAGCTGGGCAAAGTGGGAAGTGGGGAGGGGGGCACTAAAGATGGCAGGGGGTCGATGCTGCACTTATAACACTGAGTAATTCCACTCGAAGGATGGTGATAAAAATGAAAAGTGGAAGCTCAGCCAGGAACAAGGGCCGAATGTCTGCAGGAGTGTTTGGACACAAAACGTCACCTCTCCATGTTCTCCAGAGATGCTACCTGGTCCTGTGAGTTCCTAGGGGCTAGTGGAGTCATGGGATATGGGGAGAAGGCAGGCACGGGTTATTGATAGGAGACGATCAGCCATGATCACAATGAATGGTGGTGCTGGCTTGAAGGGCCGAATGGCCTCCTCCTGCACCTATTTACTATGTTTCTATGAGTTACCCCAGTGCCTTGTGCCTCTCGTTGGGCCAAATGTACTGCTGTACTTTCATTTCCTGCACCTGAATTAAACTGTACACAGCGATCTCGCCACTGTGGAGCAGACACCAGACCCCAGGAACAACACGAGCGTCACACACGGATCGGCCCATGTCTTCACCAGACATCTATGAGGTGGGGGTGGGGGGGTGGGGGATGGGCGAGTGCATTCTACACAATAACAGGTGGGGTTTACACTCAAATAGGTTGGTAACCACCGGCACACAATACAAGCCTTGTCCGCGTTGACCGCTCTTTCCATTCAACTCCGGGAACCAGGTATCACTTTAGTAAATCTACACTCCACAGCATTCAGCGTCAAGGTGGCCTTTGTGCGCCTGGGCGTGGCAGAGATAGATTGGGGGTGAGAGCACAGGGGGACGTACAAACAAGCAAGAGGATTTCTGCAAGCCAAGTCTGTAAATCACACCGGCTTGCATAGAGACCTGGAACTTGCATAGAGATCTGTAACGCTCCTTCACGAATATCTGCGGACGTCGGTCCAGACATCCAAGGAGACGATGGCTGGAGGCCTGCAGCAGCCTGGGGCTTGCCTGGAATGGGTACCGCTTGTAACAACTAGGGAGCGGGCTGGGCTTTGAACATCGTGCTGGAGCCTGGCACCTTAAGATGGTGCCTCTTGCTCGTGGGATCGGTAGACTATTTCTGTACACTTGCTAATCGGGGAAGTACGAGCGTTCGGGTACGGCAATACTCTACTGGGTTGTTTGGAAGGAAATAATTTCACTGTGCGTTTGCCCTTTGCATACGTGACAATAAAGGGCCCTTCAACCATAGGTTCAAGGTGAATTGACCTTTTTAAATCCGAGATCGATCGATAAACATCGATAATCAGAAGTGCTATGGCATGGGCTTTGTGTGTGAACATCACCTGGAGCAGTTGATGACAGAGACAACTGAATTCACCAGGAGCACATGGTTAAGCAGCATCTCTGGAGAAAATGGTCTCGACCCAAAACGTCACCCATTCCTTCTCTCCAGAGATGCTGCCGGTCCCCCCAGCTTTTTGTATCTATCTTTGGTTTAAACTAGCACCTGCAGTTCCTTCCTACACAGCACATGGTTAATGAATGGCGGACAATGCTGCAACAAGACCCACGCTCATGCTCATTTTGGGTAGCAATCTCGAACGGTTCATAATGCAAACTAGAGCAGTGGGCGGCAGCGGTAGAGGTGCTGCCTCACAGCGCCAGAGACCCGGGTTCCATCCCGACTACGGGTGCTGTCTGTACGGAGTTTGTACGTTCTCCCCGTGACCCGAGTGGGTTTTCTCAGAGATCTTCGATTATCTCCCACACTCCAAAGACCTACAGGTTTGCAGGTTAATTGGCTTGGTATCAGAGTAAAATTGTGCCTAGTGCGTGTAGGATAATGTTAATCTGCGGGGATTGCTGATCGGTGCCGACTAGCGTGAGCCAAAGTGCCTATTTCTGTGCTGTATCTCCAAACTAAACTCAACTAAAAGCAGTTCATTACTGGTCGATTATGAGATTCACAATGAAAATAAGAGAGAGGCAAATCCCACTCAACAATGGGAGCCGTTCCATTGGCAACGGAGGCATCTCGCAAACAGCCTCCTGCTAAGAGACTTTACTGGCATCAAAAGAAAGCTGGGTTTGCTTACACAGTAAACATGGGCAGCCCTCATTAAGTGGACCGTTAGGACACAGAGTGCTGGAGTAACTCAGCGGGTCAGGCAGCATCTGTGGAGAACATGGATAGGTGACGTTTCACAGAGTGCTGGAGTAACTCAGCGGGTCAGGCAGCATCTCTGGAGAACATGGATTGGTGACGTTTCGGATCTGGACCTTTCCTCAGTTCAGTTTCAGTTCAGTTTAGTTTATTGTCACGTGTACCGAGGTACAGTGAAAAGCATTTGTTGCTTGCTAACCAGCCAGCGGTCTGAAGATAGGTCTCGACCCGAAACGTCACCCATTCTTCTCTCCAGAGATGCTGCCTGTCCCGCTGAGTTACTCCACATTTTGTGTCTAGCTTCAGCAGAAAGACAATACTTGATTACAATCGAGCCATTCACAGTTCACGTAAATGAACCGTTTGTGCAAGGAAACACAACTCAGACATGTTTTTCATTGCTGACATTGCACCTATGTGTTGACTGCCAAAGTTAAAACCAGATGCCGTGATAACAATAAATAAAATGCTGGAAACACTCAGCAGGTCGGGCAGCACCTGCGGAAAGAGAAACAGAGTTTTCAGTCCTCCTTCCACAGATGCTGCCTGACCCGATGAGGATTTTTTGGGGACCCAAAGAGCAGCAGATGTTGGAATCTGGAGCAAAACTCAAAGTGCTGGAGGAAGTCGGTGGGCTGTGCAGCATCTGTGGCGGCAATGGGCAGATGTTTAGGGTCAGGACCCTTCCTGGCTTGTAGCCCAGATGCCATGCCTAGTGCCACCGCGTAGATGCCCACCACTAGATGTCACTAATGACCCATGGCGTGTCAGTAGGCCTGGAGATATCTCATGATGAGAACCACCATAGAATTAATGATGGGACTGGTTAGTGGGGAAGCACAGTGAACGACACCGTTAAATCCTTACAACCCACCCTCCCCAAGCCAAGAACAAAGAACGGAACCGTCTTCTAGAGGCACAGTGTGGGAACTGGCACTCCAGTCCACACCGACCATCAATCACCCATCCACTAGTTCCATGTAGGACCTAAAGAGGATATACACTAGTTCTATCTTAGGGACAATTTACCAAAGCCGCTTAACCTACAAACCTGCACGTCTTTGGAATGTGGGAGGAAACCGGAGCACCCGGAGAAAACCCACGTGGTCACAGGGAGAACATGCAAACTCCATACAGACAGCACCAGTAGTCAAAATCGAACCGAGGTCTCTGGCGTTGTGAGGCAGCAACTCGACCGCCGCGGCACCGTGCTGGGCTGTTTAGTTTGGGTACGATGGTGGCATTTAAGAGGCTTTTAGACGGGGGAAGAAAATGGAGCGATTAGTTTAGCTGGCATCCTGTGCTGCACTGTTCTATGTTTCATGGATCAGAGGAGGCTGAGATCAAATGGACATTATACGAGAGGGTGTGAAGCTGCAACAAGCTGGAGTAACACAGCGGGACAGGCAGCATCTCTGGAGAGCAGGAATGGGTGACGTTTTGGGTCGAGCCCCTTCTTCAGCATAAATGGTCACAGCTCCCCAGCCCAAGGGATTAGGTTTGAATCCAGGATCAACGCTATACGAATGGCCAGTGCCATAACCAGCAGAGTAAGACTATCCATACAGTTAACTGCGCAGAAATATCTCTGATCAGAAACATATGCTCAAAGAAAAAGATTTTTCCCGTTTTGCTCAATGCTACGCAGCGCACTTGAGTTCATTAAAAACAGCTTATCAACGTTATCTAGTCTGTGTGATTAATTAACTTTTGGTTAAGTGAACAAACCACTGAACCAAGTTCCGGATGTTATTAATTTGGAATCTTCAAGACCAAGACGCCCCGCTGCTTTCATGTGATTCCCTGCCATGCCACATGTATCTGTGGTGCCACACAGGGCCAGCTCGCTCACACACAATCACACTGGAGACCCCGCCTGCTTCACCCAGAAATGGTGACTCCAACTGGCATCAACTCACACAGAGTCAGTGCGACCAAACCTGCACTTGTACGGAGGGATAGACATAAAAGATGCTGGAGTGTCTCAGCATCTCTGGAGAGAAGGAATAGGTGAAGTTTCGGGTCGAGACCCTTCTTCAGACTTCAGTGTCCCCCGATTAACAATGGGACGGTATGGGGGCACGGTGGTAGAGTTGCTGCCTCGCAGCGCCAGGGACCCGGGTTCGATCCTGACTACGGGTGCTGTCTGTACGGAGTTTGCACGTTCTCCCCGTGACCTGCGTGGGTTTTCTCCAGGTGCTCTGGTTTCCTCCCACACTCCAAAGACGTTTGCAGGTTTGTTGGTTAATTGGCTTGGTATGAAAATGTAAATTGTTCCTGGTGTGTGTAGGATAGTGCTAGTGTGCGGGGATCGCTGGTCGGCACGGACTTGGTGGGCCAAAGGGCCTGTTTCCCCATTGTATCTCGAAAACGAAAAACTTAGACTAAACTAGTACGGGGGTTACACAAAAAGCTGGAGAAACTCAGCGGGTGCAGCAGCATCTAAGGAGCGAAGGAGATAGGCGACGTTTTGGGTCGAGACCCTTCTTCAGACTCGACTAAACTAGTACGATGACTATGGTGGGGGGGGGGGGGGGAGAGTACGGAGAATGAGGGAATGCAAGGGTTACTTGGAGTTAGAGAAATCCATATCCATTTCCTTCCTTGGTAAGATGCAGTCCCATGCTTCTGCCCAGGAAGCAAGGCATTTAAAAATAAGATTGAGCCTGACACATATTCATGCACTGCAGCCTCAGCACAGCTTGCTCTTCTCTGAGAACAGCCCTCTACGTTTATGATATTCCCATGTTTAAACTTCAAAGATCACACACTGCGGTTCTGCACTGAAGCTGAGCATCTCGATGAGCTTCGAGCTACTACGCTGCTCTGAGATTCCGCTCACAGCCCACAGACGGGGCGAACCTCAGACTGGGTGCCAAAGTCTGCCAAGGCCCGAGGGACGTCCTGGTTGGCAACAATTTAACTTCCCTTCCCATTCCCCTGCCCCCGGGCCACTTCCCCCACTAGACTGAAGACCCATGCAAACAGAAGGAACAGCTACTCAGCAAAGATAAGACACAAGAGGCTGCAGTAACTCAGCGGGACAGGCAGTATCTCTGGAGAGATGGAATGGTGTAGAGCGTTTAGAAGAATGAGAGGGGACCTCAGTGAAATGTACAGATTAGTGAAAGGTTTGAATAGACTGGATGTCGAGAGGATGTTTCCACTAGTGGGAGAATCAAGGACTAGAGGTCACAGCCTCAGAATTAAAGGACGTTCTTTTAGGAAGGAGATGAGGAGGAATTTCAGATCAGACATGATTGAATGAAAGAGTAGACTTGATGGGCCGAATGGCCTAATTTGACTCATTATGACCCTTCTTCTGACTAAGAGTCAGGGGAGAGGGAGACTGTTTGGGTTGGGTTAGGGTTCATCCTCAGGAACAGTTTCAGTTTAGTTTATTGTCACGTACAGTGAAAGGCTTTTGTTGCGCGCTATCCAATCAGCAGAAAGACAATTCGTGATTACAATTGAGGCATTTACAGAGTGTAGATACACGATTAAAATAACTTTTAGTGCAAGGTAAAGCCAGCAAAGTCCGATCAAGGATAGTCCAAAGGTCACCAACGAGACAATAGACAATAGGTGCAAGAATAGGCCATTCGGCCCTTCGAGCCAGCACCGCTATTCAATATGATCATGGCTGATCATCCAACTCAGTATCCTGTACCGGCCTTCTCTCCATACCCCTTGATCCCCTTAGCCACAAGGGCCACATCTAACTCCCTCTTAAATATAACCAATGAATTGGCCTCAATGACCTTCTGTGGCAGAAGTCTCGATAGGTGCAAGAGTAGGCCATTTGAGAACAGCACCGCCATTCAATGTGATCATGGCTGATCATCCCCAATCAGTACCCCGTTCCTGCCTTCTCCCCATATCCCTTGATTCCGCTATCTTTAAGAGCTCTATCTAACTCTCTCTAGCAGATAGATAGCAGTTAATGGGCAGACGGGAAAATGGTCTGATGAAGGGTCTCGACCCGAAACATCACCCATTCCTTCTCTCCCGCTGAGTTACTCCAGCATTTTGTGTCTATGTTTGGAAAGTGTAGAATCCAGTAGCCCACGGTTTAGTTTTAATTAGTGAAACCTTTCTGGTGGTGGTAAAGAATTGTGACAGCTTCCTAGAGCTGTGGGCAGGCAGCAGCCACTCTGATAATCCCAACACCATTAAGGTTGCCAAAGCTGGTCCTAACACAGGGCAAAATATCATTAACATTGGACCCCCCCCCCTCCTCATCCCCTCCTCATGAACTTGTTCTGAGTAATATCAGTACTAAGCTGTCACTGCCCCAAAAATGAAAATCAGATTAGAATGCAAGTAATATTGTGCATGTAATGACACTGTTTGTGTATAATCTTCCTGTGCACAATAGAGTGGCAGATGGCACAAGCAACATCAGGATTAACGTATGTGGAGCCTCACCCTCCCCTTCACCCCAGTCTCCCAGCGATGTTCTTCAGCTCAAATACAACCTGCGGTCACCAGTGACCAGGAAGGAACTGCGGATGCATGTTTATACCGAAGGTAGACACAAAATGCTGGAGCAACCCGGGATAAAGATTGTGTGGTTAGGGAGTTGCCTCACAGGAGCCTTGGTGAGATACCAAGCCACACAAGTCCAATAGTTCAATGTAGTCCAATATTATCACGTGTACCGGGGTACAGTCAACTACTCAGGAAGGAACTGCAGATGCTGGTTTAAACCAAAGATAGACACAAAATGCTGGAGTAACTCAGTGGGACAGACCGCACCCCGTCCCTGCTTCCCCCCCCCATATCCCATTATTCCCTTAGCCCTAATATATGGGATCCTTGAGAATTTAGAAGGATGAGAGGGGATCTCATTGAAACACATAGGATTGTTAAGGGCTTGGACATGCTGGAGGCAGGAAACATGTTCCGATGTTGGGGGAGTCCAGAACCAGGGGCCACAGTTTAAGGATAAGGAGTGAGCCATTTAGAACGGAGACGAGGAAACACTTTTTCTCACAGAGAGTTGTGAGTCTATGGAATTCTCTGCCTCAGAGGGCGGTGGAGGCCGGTTCTCTGGATGCTTTCAATAGAGAGCTAGAGAGGGCTCTTAAAAATAGCGGAGTCAGGGGATATGGGGAGAAGGCAGGAACAGGGTACTGATTGGGGATGATCAGCCATGATCACATTGAATGGCGGTGCTGGCTCGAAGGGCCGAATGGTCTACAATTTCACCTATTGTCTAATTCTGACCTTTTTACAGCCAGGCTCATACATAGAACATCAAATCAATTAAGACCTCAAAACCTCTTCTACTTTTCCAGGATACTTGGTCATAAAATGATTGCCAACACGTTGAACAAAAAGATGAATTGGGTTCAAGTGACACAGCTTGCAAGGTCAGGCCGTTCCACAGCATTTTGCAGCCACGTACATTGGACATATAGTCAATTTAAGTACCCAGTTTGTACCCAGCAAACTTCCACTGACAGCAATAAGATAATTAATCAAAAATTAAGTCAGATGACGGATAAACGTTGAGCACAGTGAATTATTTACTGGTTTTCGTCAAAGAATTCCCTGTGATTTGTTTTTAGATTGCAGGCAGCATAGTGGAGTGCTGCTGCCTCACAGCGCCAGAGGCCCACGTTCGACCCTAACCTTGGGGGCTGTGCATGTGGAGTTTGCACGTTCTCCCTGTGATCATAACTTCAGATAGCCCTTGCCTTCTCTCTCCATCCCCTTCCCTTTCCCAGTTTTCCCACCAGTTTTGCTGTCTCCGCCTACATTATTTGTCCCACCCCCTCCCCTGACATCAGTCTGAAGAAGGGTCTCGACACGAAACGTCGCCCATTTCCTTCGCTCCAGAGATGCTGCCTCACCCGCTGAGTTTCTCCAGTAATTTTATCTACCTTCAGTTTAGATTAGTTTAGGTGCTCTGGCTTCCTTCCACATCCCACAACTGTGAGGGTTTGTTGGTTAATTGGTCCTTTGTAAATTGGCCCTAGTGTGCAGGGACTGCATGTGAAAGTGGGATAGCAGAGAACTAGTTTGAAAGGTTGAAGATAGGAACAAAATGCTGGAGTAACTCAGCGGGACAGGCAGCATCTCTGGAGGGAAGGAATGGGTGATGTTTCGGGTCGAGATCCTTCTTCAGACTGAGAGTCAGGGGAGAGGGAGTCTAGAGATATGAAGAGTGGGGTGTGAAACCGACAGATCAAAGGGGACGATGTGCAAGAAAAATGTAAAATGGATAATAGTTAGGCGAGGGGAAGGTGACAACGAGGAGGACAGTGAAACAAGTGGAAGAACTAGGGTGGGGGAGGTACAGAGAGAGAGAAGGACAGCAAGGATTACCCTGCAATCAATGGTTGAAGTGGACCCGGTTGTCTGAAGGGCCTGTTGGCCTGTTTTCAAGCTGTATCTCTAAATTAAACTAAACTAAACAGTTACGGTGGCGCAGCGGTAGAGTTGCTGCCTTACAGCGCTTGCAGCACCAGAGACCCGGGTTCGATCAGGACCACAGGCACTGTCTGTACGGAGTCTGTACGCCCGTGACCGCGTGGGATCTTCGGTTTCCGCACACACTCAAGACGTATAGGTCTGTAGGTTAATTGGCTTGGTATAAATGTTAATTGTCCCTAGTGTGTGTAGGATAGTGTTAAGGGCCTGTCCCACATGGCGATTGTTTTCGGTGACTGCCGGCGTCATTGACTGACGTATATCAGGTCACCGGAAAATATGCGGTGTGATGACGTATTAACGCGCGGTGTTTTTTCAAGTGTCGCAACATTTCTTTTGTCGCCGCTGGATTTTGGAATGTTCTAAACCTTTTGGCGACACTGATATGACGCCGGCAGTCACCGAAAAATATTGCCAAGTGGGACAGGCCCTTTATTGTGCGGGGATCGCTGGCCGGCACGGACTCGATGGGCCAAAAGGCCCGTTTCCACCCTGCATCTCTAAACCAAACCCAAAAACGAACTGAATAGGTAGTCAGGTTCACGGTAAAGATGGCACTTCTGACAATGTGGCACATCCTCACAACAGCATTGGGACTCGACGTAATGACTGCGATCGACACTCTGCATTGAGTGCAGAGCCATCTCGGGCAGGGACTGCGGACCACCCTGTGGTACAGGGCTCCCAGTGTGAGAGCAGTTAGTAAGAACAGCAAAATATTGTCGACAGCAAACACTTCCTGAATTATTGAGTGTGTTTAAAGCTCAATGCAAATGAGTCCAATCTGATTATATTTACACAGCGAGACACCTGCAGACCTAGTTTTGCATCCAGCTATAGTTTCTAACCATGACATTAATTTAAAATTCAGACAACGCTAAAAAGTGAAATTCCAGATTTTTAAAATAGTCTGCAAAATATAGCCCTTAAGTAGTGGAACTTAAGTGAAAACTGATATACCACAAATTAGCCTATTGAGGAGACCCAATAATAAATGGTGGGTTAAACCAACACTATCCTGGTCTCAAAATGCACCTTCTGCAAAAAGTTTTTTTTTTAATTGATGAAACCACACCTGGCAACATTCCTTCTCTCCAGAGACGCTGCCTGTCCCGCTGAGATACTCCAGCATTTAATGTCTATCCTGGATGTTAATCAATGCACTTTCATTTGTTTTGCTCAGAAATACTTCTGATCTCCGGTTCCCTCCCACACTCCAAAGATGTGCAGGTTTGTAGGTTAATTGGCTTGGGGCAAATGTAAAAATTGTCCCAAGTGTGTGCAAGGCGGTGTTAATGTGCGGGGATCGCTGGTCGGCGCGGACTCGGTGGGCCGAAGGGCCTGTTTCCGCGCTGTATCTCTAAACTTCAATCTAATTGTGTGACCAAAAAGTTGAAGAATCACAAATGATGCTTTTGTAAGTAACTGTAAGTTCCTGCTTTTGCCAGCAGTAATAAAAATAGGGGATAAAACCAAGCTGCACTGATCAAAGAATTGAGGCCTTAATATACGTCAATGCAAGATTCATATCTCGTCAAATGTCAACCAAATACACACACAAATTATTTTATTTAATCATTTACCAACACCAAACAAACCAGATGAAGTGTAACATTAATCACTGGAAATATATTTTAAAATACATGGGAGAAAACAAATATAGCCTAAGACAGCGCTCACCTGAGATAGAAGAAGGATGAAGTGCGTATTTATTAAGATCAGCTTCTGCCATTATTCAGCTCATTAAGGCTTCAGAACAGCCGCCTCTGCCGAGTTAATAGGTATTCTAAGAAAATCCAATTCACTTGGTCAGTAGCCAGGTTTGGGCTAATGATGTCCCGGACTCACACCTCAATTTCAGGCTCAGCATTTTTTTTTATTTGAAGATACAATATTGGAACAGGCCCTTCGGCCCTCTGCGTCGATCCTGGCCATTGATAACCCACCCATTCACGCTAGTTCTACTTTATCCCCCATTTTGCATCAACCCCTACACGTCAGGGCCAAGTTAATCAACCTGCGCATCTGGAAGAAGCCCACAAGGTCACAGGGCTGACGTGCGGACTCCACACAGAGGTCAAGAATGGATTTGTGTTTCGTTTATAATTTAGTTTAGAGATACAGCACAGAAACAGACCTATTGGCCCACAGAGTCTGCGCTGCCCAGCGATCCTCGCACACTAAAACGATCCCACAAACACCAGAGAAAATTTATATTTATACCAAGCCAATTAACCTACAAACCTGCACGTCTTTGGACTGCGGGAGGAAGCTGGAGATCCCGGAGAAAACCCTCGCAGGTTACGGGGAGGGCGTGCAGACTGCACCCGTAGTCGGGATCGAACCTGGGTCTCTGGTGCTGTGAGATTGATGTAAAGTGCAAAGTGTTCGGTTCATACTCATGGACTGACCGGTTGTATCGTGAACACTCAGGTACACACAGAGCATCAGGTAAACACAGCTGTTTGTTCTGGCACATAGTCTTCAACTGAAGCTACAATCCTGGGACTACGTTACATAAAAAAACGATAGGATTACAGTCTCTTAATTCAGCAGCGACACGGCAAACTTAACATAGCTCTCCAGCATAGATAGAAACATAGAAATTAGGTGCAGTAGGCCAGTCGGCCTTCGAGCCTGCACCGCCATTCAATGTGATCATGGCTGATCATCCAACTCAGTATCCCGTATCTGCCTTCTCTCCATACCCTCTGATCCCCTTAGCCACAAGGGCCACATCTAACTCCCTCTTAAATATAGCCAATGAACTGGCCTCAACTACCCTCTGTGGCAGAGAGTTCCAGAGACCCACCACTCTGTGTGTGAAAAAAGTCCTTCTCATCTCGGTCCTAAAGGATTTCCCCCTTATCCTTAAGCTGTGACCCCTTGTCCTGGACGGGCAATGTACTCAGAATTCATAATTTATTTTCTCAAGAGAAAATTAGTACTGGTGTCAGGGGTTATGGAGAGAAGGCAGGAGAATGGGGATAAGAGGGAAAGATAGATCAGCCATGATCGAATGGCGGAGCAGGCTTGATGGGCCGAATGGCCGAATGCTGCTCCGAGCACTTCTGCAGTAGTCATCCTCAGCATCACATGCCAGCACTTGAATCAGAGCTGCAAGCGCCAGGCGACTGGGAAACTAGGGCACGGCTCACCACACGGCAGGAAACAAACTGAAGTCTTTCAGCAATCAACGGGGGGACTGACAATGAAGGACGGGAAGCAGGAGAGAAGCAATCAATTTTAATGCTAGTCGATCCTGTTTACACTCCACGACACACAACCTGCCAATGACCTGAAACACTTCACTCTGGAATCAAATATGGACACAAAATGCTGGAGTAACTCAGCGGGTCAGGCAGCATCTTTGGAGAGAAGGAATAGGTGACATTTCGTGTCGGGACCCTTCTCACTCAGTTTGTTCAGCTCTCTGCGAAAGGGGAAGCGATTCCTCGCACAAGGTGAGAGAGCATTTCACGTGGTCAGTTCAACGCTGGCTGCAAGCACACTGCCAGGCAGCAACCTGGTGGGAACGGCCGCACACTGCATGAAAGGCGATGGTGGTCGGTGACAAACTGCACCTCTCCTTCTGAAGAAGGGTCCCGACCCGAAACATCACTCATCCAGATATGCTGCCTGACCCGCTGAGTGACTACAGCACTTTGTGTCTATCTTCTGCCTCATCAGAAATCTGGGAGCTGTGGTGGGCAAACTGATTTGGTCGCCTTCTTGGGGAAACCACCACACATGATCCACCATCCCCTTTTCTGGCAGTGCCCGAAGGGCATTCCATGCGCATGGTGGCGCAGCAGTCGAGCTGCTGCCTCACAGCACCAGAGACCAGGGTTCGATCCTGACTACGGGTGCAGTCCGTACAGAGTTTGTACGTTCTCCCCGTGACCACGTGGGTTTTCTCCAGGTGCTCAGGTTTCCTCCCACACTTCAAAGACGTGCAGGTATTGGCTTCTGTAATTGTAAATTGTGTCTGGCACTGAAAGGCAGTAAAGGAAGGGCTTGTCCAACTTGGCAATCGTTTCGGCGACTGCCGGCATCATTGACTGACGCATCAGGTCACTGAAAAAGCCGCAGCGCGAGGACGTATTGACGCGCGGCGTCTCCTCAAGTGTCGCAAGTATTTTTGTCGCCGCTGGATTGTCACGGACTCCAGCCCCTGATAGACACAAAGTGCTGGAGTAACTCACCTCCTTCAGTCTGAAGAAGGGTCACAACCCACAACATTCCCCCAGATGTTTGACGGCACTGGGCCTGTACTCGCTGGAGTTTAGAAGGTTGAGGGGGGACCTCACTGAAACTTACAGAATAATGAAAGGCCTGGATAGAGTGGATGTGGAGAGGATGTTTCCACCGGTGAGAGAGTCTAGGACCAGAGGTCATCAGAATCTTTTAGAAAGGAGGCAAGGAGGAACTTCTTTAGTCAGAGGGTATTTAATCTGTGGAACTCATTGCCACAGAGGGCTGTAGAGGCCAAGTCAGCAGATATTTTTCAAGGCAGAGATAGAAAAATTCTTGATTAAAATTGATGTCAAGGGTTATGGGGAGAAGGCAGGAACAAGAGATTAGAATGCAGATATCAGCCATGATCGAATGGCGGAGTAGACTCGATGGGCCGAATGGCCTAATTCTACTCCTACAACCTATGGACTTGTGCTGCCTGCTTCGCTGAGTTACTCCAGCACTTTGTGTTGATCTTCGGTATACGTCAGCATCTGCAGTTCCTTTCTGCACTCCAGGCCCCGAGACTTGTTCAAACTACCCGTCTCAATCTGCAGACCAACAGTGGGCCTGAACAGAGGACATCGACATGGTCCATGCACAAGAGAGACATTGACCCACGAACGTCTACTCCCTGGATCAACAACCCTCACACCCACATCCTTCCTGAAACATCTGGCCAAAGTCTCCATACAACCCTCATAGAAGACAGACGCAGCCTGGCCTCTGTCCCGAATTAACCAGGAACCGTTCCCCACTGTTAATCAATCCCACACTATTGACATCAGCGTAGAACAGTTCTTTCCCATCACAAACGCCTTCCCCAAATCGATTTTTTGGAGAACACCAACATCATCAAAGTGTGCAAAATTCTATCAAAGGTCCTTTGTCCTGTCCTGGCCGACTAATCACGATTCAACCTCCCTCCCACATAGGAAATAGAACAGAACAGCACAAGAACAGGCCCTTCGGCCCACAATGTCTGCTTCGAACATGATGCTATGATCAAGACAGCAGTCTGAAGAAGGGTCTCAAGCCGAAACGTCGCCCATTCCTTTTCTCCAGAGATGCTGCCTGTCCCGCCGAGTTACTCCAGCCTTTTGTGTCTGTCTACGACGCGATGACTATCTCATACCTACATGCACGTGTAAGGGGCGATATCCGTGAATATCCGCTCGGCAATCAGCCACCTTCCTACATGTCTAAGAAGGAACTGCAGATGCTGGAAAATCGAAGGTGGACAAAAATGCAGGAGAAACTCAGCGGGTGAGGCAGCATCTATGGAGTGAAGGAAATAGGCAAATTTTGGGGTCGAAACCCTACTTCAGACTGATGTCGCGGGAAAAAGGAAAGAGGCTTGGTCTCCTAATTTGAGGAAGGACATTCTTGTGATTGAGGCACGAGATTGATCCCTGGGATGGCGGGACTGTCATATGAGGAAAGATTGAAAAGACTAGGCTTGGATTCACTGGAGTTTAGAAGGATGAGGGGGGGGATCTTATAGAAACATATAAAATTATAAAAGGACTGGGCAAGCTAGATGCAGGAAAAATGTTCCCAAGGTTCGGCGACTCCAGAACCAGGGGCCACAGTCTTAGAATAAAGGGGAGGTCATTTAAGACAGGTGAAAAAAAACTTTTTCACCCAGAGAGTTGTGAATTTGTGGAATTCCAAATCACTGGATGGATTTAAGAGAGAGTTAGATAGAGCTCTAGGGGCTAGTGGAAGCAAGGGACATGGGGAGAAGGCAGGCACGGGTTATTGATTGGGAACGATCAGCCATGATCACAATGAATGGCGGTGCTGGCACGAAGGGCCGAATGGCCTCCTCCTGCACCTATTTTCTATGTTTCTAAGACGCCGGCAAGCCAAAGCACTGGTCAACCCCTAGTTTACAATCGCAACAAGGATATTTCTACTTCATCTGCTCTCCTCCTCGTGCAAACAGAACCATCGTGCGGCTGCAGAAATATTGGTGCAAAATTGTCACGTTTCACCGCTGAGCAAACCAAGAATTATTTTTTATTGTAATTGTATTTCGCACCAGCCATTATGTGGAGGAAGAGAGGGCTCTTTCACCCCGTTTACACGGAGACTATTAATTTAGTTTCCCAGGAAATATGCAAATGTTTTGCAGTCATCTTAAAAGAAATATTTTTTTCCTCTGTCCCCATTGTCTCAATCATTGCAAAGACTTCACTTCCTCACACCCCCCCCCCCCCACACACACACACAGACACTCCCCACAGACCCAACAGCCTCACTTCCTTCTGAATCCAAACATAGAATAAACACTGTGAAACAGAGTGGTGCAGCGGTCAAGTTGCCGCCTCACGGCTCGATCCCGACTACAGGTGCTGTCTGTGTGGAGTTTGCACGCTCTCCCCGTGACCGCGCGGGTTTATTCTGGGTGCTCCGGTTTCCTCCTACACTCCAAAGATGTACAGGTTTGTTGGCCAATTGGCTTGGTATAATTGTAAATTGTCTCCAGTGTGTGTAGGATAGTGTTAGCGTGCGGGGATCGCTGGTCGACGCGGACTCGGTGGGGTCGCCAACTTTGTCATTCCCAAACAAGGGACAAAAGGTCAAAATAAGGGACTAATTCCCGACTAAGTCGTGCGGCCAAAACTACTCAGCTGGCCTGCCCGCTGGGCTTTGTGTTCTGCTGCACACACAGACACACAAACACAGGCGCACACGCACGCACACAGACACACATATACGCACACAGACACACGCAGAAACACTTTTTCACACAGAGTTGTGAGTGTGGAATTCTCTGCCTCAGAGGGTGGTGGAGGCGGGTTCGCTGGATACTTTCGAGAGAGAGCTAGATAGGGCTCTTAAAGATAGCGGAGTCAGGGGATATGGGAGAAGGCAGGAACGGGGTACTGATTGGGGATGATCAGCCATGATCACATTAAATGGTGGTGCCGGCTCGATGGGCCGAATGGCCTACTCCTGCACCTATTTATTGTCATACGCTCGTGTGGCCATGTTCCCAGAGAGACAATCACACATGCACACAGTCATGAATGAGTGAGCACAGGCAGACATACAATGCATGTATGTTAGTGAATTTGACAGTGACTTCCCGGCCAGTAAAGCATCACGTGCAGTCACAAGACCACTGGAAACATATTTCCCAGCGACAGACCGGAGGGATCCCAGCAGTAGTTGACCATGGAGGAAAGCCCTCTCTGCCCAACAGAAGGCTGGTCTACTGATAGCCACACATTCCCCTGGGCTCCCAGGCACACGGATCGTGTTTCGTGCTTTCAGCAGTGGTGGGGATCCGATTGCAACAATCTGTTTTCACATGTCCGTCTAAATCCGGGGCGACATCAGGCCAATCACACAGCAGGGGCCTTGGGCAACTGAGAAAAGCACTGGGATGCCACCAAACCCTCATCACCTCTGGAAGATCCAACTCGAGATCCCCTTCGATGTGAGCTACTCCACACACGCAAGCCCGGTTTCAGAAGCAGACACATTTTCTGCGCGGACAATACTGTGTGAGGCCGAGATCCATTTCTGGGTTTGGGTTTCAAACTTCATTCATTCTTGTCTAACAGAGGCAGAATGAAGGGATTATTTGTCTCAGCACCCACTCAAGTGGCCAATTCTTTCTGCTGTCAATATTAGTCAAAAAGCTGACACGCCGTGACACTTCATAAGTGTTTACATTCACCGCTGTTTTTGTAATGGCACACATGACACTGTGCATTGTAATAGTAGGTATTAGTACCATCTATTCCATTACTGGTGAGACCACAGCTGGAGTACCTGTGTGTAGTTTAGGTCTCCACACTGTGGGAAGGACTTGTTTGCACTGGAGAGGGTGTGCAGCAGATTCACGGAGACGTCGCCAGGATGCAACGATCATAGAGACGCACAAGGAACTGCAGACGCTAGAATCTTGAGCAAAACACAAAGTGCTGGAGGAACAGTCTGCACGGTGGCGCAGCGGTAGTGGCAGGGTTACTGCCTTATAACGCCAGAAGGGTCTCGACCCGAAACGTCACACTGTCTGAAGAAGGGTCTTGACCCAAAACGTCACCCATTCCTTCTCTCCAGAGATGCTGCCTGTTCTGCTGAGCTACTCCAGCATTTTGTGTCTAACTTCAGTTCAAATGTTCTTCATATGTGGTAAAGTTGTTTGGGACACCCTGGAGTGATTAAAAATATGCTGTAGCAATGCACATTACATGCAACATAATCTGATGCCAATTATCATTTCAAAGAGATCACATCTCATTCTGGGATATTCCAGCGAGAACAAGCCTGTCCCACTTACGCAATTTTTTCGGCGACTTGCCGTCACCCGTCATAGTCGCAGCAGGTTGCCGAAAATTTTCAACGTGTTGAAAATCCAACGGTGACCAGCAAAATGTACGACTCTTTGCGCGGCTACTCACGACCATACAGGCGTTACCCCGCGACATTTGGTCATGAGTAGTCGCCCAAAGAGTCGTACCTTTTTCTGGTCACCGCTGGATTTTCAACATGTTGAACATTTTCGGCAACCTGATGCGACTATGATGGGTGGCAAGTCTCCGAAAAAAATCGTGAAAGTGGGACAGGCCCTTAACCTCTCCTCTTTGGGGAAAATACACTCTCCTGGGAAGGAATTTGGAGAATATGTGCTCCACTCTTCTTGAAATATTCTCCAAACATCAGATTGCATTTACATAGCAACTTTTACCATTCCATTCAGATTTACACATTAGCTGGAGTGTAGATACTGGATGACATTTACCCTCCTTCAGACAGGGAGTTACCTGCCACCAGATAGGTTTGGTGTCAGCGCCCTTTAGGTGGCAGCTATTTGTATACCTTGGGTACGCAAGCAACGAATTTCACTGTGACTTGTCACATGTAACAATAAAGTATTCCATTCAATTCAGTTTATTATTGTCGTGTGTAGCGAGGTACAGTGAAAAGCTTTGCTTTGCATGCTATCCAAACACATCAGGTGTATCACACTTAGATACAATCAAGTTTAACTCAAGTATAGCAAAGGGGAAGATACAGAGTGCAGAATATATCTCTCAGCATTGTCGCCCGCCAGGTCTGTAGACAATGTCCAATGTCCACAATTGGGTAGAGGTGAATCGGACATTACTCCAGCTTATGGCAGCTTGATAACAGGCGCACTCTTTCAAGGTACCATTAAATGTGTACACACATGGACCCGCAGTGTGTCCTCATGTTATTTTCAATGCAGTTGGATAAGCAGTGCCTCGTCGCTTTGTAACAAGGGGTGGCTGAGGGCAGGTCTGATGGACTTTACCAGAGTCACCGATCCCAGAGATGGCTGTGTGGTCAGGGACCATCACCCGGCCCAAACAGTAGCAGACTGTCCCGTTCCAGCTCCCACTGCAACAGACTCGCCTGTTCAAGCCCCGTTGGGCGATTTGGACGCATACATGGAAACCAAAATTGCTCAACCACAAGATTTATATATTTTTTATACGTCGGCAGAGCAGACTTAAATAAAGAGCCTGTGAGCGAGCTCACAACGACAGGATTTATTTGTGTATCGGGGCACTGTCTGGAGCAGAGAGCGGCGAGATTGGAGGTGAGCCCATTGCAGTTCAAAGGGGAAGGGCAGGGATTCCAGCAGCATAATCCGGTTCTGGATCGGAGTGGATTTTTTGTGGTTGAGGCGAGATTCGCCATCCGCTCGGAAGGCCGGTCAAACAACCAGCAAATATTAGAGATACAACATGGACATTTGGCCCGAGTCCGCGCCAACCAACGATCCCCGCACATTAACATTATCTTACACACACTAGGGACAATTTACAATTATACCAGGCCAATTTACCTACAAAACTGTACGTCTTTGGAGGAGACCGGAGATCCCGGAGAAAACCCATGCAGGTTACGGGGAGAATATGCAAATTCCGCACAGACAGCACCCATAGTCAGGATCGAACCCAGGTCTCCAGCGCTGTCAGGCAGTAGCTCTACCACTGCGCCACCGTGCCGCCATTGTGGATGTAGACACAAGGATGTTTCCCTGATCCCTGACCAGTCTGAAGAAGGGTCTCGACCCGAAACGTCGCCTATCTCCTACGCTCCTTAGATGCTGCTGCACCCGCTGAGTTTCTCCAGCTTTTTGTGTAACCCTAGACACAAGGAAATGTGGGTGTGGGAATCTCAGAACTCAGAAAGCCAAGCAGCATCTCTTGAGGACATGGGTAGGTGACGTTTCAGGTCCGGACCCTTCTCCACACTGAGGAAAGGTCCCGAGCCAATGAACTGCCTATCCATGTCCTCCAGAGATGCTGAGTTCCTCCAGCACTTGTGTTCTACGGTGAATGTGAATTGTAGCAGGAAGCAGGCAGACTTTACTTAACGCTGCCCCAAGCTGTGCTGCATTCCTTCCCAACAGAGGTCAGTTCAAAACAAAACCACAACTTCACATGAAGCCAGTCTGACTCCAACCCAATCCAAACCTGAGCACTTGATTACTCTAGTTTAGGTATACAACATGGCAACAGACCCTTCGACCCAACAGCCAACATCAGTTCATGGCCTGGCCAAGCTGGTAATCCACGAGTCACAGCGCCAGGCGGAACAGGGCTCTGCTCGAGTGAGATGCTTGCCCTTTTATCGGGGTTACGTCTGCGACAGGGTGGTGTTAGAGAAGGACATCGATGTATAGTAGTTATTTAGTATAATTGTAAAGGGGATGTCACATTTGGGCCACATAATTGGCCTGTTTAGAAGATATTGAAAAAATGTTTCAGTTTGAAAAAATGTTATGTTGAAGACCAGCTACGTTGAACTTTGGGAAAATTGGACACCGAATAGTGGAGAGTGAAGACGACCTCCTTCGACTATGATGAAGACTATCTACGACTACCCTCGATTACCTACGACTAACATGCCGACCTACTACGACCTACTACGACTAAACTTACGATTAAAAAAGTATCGATTTTTTCCATGGCGACCTTTTTTTACTCGCGGGCATTTTTTAACATATTGAAAAAAACGCCGCGACCTAGCTGAGGCCTCGAGTACGCGGAGACCACTCTCGAGCGTGAAGGAGAGTTACGAAGACCTCCTACAACCTTGCGTTGACCATGCTGCGAGTATGAGTCGAGGGCAAACTTGCCAGAACTCGCGGATTAGGTCGCCCAAGTAGGACAGGCCCTTGAGGATTGCAACCTAGTTGTTCGGAAATATAGTGTGTGAATAATTTGGTGATGTTGTACTGTGGCGGAGGGTGTGACACCACGGTTTTGTTTTTGTATTGGGATAGTAAATAAAAAATATATTTTTGATACACAAAAAAAATCAATCCATTGTTCACACTAGTTTGATGTTATCCCACTTTCTCATCCACTGAGTATCGAGGCCAATTCACCTACAAACCCACACGTGTTAGTCCATCTCCGTCCATCGTGTGAACTTCTACTCGTGTGAAAACACATCTCCACATTCAGGGACAATCTCCTCCTAAATGTTACCTGGTAATTGAACCGTGCTGGAGTGTGGTCCTGACCTCCGCTCTACCTCACTGAAGCCCCTCAGACTATCTTGAATTGAACGCTCCTGGAGTTTATCTTGCACGAAACATTATTATTCCCTTTATCCTGCATCTGTACACAGCGGACACAGCTTGGTTGCAATCGTGTACAACTTTCCACTGACTGGATGGTACGCAATGACAAAGCTTTTCACTGTCCCTCGGTACACGTGACAATATTAATAATAAGTTAAACTGTTACCTTAGACCTTTGCTGACCTTTGCTGACTCCCCAGCAAATTTAGTTCTTTGAAAAGTGTCATCGCAAGGTGTAAAGTAAATCTCCAACATTAGTTTAGTTCAGAGATACAGCGCGGAAAAAGGCCCTTCGGCCCACCGAGACCGCGCCAACCAGTGATCCCCGCACATTAACACTATCCCACACACACTAGGGACAATTTATGCCAAGCCAATTAACCTGCGAACCTGTACGTCTTTGGAGTGTGGGAAGAAACCGAGGATCTTGAAGAAAACCCACGCAGGTCGCGGGGAGAACATGCAAACTCCGTACAGACAGCACCCGGAGTCAGGATCGAACCCGGATCGCGGACGCTGCCCCACCATGACACCCCAACAAAATTAGTGTCATGAAATCCATGAAAAGTGCCATCGATAGTTATGTAAATCTCCAGTGCTGCCCGTCCCATCGAACTAGCCAGCCTGGGGGCTTGGCAAGGGGTACATTTGCAAGCACCAAACGAAGGTTTTCCAGTCGGTGGATTCAGCAAACCACCTGAATCCATTCAAGGATGCAGTAAATGGCGGCTGTGTACAGACATTCCCTGTAGCTCATGTTATCCAAGAACCCTGCAGTTTATTTTCCTTCCGATGGAAGCCAGGCGCAGGTTATTTACACAGAGCCACTCTCCCCCTCTCTCTATGGTCGTGTCCTGGGCAGTCGAGTGCCTGGGCTGTAGAATGGGTTCAATGGGCATAACCTAGAATTGCCCCTTGTGTATAAAAGGCCTTGAACTCTGAGTTATGCATCTGTACACTGTGAATGGCTCACTTGTATTCATGTATTTTTGCTGACTGGATAGCGCGCAACAAACGCTTTTCGCTGTATCCCGGTACTTTTTTTTTTAACTTAGGCCCCCTTCGGTCATGGCTGACCATGGATGTCTCCAGGGTGCGATTCCCTATATGGAGGACGCCTGTGCGTGACTTTGTTTAACGTGGGGAGACTGGTGCACAGACAGCCACCCCACGTGGGGTCCTTGACAGATCTGGGTCAGGATCCAGTGGCATGGAGTCCAAGCCGACCGGAGACCCTTTTCTGCTGCAGCCTTCATCCGCCTTCCCAGCCGTTGTGACGCTCCACTAAGGTCAGCCATCGTCCTCCGCCTGTTCCACCGTTGAGGTCTTGGTTGGATTGCTCTTTGTCAGAGACCTCCCCCTCGACCTTACCGCCATGGGTGGCCCTACCAGGAGCATGAATCTCCTCCCAACTTGCATCTTGGTTTGACAGCTAATTTCCTATTCCTTTCTCCCTCATGCACTCATCTAATCTCCCCTTAAATACATCGGCCCTCTTCACACAAGACTAAGAGGTGGTCAAATTGGTGCACGTTTTCCCATCATGCATCTGTGGATGTCACTGCTGGTATAGATTGTATTAAACTGAGGGAGGCACGGTGGCGCAGCTGGTAGTTCTGCTGCCTCACAGCGCCAGAGACCCGGGTTTGATCCTGACATTGGCTGCTGTCAGCGTGGAGTTTACACGCTCTCCCTGTGACAGAGTGGGTTTCCTCCGGGTGCTCTGGTTTCCTTCCATACCCCAATGACATGTGGGTCAGTTTGTTATTTGACCTTTGTATATTGCCCCTTGTAGAAACATAGAAAAATAGGTGCAGGAGTAGGCCATTCGGCCCTTCGAGCCCACACCGCCATTCAATGTGATCATGGCTGATCATTCAACTCAGTATCCTGTACCTGCCTTCTCTCCATGCCCCCTGATCCCTTTAGCCACAAGTGCCACATCTAACGCCCTCTTAAATATAGCCAATGAACTGGCCTCAACTACCTTCTGTGGCAGAGAATTCCAGAGACTCACCACTCTCTGTGTAAAGAATGTTTTCCTCATCTCGGTCCTAAAGGAATTCCCCCTTATCCTTAGATTGTGACTCCTTGTTCTGGACTCCCCCAACATCGGGAACAATTTTCCAGCATCTAGCTTGTCCAACCCCTAGTCGTGTGTAGAGAGTGGATGAGAAAGTGGGATAGCATAGAACTAGCGTGAATGGGTGATCAGTGGTCATCGATGGGCCAAAGGGCCTATTTCCAAGCACTGGTGCGATCCAAAGGCAGTGAAAGGCAAACATGAAATGCAGTCGCAGTCTTGAAACTGCTAAACATAGGTTTAACGAACTTAAAAATAGACTCCTGTGTATCTGATAGAGATTGGCTTGAAAGTCTCCAGGGGTGACTGAGCAGTCAGTGAAGCCTTCACATAACTTCCATTCATATGGCACTTTTAAAATAACAAAATATCTCAAAATCCTACAATCGCATTTAAAAGACATTTATTTAGCTGCATGTAGGAAAGGTTTAGCAGGATATTAGCCAGATTGTAGGCAAGAGACTAGCTCAGAATTGGCATCGATGAGCTGGGTCAAAGAGCTTGTTACTGTGCTGTATGAGTCTATCCTTCACAGTAATGTTACTGAATAAATACAACACAAGATAATAAGTAGGCCACTCACCCCTTCACGACCGCCCCACCTTCAATATGAACACGGCTGATCAGCTCCAAGCCTCATCCCCTCATTGTGTCACTTCCCCACCAGCCCCTATTCCTGGAACATTCAAATACTTGTCTGCCTCCACCTTACATTGCAGAGAATTGTGGACGCAGCCCAGTCCATCAGGCAAACCGACCTCCCTTCCACTGACTCCATCTGCACCTCACGCTGCCTCGGACCAGTCTCACCCCGGTCACTCCCTCTTCTCCCCCCCTCCCCATCAGGCAAGAGGTACAGATATATGAAAATGCACAACTCCAGATTCAGGGACAACTTCTTCCCAGCTGTTATCAGGCAACTGAACCGTCCTCTCACCAACTAGAGAGTGGTCCTGACCTCCCAGATACCTAATTGGGAGAACTTGGATTATCTTTAACCGAACTTTACTGGACTTTATCTTGCACGAAACATTATTCCCTTTACCCTGTATCTGTGCACAGTGGACAGATCATGTATAACCTTTTCGCTGACTGGATAGCACGCAGCAAAACAGCTTTCCCCTGTACCTCGGTACACGTGCGGGTAACAAACTAAATTAAACTTCTAACGATCTGACCTCGGACCAATGTCTGTGGCAGAGAATTCCAGGCATTGACTACCCTCTGAGAGAAGAAATGTCTACACAGCGCAAGTTTTAAATAACCAGCATCTTAGGAGATAAGACGAGACAGAAATCACTGTCGGGGACAAGGGAGGAGAAATTAAAGGCAAGGAGGTGGCTCACAAGTAGTGTTTTAAAGGAGAAAAGAGAGGAGGGAATATTTTGGGGAGGAATTCCAGGCTTTGAGATCCTTTGCTGCTGAAAACACGGATGTCAGTATCGGTGACCAGTCTGAAGAAGGGTCTCGACCCGAAACGTCACCCATTCCTTCTCTCCACAGATGCTGCCTGTCCCGCTGAGTCACTCCAGCTTTTTGTGTCTACCTTCAGTATTGGTGAGATTAAAGTCAAGGATAAGCAGGGCTGGGAGAGGACAGGGATAGGGAGCAGATAGGGATGGATTATAGACAATAGACAATAGGTGCAGGAGTAGCACCTTCGAGCCAGCACCGCCATTCAATGTGATCATGGCTGATCATCCACAATCAGTACCCCGTTCCTGCCTTCTTTCCATATCCCTTAACTCCGCTATCCCTAAGAGCTCTATCTAATTCTCTATTGAAAGCATCCAGAGAACCAGCCTCCACCACCTTCTGTGGCAGAGAATTCTACCTTAAAGGGTGAGAATTTTTAAACGCAGAGTGTTGGTTAAACATTAGACAGGATAAGTCAATGAGCACAATGGCAAGGAGGAATTGGGTTTTGGCACGACCTGCGACATGGATTGAAGATCCTAAATGGTGCATAATTCAATGATGCAAGAGGGGGAAACCAGCATGCTACTTGAGAGTCCAGCCAAACAAGGAACATGAAAGATAGACACAAAAAGCGGGAGTAACTCAGCGGGTCAGACAGCATCTCCGGAGAAAACTAATAGGTGGCGTTTCGGGTCAAGACCCTCCTTGAGACTGAAAGTCAGGTGAAAAGAAAACTATCGGTATGAAAAGGTCCAGAACTCATCAGAGCCAGCACCGATGACCAAGGAAATGTGGAGCCCACAATGGTCCTTGGTTGGCTGTGGAAGTGGTGCTAAATAAGGGAGATATGGATACGGACTGTGAGACCAGCAGGCCGACTAGGGTGGGGGAGGGACGGAGAGAGGGGGAATGCAAGGGTTACTTGCAATGAGAGAAATCAATATTCATACATCTTCGGAACTGCAAACCAGTATCTGCAGTTCCTTCCTGCACCAGGAATATTAAATCTGTGGCAGACAGTGAACATGCAGCTACATGAGAGACCACCCACCATTCATGCGGGATCTGACTGTGACGGCACATTCCTTGGGCCTCTGAACACTCGATCTTCCAGCAAAGAGGAAGTAATACAGAACCATCTCATCAACGTGCCTCTGGAGCACAATGGCCACTATTTGTCTTTGAGGGGCAATGTTCGTGGCTGAGGTGAACTCGAATGCAAGACCTCAACGACAATACCCGATGGCATGTAATAACTGTTTCAATGCTACTCATTTCTGCTGGCTCGATATGATCAAGAATAAAAATGGAAGGGGGGGGAAAGAAACATGAAACACAATCTATTTCTGACTAATGTCAGGGTGACCAGCGGTAGAGATGCTGCCTCACAGCGCCAGAGACCCGGGTTCGATCCTGACTACGGGTGTTGTCTGTACAGAGTTTGTACGTTCTCTCCATGACCTGCGTGGGTTTTCTCCGGGATTTCCGGTTTCCCTTCACACTGCAAAGACGCACAGGTTTATAGGTTAATTGGCTTGTGTAATTTTAATTTATCCCTAGTGTGTGTAGGGTAGTGTTAGTGTTCGGGGATCACCGGTTGGCGCAGACTCGGTGGGCTGAAGGGCCTGCTTCTGCACTGTATCTCTGAACTAAACCAAACTAAAATATGACCAACACTTAGCTGAACGACTAACAAGCTCACAATCACAGAGTTGCTCTCAAAGTCCAGCCTCTGCCAACAGAACAGGGACGATCAAAGGAATTAGCCAGGTTAGTCATCATGAAGGAGGGCCTACTTCTCAACGAGATTAACCTCAAATCAGATAAAGAATTAAAGGAGAAAGCACCACAGGATTCAAAAACTCCAACATTGTCCCGGTTTGTAAATCAAAGAGTCTAGTTTAGAGATACAGCACGGAAACAGGCCCTTCGGCCCTTCACAGAGTCCACACCTACCTGCATACTAGCACTATCCTACACGCCAGGGACAATTTACAATTACACCAAAGCCAATTAACCTACAAACCTGTAAGATTTTGGAGTGTGGGAGGAAACCCCGGAAATCTCAGGGAAAACCCACGCAGATCTCGGGGAGAACGTACAAACTCCGTACGGACAAGCATCCGTTTTAGTTTAGTTTATCACCACGTGTACCGAGGTTCAGCGAACACGATCCCCACAAACTAACACTATCCTACAGACATTTGGGACAATTTTATATTTACACATTTATACGGGAGGCGCAGCGGCAGAGTTGCTGCCTTACAGCGAATGCAGCGCCGGAGAACCGGGTTCGATCCGGCTGCTGCGTGGGTTTTCTCCGAGAGCTTCGGTTTCCTCCCACACTCCAAAGATGTATAGGTTATGTAGGCTAATTGGCTTGGTAAATGTAAAAAAATTGTCCCTAGTGTGTGCAGGATCGCTGGTCGGCGCGGTCCCGATGGGCCGAAGGGCCTGTTTCCGCGCTGCGGCTCTAAACTAAACTAAACACCAAGCCAATTAACCTACAAACCTGAACGTCTTTGGTGCGTGGGAGCTACCATCATCAAAGATTCGTCCACGTTTAGTTCAATGAATGCATTGTTGGAGTTACTGCGCAGGTAATCCTGTGAGTTCTGACTGGGGTTGGTATTGAAGGGATCTACAGGAGGCACAACCTCAAAAAGGCAGCCAATATAGTCAAAGACCCCCCCCCCCCCCCCCCCTCAGCGAGAGAGGCAACATCTCTGGAGATATGGGTGACGTTTCAGGTCGAGACCAGTCTGAAGGATCTCCACCCGAACGTCACCCGTTCCATGGATCTCCGGCAGTTGAACACCACACAACACTAACATCACCAAGTATCATCTGTGGACTGTCTTCCCTGGTTGCACTGCGCACTTCAGCTTTTGCACCATCATAGTGACAGTTAGTGCATTTCTGACTATCACTTATTTATCTCTGTGTTATTGCATTTACAAGCTTGTTAAGGGCCTGTCCCACTTGGGCGACCTAATATGCGAGTTCTGACGAGTTTGCCCTCGACATACTCGCAGCATGGTCGACACAAAGTCATAGGAGGTCTTCATAACTCTCCTTCATGCTCGAGAGTGGTCTCCGTGTACTCGAGGCCTCAGCTAGGTCGCGGCCTTTTTTTCCAATATGTTAAAAAATGCTCGCTTGTAAAAAAAGGTCGCAGTGGAAAAATCGATACTTTTTTTACTCGTAGATTTAGTCGTAGTAGGTCGGCATGTTAGTCGTAGGTAAGCGAGGGTAGTCGTAGATAGTCTTCAGTGGGTAAGTGAGGGTGGTCGAAGGTGGTCGTAGATAGTCTTCATCATAGTCGAAGGGAGGTCGCAGGAAATCGAAGGAGATCTTCTTCGCTCTCCACTATTTGGTGTCCAATTTTCCCGAAGTTAGTCGTAGCTAGTCAAAGCTGGTCTTCAACATGGTATTAATGAGGTCGAAGGATGTCTTCATCATGGCATTTTTTCACACTCCTCTAAACTTGCCAATTAGGTCGCCCAAGTGGGACAGCCCCTTTAGGCAGCGACAAGTACGAGTGCCATTGTTCCCCTGTCAGTACATATGACAATTAAATGCTTGTGACACTCATGGTTTGAAGTCTCACTTTGCAAATCTTACTTTGCCAATTCGAGAATTTGAATTGCAAATAAATACAGGGAAATAAAAAACTGGTGGGACTGGCGTAAGAATCCATAATGGGCTCCGTGGGTGTGAGTTACCTGCCTTCCTTATTCTGTGTGCAATGGTATTCATTGTGGTCGATGCTGAATGTTCAGAAAATAATCAACAAAACTAACCCCACCCAATAAAATATAGAAGAGTACCTCCTCATTGCTTCCAGCCATCGGGAGCTCAACTGAATAATTTACCATCAACCATATTTGTTGCCTTCAGTGTGAAAACAACATGAATTATGTAAATATAACCAGTGACAATCCTGCACTCACTGCACTCACTCCACTAAAACTTGCCTCCCTTTTACTGGGGGAAGTTGTTGCAGATGATTTTCCTCCACTCTAAAAGTAGACCAAAGGTTTAGAGTGATACAGCGTGGAAACGGCCCCTTCGGCCCAACTTGCCCACACCAACCAATGAGTCCCATCTACACTAGCCCCACTTGCCTGCGGTCGGCCCATATCACTACATACCTGCCCTATCCATGTGTAAGAAGGAACTGCAGTTGCTGGTTTAAACCAAAGATGGACACAAAATGCTGGGGTAACTCAGCGGGACAGGCAGCATCCCTGGCAAAGCTATTCATTTTCATTTTCTCTGGAGATGCTGCCTGAGCCGTCGAACTGCCAGAAGAGGTAGTTGAGGCATGGACAAACGCAACGTTTAAGAAGCAATCAGACAGGTACATGGATAGGACACAAAAAGCTGGAGTAACTCAGCAGGACAGACAGCATCTATGCGGAGAAGGAATGGGTGTCGTTTCGGGTACGGGTTTCGACCCAAAACGTCGCCTATTTCCTTTGCACCATAGTCGCTGCCTCACCCGCTGAGTTTCTCCAGCATTTTTGTCTACCTTCGATTTTCCAGAATCTGCAGTTCCTTATTAAACATCTCGCAGGTAAAATCAGGTTTGCATAGAAATCTGCAGCACAAGTACCGAGAGAAAAAAAATAACCACTCAAGGCTGGAGGATTAACAAAAACTATTGATTACAAGCCACTGAATGCGACGGTGCTCGCAGGCAGGATAGTTAATAAACTCGAGGCTAATCTACTTGCAGAGAATGAATGTTAATCGGTCATGGAGCTGTTTTAGGATCCAAGTTGCACTTGGGCATGGTTCCAATCAACTTGGCGAGTTGCTTCAAGCCAACACGTTGAAGATTCCACTGCAAAGGTCACGAGGACCTGTCCAATACTGCAGCCCGTGGGAGTTGTGTCTGTGCACTGGTGACTGCACCTGGAATCGTAGGCTGCTGATCACTGTGGGCCAATATTACTGCAACTCAAATCATTCTGAGTAATCCTGTCCCACATGCCAATTTTTTCGGTGACTGCCGGCATCATTGGCTGACGTATCAGGGCACCAAAAACTTTTACGCCGTGATTCTGGCGTGGCGCGGTGCGATGACGTATTGACGCGCGGTGTTTTTTCAAGTGTCGCAACAATTTTTTTGTCGCCGCTAGATTTTGAAATGTTCAAAATCTTTTGGCGACCCTGATACGACGCCGGCAGTCGCTGAAAAAAATCGCCAAGTGGGACAGGGCCTTTAGTCATGTGACAAGGTAACTTCTTCACAACTCCACCTTTTGCCTTTGAGGAACATTGGCTGACGAAAGGGCAGGGAAGCCCGGTTGTCTTTCAAGCTCTGAACCACTGAACGCAGTGTGTGGGAAGGAACTGCAGATGCTGGTTTTTAAGTAAGTAAGTTGGCCAAGTATTCACATACAAGGAATTTGCCTTGGTGCTCCGCCCACAAGTAACAACATGACACACAGTGACAGTTATGAATGACTCAGAAAACACTAAACATTAATAATAATAAAACATTAATGTTAAAACACCATTGATCAAGCATGTGAACCAACAAAATTCCAGATCAAAGGGAGGCTACAGATTTTTGGCTGTTGAGTAGAGCAACTACTCGTGGATAAAAACTGTGTTTATGTCTGGCTGTGGCAGCTTTGACAGTCCGGAGTCGCCTTCCAGAGGGAAGTGATTCAAAGAGTTTGTGGCCAGGGTGAGAGGGGTCAGAGATGATCTTGCCCGCTCGCTTCCTGGCCCTTGCAGTGTACAGTTCGTCAATGGAGGGAAGGTTGCAGCCAATAACCTTCTCTGCTGATCGGACGATTCGCTGCAGCCTCCAAGTGTCGTGCTCGGTGGCTGAGCCAAACCAGACCATGATGGAGAAGGTGAGGACAGACTCTATGCCCAAGACAGACTTTACACACAAGATAGACACAAAATGCTGGAGTAACTTGGCGGGTCAGGCAGAATCTCTGGGGAAGGTGACATTTCAGGTCAGGGCTCTTGCTCAGGAGGCCCAGCCTCTCCTTGCAATTAATACCCTCTATTTCAGCCAGTCTGTTGGCATAAATTTAGCATTCAGGAAGTAATTATAATGAACCCATGATTTTGAAAAAGAGATTGGTTATATTTTGATTGTATAATAGAAACATAGAAAATAGGTGCAGAAGTAGGCCATTCGGCCCTTCGAGCCAGCACCTCCATTCAATGTGATCATGGCTCATCATCCAACTCGGTATCCTGTACCTGCCTTCTCTCCATACCCCCTGATCCCTTTAGCCACAAGGGCCACATCTAACTCCCTCTTAAATATAGCAAATGAACTGGCCTCAACTACCTTCTGTGGCAGAGAATTCCACAGATTCACCACTCTCTGTGTGAAAAATGTTTTTCTCATCTATGTCCTAAAAGCATTCCCCCTCATCCTTATACTGTGACCCCTTGTTCTGGACTTCCCCAACATCGGGAACAATCTTCCAGCATCCAGCCTGTCCAACCCCTTAAGAATTTTGTACGTTTCTATAAGATTCCCCCCCTCAATCTTCTAAATTCTAGCGAGTACAAGAGGTGTCTATCCAGTCTTTCTTCAAATGAAAGTGCTGACATCCCAGGAATCAGTCTGGTGAACCTTCTCTGTACATAATAAATGGATATATCACATCTTGGTGCAGTATAAGGAGAAATGGAAGAACTCGCTGTACAGTAGGAGTTTTGCTACGATGCACAAATCTGTTTCTAGGGTGATTAGGTGCAAGTCATTTCCCGTATAAAGATAGAGCACTTAACACATAGAAAAGATGTACTTTAGTAGATTTCTCAATGCATGAGGCAGCAATGCATCGGGTGCAGAGAGAGAGGAATGCTGTTCTACACAGCGCATTGTACAGGCAAAGTGGATCTTTGCTCCACCCTGGGTTATAAAGTCTAAATGCAAAGTAAACATGTGGATCAGGTCATGTGGTTAGATTGGCCTTCAGTCAAGGAACTTTGAACACTGGAATGCCAGAGTCATTTTCAGGAGCAAACAATTCTTATTACCAAAGCAAAACAGTCTTAAAGTATCTCGAGAGTAACATCGCTGTGCGCCAAATGCAATTCTTATTATATAAGAGAGATGTTTAGAAGTCAAAGATATTCACAGTGACAATTTATTGATCGAATTAAAATTATTTTTAGCAATGAACGATTCCAAGTCCAGATAATAAATTCAGGCCCAAATGTCCTAATTACATTTCTTAAAATTAAAGAGTTCCTCAAAAACAGGCCTTGCACACTCTTTTGGATGGAACTTGGGAAACATTTGGACAGGTACATGGATAGGACAGGTTTGGGTCGAGACCCTTCTTCAGACTTTCATTCGGCCCATCAAGTCTACTCCACCATTCAATCATGGCTGATCTATCTTTCCCTCTCAACCCCATTCTCCTGCCTTCTCCCCTGACACCCGTACTAATCAAGAATCTATCTATCTCTGCTTTAAAGGTATCCATTGACTTGGCCTCCACAGCCATCTGTGCAAAGAATTCCACAGATTCACCACCCTCTGACTAAAGAAGGGCTACTTTAAGTGGGCTGCTTTGTGCAGCATGGCGACCAAGAAGAATCCCAACGCGAAACTTCACCTATCCATGTTCTCCAGAGATGCTGCCTGACCCGCTGAGTTACTCCGACACACTCAAGGGCCTGTCCCACTGTACGAGGTAATTCAAGAGCTCTCCCGAGTAAAAAAATCAAACTCGTGGTAAGCACGTAGAACGTACGTAGCGGGTACGTCCGAGCTCAGGAAGTCTCTTTGCAGCTTGTAACGCTAACGGCAGGTACTCGGGAAACGCGGTAAGCTCGGGAAGACTCGTGAAGATTTTTCAACATGTTGAAAAATGTCCACGAGAGCCCCGAGTACCTACGAGCGGCTATTACCGTAATTCTCAGAGTTCGAATTAAGGTAATCTAATGGCCACTCAAAAAAGCATTGTATGTCAAGCCAGCACATGAGTTGTTCAGCACAGCATCTCCAGCCCCTGACTTGCTCAGTATCTATCCAGCAGGGCAATTCGCAGCTCTTGGTCAAATGAACGAAGGCAATGCATACCAGTAGTGTGCGGAGTCCAATTTGACACCAGAATGGCTCGGTGGCACAGCAGTAGAGCTACTGCCTTTCAGCGCCCGAGACTCGGGTCCCATCCTGACTACGGGTGCTGTCCGTAGGGAGTTTGTTCGTTCTCCCCATGACTTACGTGGGTTTTCTCCAAGACCTTCGGTTTCCTCCCAAATCCGTACAGGTTTGTAGGTTCATTGGCTTGGTATCATTGTAATTTGTCCCTGGTGTGTGTAGGGTAGAGTTAAGGGGCTGTCCCACTATACGAGCTAATTCAAGAGCTCTCCCGAGTTGAAAAAAAAATCAAACTCGTGATAAGTACGTAGAATGTACGTTGCGGGTACGTCGGAGCTCGGGGACGTCTCTTAGCGGCTCGTAACGCTAACGGCAGGTACTTGGGAAACGCGGTAAGTTCGGGAAGACTCATGAAAAGTCCACGACAGCCCCGAGTACCTACGAGCGGCTATTACTGTAAATCTCCGAGTTCGAATCCGGGCAAACTTGGGAGAACTCTTGAATTACCTCGTACAGTGGGACAGCCCCATTAGTGTGCGGGGATCGGTGGCCGGTGTGGACTCAGTGGGCCGAAGGGCCTGTTTCCGCGCTGTATCTCTCAACTAAAGGTCAGGAGGAGGCAGGTGAAATGAGAGGGGGTATCACTGAAAACTAAAACAGGACTGACGGCAGACAAGCAGCGACTTGAATGAAAGGGAGCCCAGTGCCAGAAACCTTTCCAGTATTAACGCACATTTGTATTAAGGCACAATGAACAGAGCTGCGGACACACAATGGCGCCCCTCAGCACACACGGGTCAGCCCGGCAGACCCACATCAGCTGCCTGTACAAATGGGCAAGGACGCTCGTTAAAATAATAAACCCTATTCAGCTGGTCCCAGCTCGCTGGGGATATGGCAGCACTTTATGAGGAGGTACTCTCCAAGGACAGAATACCGTATCTCATTTGTCACCGGCAGCAGCAGCAGCCACCCAGGAGCTCTGTACAGTATTGATAATCTAATGGCCATTCAAAGAAGCATTGAACGTCAATGTCTTCAACAGCACAGCTCGATGGAGAGCACAACAGCTGGCTCCAAACGGCCACAACCTGGTTTCCAGCACAACCAGGGACAGAATGGGTTTAGGTTCAGGTTCATTATTGTCCTGTGTACCGACTGGGGTGCAGTCCAAACAGATCAGATAATACCATACATTAATGCAACAGGTACAACAGGTAGAGCAAAGGTGACGATACAGAGTGCAGAATATAGTTCTCAGCATCGTAGCGCATCAGTTCCAGAGACAAAGTCCAATGTCCGCAATGGGGTGGAAGTGATTGGGCAGTATCCCAACTTGTGGCTGATAGCACTGGGGTGAGGGGGGGTTGAGAGAAGGAGGGAGGGGCGGTGCAGCTGATAGTCCGAAGAAGGGTCTCGACCGGAAACGTCGCCCATTCCTTCTCTCCAGAGATGCTGCCTGTCCCGCTGAGTCTCTGGTGAAGCCCAGCATCTGCAGTTCCTTCCTACACAGTTGATGTCCCGGTTACCTGACGGTGCCCGTTTGCAGCTCTGCTTTCCACACAGGCTGTTAGATTTACAATACTCCACTCCACACACAGCCTGCCTCTGCTGCCTTCATTTACTGCCCACAGCTGTCAGCTATGCGCCATTTTTACCATCACTCTCTTGAACACAGAACACCCCTGCGGTCAGCTAAAGAGCCACAATTTCAAAAACAAAGCAAATGCAATTCTTAATTAAGCGCACTGAGTGGTTAATGTCCAATAAAATGTAACTGCAAAATGCTTGAATACCACTTGAGGTTTTTTTAAAACTCCCCTACACTCACACAACATGTCACAAATCTCTGCAGCTTTCTAACCCGTCCAGATTGTACCTTTTCCTAAGATCCGGAACTTGCACCGATTTAATGACAAGATCTTCTGAATAGTCGACATCTTCACACATATCCAAGATCCTTCTGAACCGATAAAACACGATGCAGGTCTGAAGGACTTTGGCTAGGCTGCATTTAGAGTGTTGTGTGCAATTATGGTCGTCCCATTACAGGAAAGATGCAGAGGGCTTTGGAGAGGCTGCAGGGGAGGTTCAGCAGAACGCGACCTGGACTAGTGGGTTTCAGCCACCCTCGATCGTTCTCTCGCGCTCTAACATCTTGACTCGGCTTGTACTCGCTAGAATTTAGAAGATTGAAGGGGGATCTTATAGAAACTTACAAAATTCTTAAGGGGTTGGACAGGCTAGATGCAGGAAGATTGTTCCCGATGTTGGGGAGATCCAGGACAAGGGGTCACAGTTTAAGGATAAGGGGGAAATCTTTTCGGACCGAGATGAGAAAAACATTTTTCACACAGAGAGTGGTGAATCTGTGGAATTCTCTGCCACAGAAGGTAGTTGTGGCCAGTTCATTGGCTATATTTAAGAGGAAGTTAGATGTGGCCCTCGTGACTAAGGGGATCAGGGGGTATGGAGAGAAGGCAGGTACAGGATACTGAGTTGGATGATCAGCCATGATCATATTGAATGGCGGTGCAGGCTCGAAGGGCCGAATGGCCTACTCCTGCACCTATTTTCTATGTTTCTATCAGAGGTTGAGGGGAGAGTGATCGAAGAATATTAAATTATGAGAGGCATAGAGAAGGTAGACAGTCAGAGGTTTTATCGCCAGGGTGTGGAAAAGCTCAACACCTGAGGGCAGAGCTATGAGGTGAGAGGAGGAGTGTATAATAGACAGCAGGTGCAGGAGTAGGCCATTTGGCCCTTTGAGCCAGCACCGCCTTTCAATATGATCATGACTGATCATCCACAATCAGTACCACATTCCTGCCTTCACGCCATATCCCCTGACTCCACTATCTTTAAGAGCTCTATCTAACTCCCTCTTGAAAGCATCCAGAGAATTGACTTCTACTGCCTTCTGAGGCAGAGAATTCCACAGATTCAAAACTCCCTGGGTAAAAAAGTTTTTCATCATCTCCGTTCTAAATGGCCTACCCCTTACTTCTTACACTGTGGCCCCTGGTTCTGGACTCCACCAACATTGGGAACATGTTTCCTGCCTCTAGCGTGTCCAAACCCTTAGTAATCTTATATGTTTCAGTAAGATGCCCTCTCATCCTTCTAAATTCCAGCGTGTACAAGCCCAGCCGCTCCATTCTATCAAACATATGACAGTCCCGCCATCCTGGGAATTAACCTCGTGGATCTTGGCAACATGTACAGCACAAACACATTGTGGGCCGAAGGGCCTGTTCCTGTGCTGTACTGTTCTATGAAATGACGGTAGAATTCACGTAAAATAAAAAAAAAATCACCATGCGAACACAAGATTTCCAGTAGATACGAGTGCAGCCTCCAGGGCAGCACGGTGGCGCAGCGGTAGAGTTGCTGCCTTACGGCGCCAGAGACCCGGGTTCGTTCCCGACTACGGGTGCTGTCTGTACAGAGTTTGTACGTTCTCCCCGTGACCTGCGTGGGTTTTCTCCGAGATCTTCGGTTTACTCCCGCACTCCAAAGACGTGCAGCTCTGTACGTGCATTGGCTTGGTGCAAATGTAAAATTGTCCCCAGTGTGTGTCGGATAGTGTGGGGATCGTTGGTCGGTGCGGACTCAGTGGGCGGAAGGGCCTGTTTCCGCGCTGTATCTCGAAACTAAACTAGACTGAAAAGTCCACAGTGAACTCCTATGTAAACATGTCACGGTGGAGTTACAGTGTTCAGACAGAGGTGTCTCTGCAGCTCCTCTGGTGGCCACAATGGGCAAGGAACACGAAGGGAAAAGATGAATAAATAGACGGTCAGACAAGAATCTTGACAAATATTCTGACCTTAAAAGAGCAAAGCTCAGTGAGAGAAAAGAGAAGGGGTTTTGCTGGTAATTGCCAGCTAAGTTTCCGTCAGGTCAAGAGCATTCAATTGTCATATCCATCGACAATTCTTACTTGCTGCAGCCTAACTGGCCTGCAAACACTATCCACACAACTTTAAAAACATCAATACACGTACACATAGGGAGAGGTTGGGTAGAATGGGGCTTGAGAGATTTGATAGGGTCATGATGGGCAAATGTTTCCACTGGACGAGCCTGTATTTGGCCGAGCTGCCAGTGGAAGCTATAGAACTGTATACAATTATGACTTTTGGACAGATATATCGGTTGGAAGGGTTTAGAGGGCTATGGGCAAAATGGTACCAGCCCCACATATCAACAGACAAAAATGCTGGAGAAACTCAGCGGGTGATGCTGCCGCACCTGCTGAGTTTCTCCAACATTTTTGTCTACCTTCGATTTTTCCAGCATCTGCAGTTCTTCCTTAAACAGCATATCAACTTGGCGAGCATGGACTAGGTGGAGTTATAGGCCTGTTTCCGTGCTATAAAGCTCCATGAATCTCAGAATAGTGTAAATAAATCCAAAGTCCATAGTACAACCAAAGACAGTCTGCGGAGGTTTCGTGTTGCTGAGGTTAGTATTGTGTAGTAATCAGGAGCCTGATAGTTGCTGGAAATAACCTGTTGCTGGTGGTCACGGAATAACCTGGTGGTCACGGTTTGCAGCCTCCTGTGCTTTCTTCCCATTGAGAGTGTGGCCAGGGTGATGTGGGTCGTTGATGCTATTAGCTGCCTTTTTGAGGCACTACCTCAGTAGATGCTGGGGAGGTGAGTTCCTGTGATAGACCAGGCAGTGTCTGGTCGCATGCACAAAGCCCACACCCAATGACAAATACAAAATGCTGGAGCAACTCTGCGGGTCAGGCAGCATCTCTGAGAGAAGGAATGGGTGATGTTTCATTTTGAGCCTCTTCATTCACCCGATACATACACCAATTTGGACTTTGGATTTATTTACACTATTCAGAGATTCGGCTTGTACTCACTGGAATTTAGAAGATTGAGGGGGGATCTTATAGAAACTTACAAAATTCTTAAGGGGTTGGACAAGCTAGATGCAGGAAGTTTGTTCCCGATGTTGGGGGAGTCCAGAACGAGGGGTTACAGTCTAAGGATAAGGGGGAATTCCTTTAGGACCGAGATGAGGAAAACATTCTTTACACAGAGAGTGGTGAGTCTCTGGAATTCTCTGCCACAGAAGGTTGTTGAGGCCAGTTCATTGGCTATATTCAAGAGGGAGTTGGATGTGGCCCTTGTGGCTAAAGGGATCAGGGGGTATGGAGAGAAGGCAGGTACGGGATACTGAGTTGGACGATCAGCCATGATCATACTGAATGGCGGTGCAGGCTCGAAGGGCCGAATGGCCTACTCCTACTCCTCTGTTTCTATGTTTCTAATTCATTCTCTCCAGAGATGCTGCCTGTCCTGCCGAGTTACTCCAGCATTTTGCGTCTATCTTTGGTTTAGACCAGCATCTGCAGTTCTTTCCCCCATACCCAATGGCTAAGCTCCACCTTCCCTCTCATGTCCCTTCTCTGTGCAGAGTCTGACTATGGAGTGGGGTCTTGCAGAAATCCCCCACCATTCATCTATCTATCTATCCAAGGGAAGATGCTGTGGGATCCACAATCCTGATGGTGGAGCAGCAGTAGAGTTGCTGCCTTACAGCGCCGGAGACCCGGGTTCGATCCTGACCACGGGTGCTGCCTGTATGGAGTTTTCCCCAGGTGCTCCGGTTTCCTCCTACACTCTAAAGACGTACAGGCTCGTATGTTCATTTGGTTTTGGTATAAATTGTCCCTAGTGTGTAGGACAGTGTTTGTGTACGGGGATCGTTGGTCGGTGCGAACGCGATGGGCCGAAGGGCCTGTTTCCACACTGTAGCTCTAAACTAAACTAAACTCACCAACTTCAATGGAAAACCCACTAGAATCTGGAGAAGTCGTGGAAGAAATAAGGTAAGATCTTCCGTAACATTATTTGTAGTTCAAGAACAATTAATGCTGTTAAAAATGATTAATTCAGATTAGTTTTCAATCCTTGGCAATCCTTCAGCCCAGTACGGAGGTGTTCCTTTGTCAAAGGCTTCCAGAGGGGTTCTTTGGACAATACTTGCTGCAATCCACCCACGTCACTCCATGAGGTTCATTAAAATCCGGGCCATTAATGAAATTATTGTCTCTCGGTAATCTTTACATTTCCGATCCTTTGAAGTTTAGCTGAAATATAATGATGCACGGTGCGGCAATTATTTCTTAATTGCCAGTCAGTGTCTGTATGCAGAAGTTAATGCTTGAGAGAAGGAATGGGTGACATTTGGATCAAGGCCATCTGAAGAAGGCTCTCAGCCCGAAACGTCTCCCATTCCTTCTTTCCAGAGATGCTGCCTGTCCCGCTGAGTTACTCCAGCATTTTGTGTCTATCTTCAGTGTAAACCAGCATCTGTAGTTCCTTCCTACACAGCACGTAATACTACTGCCTTGCAGGTCCAGTGACCCAAGTTCCATCATGACCTCGGGTGCTGCCTGTGTGGAGTTTGCATGCTTTGACTTTAAGATACATGAAACAGACATCACTTGGGCAAGTGGGATTGCTCTGAGAGCTAGCATAGATCGAATGGGCCAAATGGCTCCCTGTGTTGTAAGAAACAATTAGAATTGTCTGCGAATTGCACAGGGACTGGAAAGCAAGGGTACTCTTCATGTAAGGCACAGATGCTGGGCTCTTGAGCAAAAACACAAAATGCTGGAAGAACTCAGCAGGTCAGGCAGCATGTGTGGAGGGAATGGACAGGCAACGTTTTGGGTCGGACAAAATGTATAGGAACAAACTGCAGATGCTGGTTTACACCAAAGACACAAAATGCTGGAGGAACTCAGTGGGACCGGCAGCATCTCTGACGAGAAGGAATGGGTGGCATTTCGGGTCGAGACTTTTCTTCTGTCCCGTCCCACTGAGTTACTCCAGCATTTTGTGTCTATTTTGGGTCAGGACCCCGAGGAAAGATCATGACCCGAAGTGTCGGCGACCCATTCCCTTCCCAGATGCTGCCTAACGCACCACGTTGATCCAGCACTTTGTGTTTTAGTCTTCATGCGAAGTGAGTTTGAAGGTTGAGATAAATGGCACCAGTGCGCACATTGAATGAAAGAATTGAATAGCAGCACAGTGACGAACCTGGAGCTTCATGGGGAACTTGCAAATTGACCAATGTTAAAGAGGTATAATCAAACTCAAACGTCAATGGTGCCAAGGACCAAGGTTGAAATGTGCAATCAGAATTTTAAACAGGCATGGATAGAGTCATAGAGCCATATAGCATGGAAACAGCTGCTATGGACCATGCAACAAAGATGCCCCATCTAATCCAGTCCCATCTGTCTGCATTTGGCACATATTTCTCCAGACTTGTCCCATCCATGTACCTCAAGTGCAGTTCAGATGCTGTTATAATACCCCAGCTATCTCCACTGGAAGACACAAAGTGCTGGAGTAACTCAGTGGGTCAGGCAACAAGCTTGTCAACACCACCATCCGTCTGATAAAGTTGTCCCTCTATTTTATCGATCAAACCTTTCCCTCTCACCGTAAACCTACGACCTCTGGTTCTTGATCCCCCGACCCTGGGTAAAAGACCCATGAATTCTGCTCGTGAATTTATTCAGTTCTATAAGATCACCCCTTCAGCAACTTTAAGTCTACTTCTGTGAGGCACAAATCAGAAGTAGCCATAACAATATCTCCTTCCCCACACAAAAGGTACAAGTCAAATGAGCTGGATTCAAGCCTTTATTTGCATTTACTCAGTGGTTGAAGATAGTACTATAATCATCACTGACAGAGAACAAACTAGCACCCGTTCAATGCCTTGCTCTAACACTGTAGTACCGGAGGAAGCGCATTGAAGTGGTTTGAAGGAGAGACAGGTGTGAATGAAGTAGTTCCAATAACAATCAACTCTCCCCAACTGAAATGGAGGTATAGTATGTAAGAGGTGGCACAGTCTCTCACGACAGCCAGCGTTTTATACAGAAAACCACCATTACACTGTTGATCTGGTTTCCCCTGTCAACCACTTGATACACTCCACTGAAACCTGACCATGTTTAGAATCTGCAGAACTGTTGGGGGAGGGAGAGGCGAGGGAGAAGAGATCCTTGCAGAGATGCCAACCTCTTGACCCAAGTGGAGCACAGCGAGCAGTTCTGTACCTACTTCTCTCTGGCCCCATTGTCAGTCTGTTATTGTTTGTTGTTTGTTCTTAGTGTGTACGTTTGTGTGTACGTGTGTGTGTGTACTTGTGTGTGTGTGTGTACTTGTGTGTGTGTGTGTGTACGTGTGTGTGTGTGTGTGTGTGTGTGTGTACGTGTGTGTGTGTACGTGTGTGTGTGTACACGTGTGTGTACACGTGTGTGTACACGTGTGTGTACACGTGTGTGTACACGTGTGTGTACGTGTGTGTGTACGTGTGTGTGTACGTGTGTGTGTACGTGTGTGTGTACGTGTGTGTGTGTACGTGTGTGTGTGTACGTGTGTGTGTGTACGTGTGTGTGTGTACACGTGTGTGTACACGTGTGTGTACACGTGTGTGTACACGTGTGTGTACGTGTGTGTGTGTACGTGTGTGTGTGTACGTGTGTGTGTACGTGTGTGTGTGTATATGCACACACTGAACTTTTTTCTCTTTCTCGTTTATTATATTGTTTACAGTGTACTATGTTTACACATTCTGTTATGCTGCCACAAGTTAGAATTTCATTGTTCTATCTGGCACATACGACAATAGACAATAGGTGCAGGACTAGGCCATTCGGCCCTTCGAACCAGCACCGCCATTCACTGCCATTATGGCTGATCATCCACAATCAATACCCTGTTCCTGCCTTCTCACCATATCCCTTGGCTCTATCTAACTCTCTCTTGAAAGCATCCAGAGATTTGGCCTCCACTGCCTTCTGTGGCAGAGAATTCCACAGATTCACAACTCTGGGTAAAAAAGTGTTTCCTTGTCTCCGTTCTAAATGGCATACCCCTTATTCTTAAACCGTGGCCCCTGCTACTGGACTCCCCCAACATCGGGAACATGTTTCCTGCCTCTAGCGTGTCCAATACCTTAATAATCCTATATGTTTCAATAAGATCCCCTCTCATCCTTGTAAATTCCAGTGTATACAAGCCCAGCCGCTCCATTCTATCAACATATGACAGTCCTGTCATCCGTACAATAAAACACACTATTAACACTTCACTCAGTGTGCGCCAGGCCCCATTGCCAGTGTGGGTGTGGCCCCATTTGCCAGCCAGGGACCATGGTTGTATAACACTAACATGCAAGCTGTACCAGGATACGGCAGCACAACACGGCCACAACGAGATGAGTTTCCTCCTGTTAAGTGACTGATTCAAGCAGTGAATTAACTTATTTGTGGAATTTTTAAAGTCATATTGTTGCCAATTGTACAGCACAGCATAGGGACAACGCCAGTGCCAAACATAATGCCAAAGACCAACTTGCCATTTGATATGGATCATACCTGTGCGTGGTTCATGTCCCTTCATATTCAGGTGCCTAACCAAAAGTCTCTTGAACACCACTACTGCATCTGCCTCATCCATCACCCCTGTCAGCATGTTCCAGGCACCCACCACTCTCTGTGTAAAACTTTCTCCCTTCTAATATTACCAATGTTAATAGCCCAGCTAATGCAGCTGGTATATAGGGACAGGCACAAGGGAACTGCAGATGCTGGACTCTGCAATGGACCCATTGGGCAAGCTTATTGTTTGCAAGACATTATGTAACAGGTACAGAACCTTATTGAATTTCTTTGCTCCAAGACCAAGTCCGTGCCTCTGAGCTCACCTGGAACGATGTTTAAGAAGGAACTGCAGATGCTGGAAAATCGAAGGTAGACACAAAATGCTGGAGAAACTCAGCGGGTGAGGCAGCATCTATGGAGTGAAGGAAATAGGCAATGTTTCGGGACGAAACGTTGCCTATTTCCTTCGCTCCATAGATGCTGCCTCACCCATAGATGCTGCCTCACCTGGAATGATTTCCTCTTTCCACAAAAGGGAAGTGGGATGCGAGTTTGAACCAACGATCCTCTCCACCATGCAACAGAACCCGGGCAAGGCTTTCATCTGCTCCAGTGGCCCTCCTGCTTCCATCAGCTATCAGGCAGCCTAGCCAATCTCCAGCACCAGTGAGAAGGTGCCAAGACTATCACGCGTAATATGCAGCGGGAGATGGAGTGAAGGCCGTTCATGTCAAGGGCAAAATCTGGCTTTAAATGTTCTCCCGTGGTCCTCACAGTGAACACTGCCCTCAGCAAGATGTTCTCTTCCTCGGTCTGGTTTGCCCTTGGGTATCTGGTCTTGACAGTGCTGACCAATCCATCAACGTGTAGGAAAGAACTGCAGATGCTGGTTTCAATCGAAGATAGACACTAAATGCTGGAGCAACTCAGCGGGACAGGCAGCATCTCTGGAGAGAACTGGAGAGGAAGGGTCTCAACCCGAAATGTCACCCATTCCTTCTCTCCAGAGATGCTGCCTGTCCCGCTGAGTTACTCCAGTATTTTGTGTCTATCTTCATTCCATAAGGTCATGGTTACTGATTTAGTTTAGAGATACAGCGCGGAAACAGACCCTTCAGCCCACCGAGCCCGCACCGAACAGCGATCCCGTACATTAACACTATCCTACGCACACTAGGGACAATTTACTCATACACCAAGCCTATTAACCTACATACCTGTATGTCTTTGGAGTGTGGGAGGAAACCGAAGATCTCGGAGAAAACCCATGTGGTCACAGGTAGAACGTACAAACTCCGCACCCATAGTCAGGATTGAACCTGGGACTCTGGCTCAGTAAGAGCTGTGAGGCTGCAACTCTATCGCTGTGACACCTTGGCCAACTCAGGTTGGTGGTACCCGTGTCTTATTATTATCGTTATCACCTCTTCCCCAGCCAACAACGGCCCATCATGGAACGGCTCCACCCTTCCTTGGTCATCCGTTGCTGACCCGGATTTGTTCTGGCCTTTTCCTACCTCCAGTCCCCCCCACCATTCAGTCTGGAGGAGGGCCCCGACCCGAAACGTCACCCATCCTTTGTCGCCAGAGATGCTGCCTGTCCCGCAGAGTTACTCCAGCACTTTGCGTCTACCCTGGTTCTCACTGTCAGGTTAATTATATCAGTGTTCGGACTGCTAATGAATTCTTAGCAGGACACGCGCTCACTTGGCCCTTCGAGTCCATTCTGTCATTCAATCAGATCACAGCTGATCTGATCTTGACTTCAATTATCGACTATGGGTCAGATTGTGATCATGAAGTTTAAAAAAAAATAATATTTTAATGTCCAAGGATAGAAGGACAAGGTACAATGAGTCGTTGGCTTTGTCAGGCAGACACATTCTGTCCACGGCCTCCTCCATTGTCAGAGTGTTACTGAATGCAAATTTTGCGGAACAGCATCTCACATTTCGCTTGGGCAGCTAACAACCCAGCGGTATGAATATTGATTTCTCTAACTTCAAGTAAACCCCTGCACTCAGCTTCTCGTTCTCTTCCAACAAACAGCTAACAACTCTCTCGAACTTCTACAGGTGCACAGTAGAGAGCATGCTGACCGGTTGCATCGTGGCTTGGTTCGGCAACTTGAGCGCCCAGGAGCGGAAAAGACTACAAAAAGTTGTAAACACTGCCCAGTCCATCAATAGCTCTGCCCTCCCTACCATCGAGGGGATCTATCGCAGTCGCTGCCTCAAAAAGACTGGCAGCATCATCAAGGACCCACACCATCCTGGCCACTCGCTCATCTCCCCGCTACCTTCTGGTAGAAGGTACAGGAGCCTGAAATCTGCAACATCCAGGTTCAGGAATAGCTAGCTCCCCACAGCCATCAGCTATTAAACTCAACTCAAACAAAACTCTGAACATTAATAGTCCATTGCACTTTATCTGTTTATTTATTTATGTGTGTGTATATATATATATATTCAATGGTATATGGACACACTGATCTGCATTTATGCCTACTATATTCTGTAGTGCTGAAGCAAAGCAAGAACGTCATTGTCCTATCTGGGGCACATGACAATAAACGCTCTTGAATCTTGAATCAATGGCCTGTTTCCTTTATCATCATGTTTAAGAAGGAACAGATGCTGGAAAATCGAAGGTAGACAAAAATACTGGAGAAACTCAGTGGGTGAGGCAGTATCTAAATGCTCCCTCACCCGCTGGGTTCCTCCAGCATTTTTGTCTACCTTCTTGTATCATCATTACTTTTTAGCATAGCTTTCATTCATTGTCCTGTATCTCTCGTAACACTTTCCTACAACTTTCAGTCTGAGGAAGGGTCCTGACCCGAAACGTCACCCATCCCTTCTCTCCAGAGATGCTGCCCGTCCCATGGAGTTACTCCAGCTTTTTGTGTCTATCCACAGCACAGGTTTGTTTAAACAAAAGAAACAGACTTGAACTCAGGGTTAGCAGATGAGGAGCGTTTGACGGCATTGGGCCTGTACTCGCTGGAATTTGGAAAGGATGAGGGGGCACCTCATTGGAAATTACCGAGTACTGAAAGGGCCAGATAGAGTGGTGGAGAGGATGTTTCCACTAGTGGGAGAGTCAAGGACCAGATGTCGTAGCCTCAGAATTAAAGGGCGTTCCTATGGGAATAAGACGAGGAGGAATTTCTTCAGTCAGAGGGTGGTGAATCTGTGGAATTATTTGCCACAGACGGCTGTGGAAGCAACGTGAGCGGATATTTTGAAGGCAGAGATAGATTCTTGATTAGTACGGGTGTCAGGGGTTATGGGGAAGAAGGCAGGAGAATGGGGTTGAGAGGGAAAGATTCAGCCATGATTGAATGGTGGAGTAGACTTGATGGGCCGAATGGCTCCTATAACTTATGAATGTTTCATTGCCAATTGCTCTTCCATTTGCTGATGTTTTTGAATGATCCGGTTGCAGGTTTGTGAGCCCCCCCCCTCCCCCCACCCTACAATCGCCATGCCTCCCACTGACCAGCTCATCTCAGGTATGACATTAAAACCAGCCTGCGCAGAACAGGTGACAACTCAGACACACGCTGAAATCCCGAGCAAAACACCAAGTGTTAGGACTGAGATGAGGAGAAACTTTTTCACCCAGAGAGTTGTGAATGTGGAATTCTCTGCCACGGAAGGCAGTGGAGGCCGATACACTGGATGTATTCAAGAGGGAGTTAATTTAGATCTTAGGGCTAATGGAATCAAGGGATATGGGGAAACAGCAGGAACTGGGGTACTGATCAGCCATGATCATATTGCATGGCGGTGCTGGCTCGAAGAGCTGAATGGCCTACTCCTGCACCTATTTCTATCTGTCTGTGTAAGTAAGTTGCTGGAGTATCTCAGTGGGTCAGGAATGGCGAGACCACGTTTCGGGTCGGGTCCCTCCATCCATCTGAAGAAGTGTCCCACCCTGAAACAGTCGTTCAGTCAGTTTACCTTACTGTCCCGTGTACCGAGGTACAGTGAAAAGCTTTTGTTGCGTGCTATTCGGTCAGAAGAAAGACAATACATGATTGCAATGGAGCCATTCACAGTGTACAGATACATGATAAATGGAATAACTTGAATAAGGTTTAGTGCAAGATGAAACGCACCAGTAAAGTTGCATCAAAGATAGTCCGAGGGTCTCCAATGAGATAGGGCAACAATCCCTATAGATCACAATCACAAACTCTTGTTTGTTTTTTTTCTTCCCAATTCCGGTTCAGCAAGTTGGGGATTGTGAACATGAGGTAACTGAGGAAGATCGCCAATATCAACGATCCATAACCGGCCTGGCCACACTCTCATCTCACTACTACCACCGGGAAGCTGGTACAGAAGCCTGTGAACCGTGACCTCCAGGGTCAAGAACAACTTCTTCCCTACAACCATCAGTCTCTTAAACATGACACGCCATTAACCAAAGCCAACTGTGTAGAAACAAGGAACTCAGATAGAGTCTGAAGAAGGGTTGTGGCCCGAAACGTTGCATATTTCCTTCGCTCCACAGATGCTGCCACACCCGCTGAGTTTCTCCAGCATTTGTGTCTACCTTCGAACTCAGATAGACGTTGGTTTAAAAAATAAAAGGACACAGAGTGCTGGAGTAACTCAACGGATCTGCTAGCAAACCTGGAGAACATTGATAGGTGACGTTTTGGATCAGGACCCTTCCTCAGATTGATCGAGTCAGAAAGACAAAGCACTGCAAGAACTCAGCGGACCAGGAATAGTCCGTGGAGGGAATAGACAGGTGATGATTTGGGCCAGGATCCTTCGACACTCTGAAAAATGGGCATGATCCAAAATGTCATCTGTCCATTCCCTCCACAGATACTGTGTTACTCCAGATAACACCCTGCATCATCTAGAAAGCTTAGAGGATGGGGAAATCAGATCTTGCATGAAGTTCTCCTTGAAAATCATGTCATAATTACAGCAGGAGACTTAAAGAATGCGGAAACAGACATGGCAAATTCTAAGGCAATATACAAATCTCTCACCGGAGAATCCAATTGTAATACAATGCTATGTTCTTCAGAATAACCTATGACTCAAGAATTAAGATTGTTTTAGTGTCAAGTGTACCAACACCAGAACAAAACTGACAGGAAAGTAAACACAATACTCATCGATAACATAAAACTCACAAAAAATTAATAAATAACCCCAATACTAGTGCAAAAAAGCCTGGAGTTCTTATCCGTCCAAAGATAGTTGATGGTTCATAGTTTAGTTTGTGTTTTGTCGTGTTGAAGAGCCCGTTAGTTGTTGGGAAGAATCTGTTCTTGAACTTGGTGGTGGTCACAGTTTTCCGACTCCTTCTAACTGACGGCAGGAGCGAAATGAGAGTGTGGCCGGGGTGACGTGGATCTTTAATGATCGAGCCGATTTTCTGAGGCAGCGCCTCCTGTAGATCCCATCTATGGGAGGGAGGTTAAGGACTCGGTGATATCCACCACTTTGTTCCCGTGCACTATTCAGTTTAATTACTTAATGGTAACCTCAGCCAGAGCCCCCGATAGACAAAGACAGTGGATGTCGCTATCGCTCATCACTAACCATCCTATCAATTCCAAATATTCAGCTCTTACATTTCCAACATACATAACCTTGACAATGGCCGTGACACAGACAAACACGTTATGCTTGCATTGTAGACGCTTATAAAACGATAGTGAATTGAGTGACTAAGATGCCAGAATGTACGAAGTGGAATAGAGATTTAAAAACAAAAGATTTATTTTACAGGTAAAATTGTGTTATAATCCACAGTGGTGCAGCGGTAGAGTTGCTGCCACACAGCACCAGAGACCCGGGTTCAATCCTGACTACGGGTGGTGTCTGCTCTGAGTTTGTACGTTCTCCCTGTGCCCGCGTGGGATTTCTCTGGGTGCTCCAGTTTCCTCCCACATTCCAAAGCCATGCAGGCTTGTAGGTCCATTGGCTTCTGTATATTGTCCCCTAGTGTGTTCGATTGAACGAGTTCTATGGGCTAATCGCTGGTTGACCGAAGGGCCTGTTTTCACGTTGTGCCTCCAAAATAAAAAATGTAAAGATTTCAAAATACCTAAACATATCCAAATATTATACTCCATACATTTCTTGAAGGACGAGATTTTTTGATGGGCAAGTTGAAAAATCAAGAGAGATTCAAGTAGTGCCAAGGCATGGGATAGTCATACCCAACTGCTTTGTCAGGCAGGACCAGTGTGTCAGATATGATAGGTGGAGTTAAGGCAGGGTCTCTCAGAGTGTTGCAGTGGTAGATCGATCTTATCAAAGAGGAAATGTCACATTTCTACCAAGAAGACTTGGAGATGCGTCCACCAATGTTTTCATGAAAGATGTCACAGATTAGCAGCAGTTTATTTCTGCCTCCACTATGACACATGCCGGAGTCATGTTAGGCTTTGGTCGACTGCCAGTCATGTATCAAAGTCCCGACAATTGTGGGCGAATGGAGAAAGGCCCGGATGGAGTGGATGTAGAGAGGATGTTTCCACTAGTGGGAGAGTCTAGGACCAGAGGTCACAGCCTCAGAATTAGAGGACGTTCCTTTAGGAAGGAGACAAGGAGCAATGTCTTTAGTCTGTGGAATTCTTCGCCACAGAAGGCTGTGGAGGCCAGGTCAGTGGATATTTTTAAGGCAGAGTTAGATAGATTGTTGATTAGTACGGGTGTCAGAGGTTATGGGGAGCAGGCAGGAGAATGGGGCTTGGAGGGAGAGAGAGATCAGCCATGATTGAATGGTGGAGTAGACTTGATGGGCTGAGTGGCCTAATTCGACTCCTATTACACTGACCACTCCAAAGTGGTGCGTTTCATTTTCTTGATATCAGCTTATTATTGTCGCACGCGCCGAGATAGAGTGAAGATCGTTGTTTCGGGTGCTATCCAGTCACAGCGTTCCATGCATGAGTGCTGTCAAGACCATGCACGTGTCCAACAGGCAGCGCAAAGAGAAAAATAACCAGAGTGCAGAGTATTGTGTTACAGCTGCAGAAAACGTGCAGATAAGAAAATGCAAGGGCCACAATAGGTTGGGAGATCAGGACTGTAACCGTAGCTCATGACAGGTCCATTCAGTAATTTGATTACAGTGGGGAAGAACCTAGTCAATGGAGTCACTTGATGATCTGGGGTGCAAGATTGCAACCTTCACGTGGTCCGCCCTGTTTCGACTAATGCAATCAACTCGACGCGCACAAACTGAAGATCAAATAGAACGAGTTGCCCTACACGCCCACGAGAGAAGAAGACTTGATGATCTATCGCATATTTGATGCCAGATTCTCCAACCCCTTCAAAACCCTTCCTGAAGTGAAAGGGTGACTTCCCCCTCCCCTCACCTCCCCTCACTCACCATCAACAACACCACAGTCACATCTAGAGTATTTTAAGTTCATTGGAACCATCATCTCCAAGGACCTTAAGTGGGGGGCTACCATCGACTCCACAGTCATAAAGGCACAACAGAGGATGTACTTCCTGCGGCTGCTGAGGAAGCACAATCTGCCACAGCCAATGATGGTCCAATTCTACACGGCCATCGTAGAGTCTGTCCTCACCTTCTCCATCATGGTCTGGTTTGGCTCAGCCACCAAGCACGACATCCGGAGGCTGCAGCGAATCGTCCCATCAGCTGAGAAGGTTATTGGCTGCAACCTTTCCTCCACTGACGAACTGAACACTGCAAGGGCCAGGAAGTGAGTGGGTAAGATCATCTCTGACTCCTCTCACCCTGGCCACAAATTCTTTGAATCACTTCCCTCTGGAAGGCGACTCCGGACTGTCAAAGCTGCCACAGCCAGACATAAAAACAACTTTTTTTCCATGAGTAGTAGCTCTACTCAACAGCCAAAAATCTGTAGCCTCCTTTTGCGCTGGTATTTTATTTAATTCACGTGTTTAATCAATAATGTTTTATTATTAATTTTTAACATTTTATGTATCATTCTTAACTTATCACTATGTCATGTTGTCATTTGTGGGCGGAGCACCAAGGCAAATTCCTTGTATGTGAATACTTGGCCAATAAACTTATTCATTCGTTCATTGCAAGATGTCACTGGAGAAGCCTCCACAGATGCTACTTGATCCATTGAGTCCCTCCAGCACTTTTATCTCAAGTTTTGCTCCAGATTCTAAGATCTGCAGTTTGTTGTATCTCCATCACAGAGCATTATCCAGACATTAAAAACGTAAAAGACTTCTCGTGTGGGAAATCTTAAATAAAGGCAGAAAACCTTCAGCAGGTCAAGCAGTGACTGTGGGGGAAGAAAATAAGATAACTTGGCAGGCTGATAACCTTTCACTAGGTCTGTCATTACATCGTAAATCAACTGGGCTTCAGACTGAAACCCATTGATGAAATTCTTCCCACCTCCCATAATTTAGCTATGTTCTCCCATCTCTTTCAGGCTTCTGGATGGTCCTTCCATAAGCTAGGGCAATGTCCAATTCACCTCATACCCCCAGTGCGGACATTGGACTTGTTCTATGGAGCTGATGCACTATCTATTGTACTCGAGTTCGACTTGATTGTATTTATGTATAGAATTTATCCGATCTGATTAGACAGCGTGTAAAACAAAGCTGTACATCATACCTCGGTACACGTGAGAGTAAACCTGAACCAGAAGTGTTTTGGCTTCTGTCCAGCTCCAGGGACGAGATCAAGATGTTAGCTGGCATAGCAGTCCTGAATGGAGAAACTACTGCAATTCTGTAGGTAGTCACAAAATGCTGGAGTAACTCAGTGAGACAGGCAGTATCTCTGGATAGAAGGAATGGGTGATGTTTTGGGTCGTGACCCTTCTTCAGACTGAGAGTCGGGGAGAGGGAGGCACAGAGATAAGGATGGGTAAGGTGTGAAAATGAGTGATCAAAGGGGACGAAGCACCATGAAAATGTAGAATAGATCATTATTAGCTTGGGGAAGGTATAAAGATAACATTTAATCTGGAAGACAGTCGGAGAACTAGGATGGGGAAGGGACGGACAGGGAGGGAAAGCAAGGGCTACTTGAAGTTGTAGATGTTGGGTCTATCTTCAGTGTAAACCAGCACCTGCAGTTCCTTCCTACGCAACTCTGCAGGAGCGGACAAAACCTTTAACCCTTCAAACTCCCATGGCATCTTCACAGACTTTCCAAAGGATGTGAAGAACCCATGACATTATTTTGAAGAACAAGCTTTGCCAGATATTCTGACCAATGTATCTCTCTAAAACGCCATCTTTAAACCAATTACCAGTTTGACTTTGATGGGAAAAGCTTTAGAAGGCAGGAAAATAGATGTTGGGCAATAAAATAGAAAATGGAATGTAATCCAGATAAATGCAAGCTCATACCCGGTTGCTCCTTGCTCCACGCAAAGGAATTGACACAAGAACACGCGAAATTAGGACTAGGCCACCAGACCTGTCCAACCGGACCAATATGACGATGGTAGATCGCTACTGGCTTCACTTGTGACACACTTCCCGAAAACCCTCAATTCCACAATATTTCAAATATTGATCTATTTCCATCTTAAATACTGTGATAAGTAACAATCTAGTGTGGGTTCCAAGAGTTCCAGAGGTTGACTACTCTCTGAAATAAATTTCTATACACCTTTGTTTAGTTGTCTAGACTGTATATTGAAGTTATATCTCCTCGTTTCTGACTCTTTCACTGGTGAAAACATCTTATTGCCTACCCTTAGGAATTCATCATTGCTTTGAACTTAAGGAATACACACCCAAAGTGTATAGGCTCTCTTGAGAGAACATTCCTGGCATCTCTAGAATCCACCTGGTGAATCTTCTTTGAACTTCCTCCATGCTAATATCTTATTTTAGGGTAAGGAGATCAATGAATAACAATAAATTACAATATATTTTGAGTTACTTTGATAACAGGTACATTGATAATTGAGTATTCGTCTACAATTAATCTGAAGAAAGGTCCCAACCCCAATGTTCAGTGGGTCAAGCAGCAACTCTGGAGAAGGATCATCCAACTCAGTATCCTGTACCTGCCTTCTCTCCATACCTCTTGATCCCTTTAGCCACATCTAGCTCCCTCTTAAATATAGCCAATGAACTGGCCTCAACTACCTTCTGTGGCAGAGAATTCCACAGATTCACCACTCTCTGTGTGAAAAATGTTTTTCTCATCTCGGTCCTAAAAGACTTCCCCCTTATCCTTAAACTGTGACCCCTTGTTCTGGACCTCCCCAACATCAGGAACAATCTTCCTGCATCTAGCCTGTCCAACCCCTTAAGAACTTTGTACGTATTTATAAGATCCCCCCTCAATCTTCTAAATTCTAGCAAGTACAAGCCGAGTCTATTCAATACAAGCCGAGTCCATACATGATATATATTGAGTGATGTGCAGAGATGTAGGATCCTTGGAGTACATGTACATAGATTCTCAAAGGCAACAGGACAACAAAGTGCGTAGGAAGGCACTGCAGATGCTGGTATAAACCGAAGATAGACACAAAGTGCTGGAGTAACTCAGCTGGACAAGCAGCATCTCAGGAGAAAAGGAATGGGTGACGTTTAGGGTAGAGACCTTTCTTCAGACTCTGAACATCACTGATTCCTTTTCTCCAGAGATGCCGTCTGACCCGGTGAGTTACTCCAGCTTTTTGTGTCTATCTTCAGGACAGCAAAGCGGTTACCAAAGGGATTTTTTTCATTAGTCAAGTTATGGAACAGAAGAACTGCACATAACGTTAGACAGGCCACAATCTGGCAGGGCATACAGCTCTGTTCCAATGGTTACACAGTAAAGATGATTGCAGTGAAGAGGTCACCCTGTATTCTTTGCACACTACCATGGTCTAGTTTACTTGGAATAAATGATAATTTATTGTATGTTTACTCTTGTGTTTAATTTGCCTGTAAAGAAGCAGCGAATAAGAATTTAATTTTTCTGGTTCCCATCCAGTGACGATGACATGCAAGCACTCTTGCCTCTCGGACCCTTGAGAGATTTTTTTTTTTGCGGACGTTGCACAGAGCTAGCCGGGGGGGGGGGGGGGGGGGGGGGTGAGGCAGAATTGAACATATAATATTTATGATGAGACTAGATGAAGTATGAAGGACCCATTTCCTTTGGCAGAGGTCCCTAACTGTGGAGCAAAGGCCTGATGTAATTGTGTGAGATTGGAGCAGATACAAGGACAAATGTTTTCAAGCAGAGGATGGTACTGATCTGGAACTCGCTGCTTGGACAGGTGCTGGAGGCAGAGTTGTCCATATATAAACAACATACTGAACGAGCTGTGCCTTGCTGTTTTACATTCAGTTAAGGTGGGATTGGGCTGGTGAACTATTTTTGATAGTACAAGCATGATGGACCGAATGGCTTCCCGCATCAGATATTTCAATGGTTCTATGATCGTCAGCTGCTCTGCTTCTTTTGCCATCACATCTCCTCCATTTTAAGTGTGACCACACATCAAAAAGTAATTCTCGGAGGCCGAAGAAAGGTCCTGATCCAAAATGTCACCCATCTCTTCTCTCCACTGATGCTGCCTGACCCGCTGAGCTCCCCCAGCACTTTGCATTACTCTCTTCATTTCAGCATCTGCAGTTCCTTGTGTCTCAAAAAAATAATTTAATTTAGCTTGAGTTGGGATCTCCAGATCAGGGAATGCAACATAAATTTCAAAAGTCTTTCAAAGGTTCATAAGTTCTTGGAGCAGAATTAGGCCATTCGGCCCATCAAGTCTACTCTGCCATTCAATCCTGCTTGATCTATCTTTCCCTCTCAACCCCCATTCTCCTGCCTTCTCCCCATAACCCCTGACTCCTGTACTAATCAAGAATCTATCTATCTCTGCCTCAAAGATATGCTTTGACTTGGCCTCCACAGCCTTCTGTGGCAAAGAATTCCACAGATTCACCCCCCCCCCCCCCGACTAAAGAAATTCCTCCTCATCTCCCCATAACCCTGACACCCGTACTAATCAAGAATCTGATTCTTGTAATTCCCAACTATTGCCACCAAAATTGGCAGAAATAAAATAAATCAAAAATGACTGGAAGAGGAGAGAGAAGACAGTGGATTGCCGGAAACTAAAGATACAAGGGTAGAATAGATAATCATGTGGGATTATTGAAGTCAGTGTTGAGTGCAGAAGGCTGCAACATGGCGAGCCAGAAAATGAGTAGCTACATTGGAGCAGCACATGGGCCAAAGACATCGTTGGAGGTGAGAGGGGGCGTGGAATGGAGAATTGCAGGCAACTGAAGCATGCGATCGATCACCCTTGTGGACTGAATGGAGGTGTTCTCCAAAGCACTTCGCTTCCCCAATGTCATTAGCTCGAGGCGTAGTGGATGCAACTGAGAAGGAAGAGAATCACTGCTTCCCATTTGGAACGTTGTGTGTGTGGGAAGGGGAGGAGTGAAAGTGACGTTTCACGGGGATGCTCCACGAGGAGAGCAGGCATTGATGGAGACGGGAAAACTGTCGAGGAGAACAGCCCAAGTGGACAAGTCAAGGTTTGGAGAGAAAGGGGAAAGATGCAAGTGATGGCATCGTTGGAGGTTGCAAACCATGTGTAGATTGTGGGGTGGAGGGCATGGACAAGAGGAAGTCTCCCTCTGCTCTAGGTCAGAGGGGGGGACAAGAGCAGATGGGATATACTATGGTCAGCTACAACGATAGGAAACTGTGCTCGAGGGGAAGAAAGGCACCTCAAAAGCAGCTGCACGACAGTTTCGATCTTGGAGGATAAATTGGGAGTCAATGATGGAACTAAGATGGGGGTGGTGTAGTCAAGGAGGCTTAGAGAGTCACAAGCTTGTTTCGGTTAATGGCCACTAACCACTGCTTAGATTTAAGGTTCTTCAACCATTCCCATACCCTTCCCAAAGACCAAATGCGACTGCAAGATGCACCTTATATTGAGAGGATGAAGCCTTCAGATGCAACGCAGCGGGCAGCAGGATCACTAATAGAGTCATCAATAACCTGGCAAACGAGAGGAGGAGGGCAACTGACCAGGACTGAAAGGCAAATTTCATTCATCCCACAAAGAGATAGGCAATGGCAGGATCAGTCTGGATTTTCACCATTCTCACTCTTAATTATAGAAATTTCAGAATTGGTTCCTCTTTTTAACACCTCCTCCATTTCTTATTCACTGCCATCAAAGATAAGCTCAGTAGTCATTTGGAAACATCTCACTAACAGCACCTTGGAGATCTTAATAGACAATAGGTGCAGGAGTAGGCCATTCGGCCCTTCGAGCCAGCACCGTCATTCAATGTGATCATGGCTGATCATCCCCAATCAGTACCCCGTTCCTGCCTTCTCCCCATATCCCCTGACTCTGTGATTTTTAAGAGCCCTATCTAGCTCTCTCTAGAAAGTATCTGCAGCAGAGGGACCACGTGGATGACGGTGAGAGCTCAGTGTGACTTTCACATGGGCCATTAGGATGATCACCGATACACACTGGCCTGAGACAACCAGATCTGAGAAAATGGACAACACTCTCAAGAAGGGTCTCGACCCGAAACATCACCTCTTCCTTCTCTCCAGAGATGCTGCCCGACCCACTGATACTCCAGCATTTTTTATCTGTCTTCAGTTTAAACCAGCATCTGCAATTCCTCCCAACACACAAGTAGCCTTTTGTCTTTGTTGCCCAGTACCACGCTCCTTGTGTGGCCCAGTGACTCCTGGCCTCTAACCCACCCAGTTGCCTCTGCTCTTGCACCACTTTATCCATAACTTAAAACTTTCCCTTCCCCTTTTCCTTATTCTGATTGAAGGTCACTATCCTGAACTGCTAATTCTGTTTCCACCTCCACAGAAGCTGCTCAACCTGCCGGCTATTTTATTTTTCTCTTCCCATCCCTGCCATATTTTGCTTTTTACCTTAATCAATACCGAGGACATAGGTTTGAGGTAAGGTGAGGTGGGGGGGGGGGGGGGGGGGGGAGGGGGGAGATTTAATAGGAATCTATTTCTATTTCACCTTTTCCACACAAAGGGTGGTGGGTGTACGGATAGGGCAGAATTAGTGGGATAATGGCCAAACTCAGGCAGGTGGGACCAGTGTAGATGAGACATGTTTGTTGGTGTGGGCAAGTTGGGACAAAGGACCTGTTTCCACACTGTAAGACTCTATGACTCTTTAAAACTGATACTTAATGGAGTCAAAGGTTAAGGGGAGAAGGCAGGAGAATGGGGTTGAGGGGAAAGATAGCTTGGATGGCAGGAGGGACTCGTTGGGCCGAATGGTCTCATTCTGCTCCTCTTAATGATGAAACTTAGAAACATAGAAAATAGGTGCAGGAGTAGGCCATTCGGCCCTTCGAGCCTGCACCGCCATTCAATATGATCATGGCTGATCATCCAACTCAGTATCCTGTACCTGCCTTCTCTCCATACCCTCTGATCCCTCTAGCCACAAGGGCCACATCTAACTCCCTCTTAAATATAGCCAATGAACTGGCCTCATCTACCTTCTGTGGCAGAGAATTCCAGAGACTCACCACTCTCTGTGGTGAAGATGAACGATTCTTCGGACATTAGAACTCCAAGCTCCATGGCTAAGGTCCATCTGTCCAGTGATACATAGAGTTGAGGGGGACAGAACATAAAAGGCAATCTTTCAAATATCGCAGTTAAAATTAAAGTATTTCACTTCCTCAAGTCTGGTTGCTGGAAATCGGAATGCAAGCACCAGCTACCTTATCCCCAACATCTAAACATTTGTAATATTAAAATTCATTGATTTGCATCGCAGTGAGGTAGTACAGATCCAACCATTGTCTCACATAAGTTAGTTGATTTTATTGTCACGTGTACCGAGGTACGGTGAGAAGGTTTTGTTGCATGCTAACCAGTCAGCAGAAAGGCAATACATGATTACAATCGAGCCATTTACAGTGTACAGATAGATACATGATATGGGAACAATGCTTAGTTCAAAGTAAAGCCTATAAAGTCAGATCAAGGATAGTCGGATGGTCACCAAAGAGGTAGATAGTAGTTCAGCACTGCTCTCTGGTTGTGGTAGGATGTCTGACAACATGGGCACTCTCCCTCATCCCAGCAACCTAACACCACTGTTTACTTTCCACAAGAACCAGGGAGGGTGAGGTGAGTGGGGAGAGGGTACCTCAAGGATATCGATCACATTGTACAGTGGACCAGATGGTCCGGGGATGAGTTACAGGCCTCTCCATGTCACAACTTCAGCGGATTGGCTGGTAAGTGCATGCTCATATTTTCACCATTAGAGCACCTATTGACCCCGAACTACCAAGTGATACAAATACATCTGTACCTGACCCGTGGCCATCTGTTCTGACCCAGCCGCTTCAGCTCCAGACTCTGCTTTTCCACTGTTTGCACTTACAAATATCCGTCACAAAATAACACTTTCACCTCGAGAGTGTCGTGCCAACATCTACTCATTTGTTAGCGAAAATAGGTGACGTTTCAGGTCAAGACCCTTCTTCAGAAGCCTTCAGAGTCTAAAGTAGGGTCTTGACCCAAAATGTCACCCATTCCTTCTCTCCAGAGATGCTGTCTGATCCGCTGAGTTACTCTTTGTGGCCATCTTCGGTTTGAACCAGCATCTGCAGTTCCTTCCTACACCCTACCCATTTATTAATAGGATGCCTTTTCAACTTTGACTTTGCCTCACAAAAAAGATAATGCAAAATAAATCATCAAATTCCTTATGGTACGACCATCCACAGCCGTCCTTCACCCAATGCACCTCCCCTGATTACTGACTGTGCTTACACTTGTTGTTGTGACATCTTCACCACTGGGAATAGACAATTCAGAATACATTTCTCCAACTGGTGCATATCGCTGCCTCTCGGACAAACCTCACCGCCCTCATCTAAAACCATGCTGAATATTTCCCAATTGTTCAGCACACATATTGATGTATCGTGAGTTAAATACAGAGTGGTGATCAGCAGGCACCTTTGGATTGGGTGCTTTGTGCATAAGAACAACAGAAAAGTTAACCCAGGACTTTGTCATAACTTTGGCCAAGCATCTTGTGTTGTGAGCAACTAAAAATTATTTTGGAAGCTTCAAGCCAAATCCAAAACACACACACACACACAGAGGAGGACCACTGGCGATTGTTTGGAACAAATCTTGTGCGCTGTGAATAGAATTGCTGGATATGGCCCCTCCCATCCTGTCACAGACCCTGTAACCCTTGGCACTTCTCATCCAGAGGACAGCATGCTTGTAACACTATGGTCATTACCCTTGTACGCTGCGCTGCTGAATTATATTTAAAGGCAAGTGCCTCCTCTTGGCGCCCAGTATTGTCCGAGACACAGGCTTGTATGTGCCCCAGTGCAGATTGCAGTTATTGTGTCCTTTGTTTAGCATACGGTGTTTCAACATCCTCGACGAGGTCACACCAGTGCATCCATTGATAGTGCTTATGCAACCAACTCGGGCCATTAAGGCCATGCATTCCTGAATCAATGGCCCCCATCACCACTACCACCAGTCTTGTGAGCCCAATCCACTCGGCTAAAACAGCTTGATACACAACGATATGTCTTCAGAGTCCGAATGATCAATTCACTAAAAGAAACCCATACAATCTCACTAGTGGCAGTGCCTGAAAATAGCCCAGATCCTATACCCTCCCACCCCAGGTCATATACCCCTCTCTCACCAACATCTCATAGAAACCCTTTGATGGAACATTTGTTGGAGCTGCCAAGTTAAACGCTTATCTTGTGTGAATTAATTCAAGAGACAGCTTGTACATCAGATTCGCAGGCCACAGTGGAAAATGATCAATTTCTCCGACACGTAATATCCATAGAATCATAGAGTGATACAGTATGGAAACAGGCCCTTCGGCCCAACTTGCCCACACTGGCCAACAATGTCCCAGCTACAGTAGTCCCACTCGCCTGCGCATAGTCCATATCCCTCCAAACCTGTCCCATCCATGTACCTGTCTAATTGTTTCTTAAACTATGGGGTAGCTGTCCCAGCCTCAACTACCTCCTCTGGCAGCTTGTTCCATACACCCACCGCCCTTTGTGTGAAAAAGTTACCCCACAGATTCTTATTAAATCTTTCCCCTTCACCTTGAACCTACAGTATGTTCTCTTGTACTTGATTCCTCTTCTCTGGGGCAAGAGTCTCTGTGCGTCTACCCGATTTATTCCCTCTCATGATTTTGTACAGCTCTATAAGATCACCCCTCATGCTCCTGAGCTCCATGGAATAGAGACCCAGCCGACTCACTGAATTGTTGAAGCGTAACAAATTATCTTAACAAGATGCATGCGTGTATGTGTGTATATGTATGATATGGTATATATACACACACACACACCACAGAGACTTGTAGACAATTAACACAATCCAATAAAGCCCATCCAATAGTCATTTGAAATGTAAATGCAAGAGGTAAACAAGAATTAGTTACCATTATTTAATAGCATTATTACTGATTTCAGAATTTCAAAGTGCAGAGATCAATTGTTTACAAACTATTCTAAAACAACATGACCCGAACTCAAGTTATTTTTCAAAAACCTTAATATCCTTGAAATATTACATTCCTTTGGTGTCTCGCTGCTAGTAAAAACCATAACATTGATCAGAAATATGTCTCCCATATCCATTGTGGCAGTGTTAGAAAGCAGAACTCACCAGAGTTAATTTGATTCTTATTTCTCTCTCTCTCTCGTGTGTCTGAGACTCTGTGTGTGTGTGTGTGTGTGTCTGAGAGTGTGTGTGTATTAGTGTGTGAGAGTGTGTGTGTGAGAGAGTGTGTCTGTGACTGTGTGTATCTGAGTGTGTGACTGTGTGAGTGAGTATGCGTGTGTGAATGTGTGTGTGTGTGCGCGAATCTGTGTGTGTGCCTGTGTGAGTGTGTCTCTGACTGTGAGTGAGAATGTGTGTGAGAGTGTGTGTGTGAGAGAGAGTGTGTGTGCGAGTCTGTGTGTGTGTGCCTGTGTGTGTGTCTCTGACTGTGAGTGAAAATGTGTGTGTGTGAGTGTCTGTGAGTGTGTGTGTGAGAGTGTGTGTGAGAGTGTGTGTGTGTGAGCGAGTGTATGTGTGAGAGAGAGTGTGTGAGAGAGAGAGAGTGTGTGTGTGTTAGTGTGAGTATGTGTATGAGAGTGTGTGTGTGTGTGTGAGTGTGTGTGTGTGTTAGTTAGTGTGTGTGTGTGTGTTAGTGTGAGTGTGTGTTAGTGTGTGTGAGTGTGTGTGTGTTAGTGTGTGTGTGAGTGTGAGCTGTTTCCTTGCTCCCGCTTCCTGGACACATGCACAGCAACGTTCCTTCTTCCTGCCCTGTTAAGAGGCCCAGTTCTCAACTGCTTTTCATTTAAAGAGAGAAAGAGAGAGAGACGGGGGGGGGGGGGGGGAGTGAGGAAACCACGCTCACTTCTCTAACCTTTCCTTTTAAAAACAGAGAGCAAAAACTGCACTTAATTCGCAACTGCCCGGCAGATCGCTTGGCTGTGTGTAAAAGAGAGACTCCATGCACACACAAAGTGGCTGGAACCGTGGCCAAACACTTTGCACGTCTTCCCCTCCCCACAGATCTCCTCACACCAGGGAGGGACTTGGGCAAGAATCACCTAAAACCCGAGCCTCTCTGCCTTTTGCGTATCCCATGCCAAGAGAGAGAGAGGGAGAGGGGGAAAAAAATAAGGAGTCGAGAACCCAGGGAGAACTACACGGGCCGTCAAACAACCAGCGCCACTGGATAAAGGAGGCAAATACAGAGCGGGAGAGAAAGACCGTGCATCTCCTCAACTGCTTTTTCTTTCTTGACCCCCTATTGTTCAGGTGGAGAGGGCCAGTCGTAGAGACCCATTCACCGAGCACAGCGGTTGCTCCAGACAGCGACCAGAGACACACACACACACACACACACAAAAAGGTGCTAAACGCCAAGAAATTGACACGAAACTTACTCACGGAATATCACAGCTCCGGGATGAGAAATTCCTCGCGGAGGCGTCGGTGTTTCTGTTTCGTGTGTTCCCCCAGTTTGAACCAAAAAAAAAAAAAAAATCGCGAGAGAGAGAGAGCGAGAGGGAGAAAGCACCGACAATGTTAGTGCGTGTGTAAGTGAATCAACTAACAGAGCGGAGCAAGTTGAAGTGTCAAATTACAACGGCGATTCTATTATCAAAGGGCCATGCTCGGTGGCTGCTGGCAAAATCTGTTGCAGATCTCATCCCCGCCGCCAAGCACAGGGAAGTGGAGTCAGTGCAGGGCGACCCTGGCTCTCTCTCGCTCTCTCTCGTTTCATCGTCGTTCCAGCGTTACACAATCAAAGCACACAGTTCTCCGGTGCCTGGCCTCTCGACCCGCGTTAGAGGGGAGGGGGGGGAGAGGATTGAACGGGAAAAGGGGGGTGGGGGACAGGATTGAAGGGGAGGGGAGACGTTGATTGGGAAAGACGGTTGTTATATCAATATATATGTGTATCACCCCACACGGAATCGCAGGGGAGTCTCGCCCGGGTGTAATTCACCAAGTTAGGACGCGGGATGAAAATGCAAGTGATGGTGTCAGAGATCTCGCATTGTGTGCATTGGTGGGGTCTTTTTTTAAAGCGGGAGTATAAATATCTTCCCAAAACGTCCCTCAAGACAGCGAAGCAGAAATAGGTGGAATAATGAAGGCGGGCAGCCAGCCAGCTTGCTCGCTAGTTAGTTAGTTGGGCAGGCGAGCAGGCAGCGTGCGTTATTGTGGTCGCTGAGCCATGCGAGCAGCGAGATGACTGCGGCCAGATCCGGCTTTTGCAGACTACTCTCTCTCTCTCTCTGCCTTAGATGGAAAACCTCACAAATAACAAAGACATGTTTGAGAGCCGGGGCTGGCCGTGTGACGTCAAGGGACAATGACGGTGCCAAGACTAGGGGTGAGCGCTGCCGTCGTTATTTCTCTCATTTGCAGAGCTCCTGTACTCCAAGGGCCATCACGGCACAGCCTTCACAATGTGTCATGCCCCCCCCCCCCCCCCCGACAGGCGTGAGTGAGACTCCGCCGCTGTCATTGCCATACCCAAGAACTATTTATTTCACAAGTCTCCTTTAAAAAAAAAAAAATCTCGTATTTACAATTCCCAGCTGCAAAAAGCAACTGGGGTGTCTGGTTCTCGGTCACGCCGCTCGCATCGCCTCTCCGTCCCTTTAAGATCTGGGCGGAATCGCATTGAAATATTCCAGACTCCAAAAGGCCCCCAACACAATCATCTCCAGAACTTTGGCCAAATGGAAGTAAACGCCACTCTGCGAGCGTGCAGGGTAAAACTACACATTACATGTAGACACATTCAACGGAACAGTCTCTTGTGTTTAATGTTGGACCTTGAACTGAATTCGCCAAGCAAAACAATGCAAAAAATAAGTATGCGAGATAAATTGTTTTAAGAAGGAACTGCAGATGCTGGAACAATCTAAGGTAGACAAAAATGCTGGAGAAACTCAGCGGGTCGGGCAGCATCCATAGAGGGAAGGAAATAGGGAACGTTTCGGGTCGAGACCCTTCTTCAGGCTGTAAGATACATTGATGGGGGTAGTAGACAGTCAACCCCCTTTTTACCCGGGGTGGAAATGTTAAAGACTAGAGGACAAACACACAAAATACTGGAGTAACTCAGCGAGTCAGGCAGCATCTCTGGAGAGAAGAAATTAGTGATGTTTCGGGTCAGTCTGAAGAAGGGTCTGGACCTGAAACATCACCCATTCCTTCTCTCCAGAGATGCTGCCTGTCCCGCTGAGTTACTCCAGCTTTTTGTGTCTATCTTCGATTTAAACCAGCATCTGCAGTTCCCTCCTACACATTAAAGACGCGTTTAATGTGAAAGGGGACGGGTTTAGAAATATTGTGCGAGGTAAGAGGGTGTTGGGTGCCTGGAAGGTGCTGCAGATGGTGGTGGAAGCAGATACGAGTGGTGTTTAAAATACGTTTAGATAGGCACGTCAACACGGGAGGGGGTGGGTCATGTGCAGGCGGAGGAGATCAGTTTGTTTTGGTATTATGTTCAGCAGGGACATCGCGGGCCGAAGGGACTGTTCTTGTCCTATGCTGATCTCTGTTCTAAAGGGAGTGGAGGCCAAGTCCGGGTACACACAGTGGTCTTTCTGAAGTGGGGGGGGGAAGAAGACCGCTACAAAAGGCATAACGAGCAGCGCTTACTCTCCGAGTGAGACTGGGTAAATTAAGGCCACCCCAGCCCTAGATGCAAAGTGCGCTTGTCTTCAAAGCAATAAAGCACAACTCAGTATTTCCGCCATCGACTTGTACAGCGCGGAAACTGGCCCTTCGGCCCAACTCGCCCATTCCAACCAGGTTGACCCATCTCAGCTCGCCCCGTTTTTAGAAACATAGAAAATAGGTGCAGGTGGAGGCCATTCTGCCCTTCGAGCCAGCACCGCCATTCATTGTCATCATAGCTGATCGTCCCCAATCAATAACCCGTGCCTGCCTTCTCCCCATATCCCTTGACTCCACTAGCCCCTAGAGCTCTATCTAACTCTCCCTTAAATCCATCCAGTGACTTGGCCTCCACTGCCCTCTGTGGCAGGGAATTACATAAATTCACAACTCTCTGGGTGAAAAAGTTTTTTCTCACCTCAGTCTTAAATGACCTCCCCTTTATTCTAAGACTGTGGCCCCTGGTTCTGGACTCGCCCAACATTGGGAACATTTGTCCTGCATCTAGCTTGGCCAGTCCTTTTATAATTTTATATGTTTCTATAAGATTCCCCCTCATCCTTCTAAACTCCAGTGACTAGTCTTTTCAATCTTTCCTCACATGACAGTCCCACCATCCCAGGGATCAATCTCGTGAACCTACGCTGCACTGCCTCAATCACAAGGAAGTCCTTCCTCAAATTAGGGGACCAAAACTGTACACAATACTCCAGATGTGCCCGCGTTTGGCCCATATCTCCTAAAGCGTCCCCATCTATGGACCTGTCCAAATGCCGTTTAATTGAAAAGTATTAATTAAACTCCGCTGTGTATAAATAATTGTATGTGGTGCTGTGCACTTTTCTGCCATTTCATGCATTGATTATTAATTTGTTGTTTAAAAAAAAAATCATATAATTCTAGTAATATGCATGAACTGTGTGTGTCAAGATGTTGTAAGAAATAATTTAGTTGTTCTGTTATCGATACATATGGCAATTAAACACTTTTGAGTTTTGGTCTCACTAATGAGCTACTTAATGTGCAGGAAGGAACTGCAGATGCTGGTTTACACTGAATGCTGGAGTATCTCAGTGGGACAGGCTACATCTCTGGAGAGAAGGAATGGGTGTTTCGGGCCTATAGTCTTCAGTCTACCCGTTGCTTCTATCGAGAGATGGTGCCTGTCCCGGCAGAGTTATTCCAGTATTGAGCTAATGTAAAATTCTGCAGAAGCTGGAAGCCTGACATCAAAACCCGTGCTGGAAACACGCGACCAGTCGGGCAGCGTCTGTAGTGAGAGGAACAGTGGAATTTTCGTCATAACTGGGAAATGCTCAGGGAGGAAACACAATAAAATGCTACATTACCATGTGGGCAGGTGGATGGGAGTGGGTTAAAATATCAGACATGATCTTATGGACGGGTGGGGTGGGGTTGAAGGGGTCAAGAGGTTTACTTTGACCGTATCTCTTCTGTTCCCGGATCCCATCCATCCAGAAACCAGGATCGAAAATCCAGAAAAAAACCCAGAGAGTGCTGGAGTAACTCAGCGGGTCAGGCAGCATCTGTGGCGAACATGGATAGGTGACGTTTCACAGAATGAGTGCTGGAGTAACTCAGCGGGTCAGGCAGCATCTGTGGAGAACATGGATAGGTGACGTTTCACAGAATGAGTGCTGGAGTAACTCAGCGGGTCAGGCAGCATCTGTGGAGAACATGGATAGGTGACGTTTCACAGAGTGCTGGAGTAACTCAGCGGGTCAGGCAGCATCTGTGGAGAACATGGATAGGTGACGTTTCACAGAGCGTGCTGGAGTAACTCAGCGGGTCAGGCAGCATCTGTGGAGAACATGGATAGGTGACGTTTCACAGAATGAGTGCTGGAGTAACTCAGCGGGTCAGGCAGCATCTGTGCAGAACATGGATAGGTGACGTTTCACAGAGTGCTGGAGTAACTCAGCGGGTCAGGCAGCATCTTCTGAAGAAGGATCCTCGACCCAAAACGTCACTAGAGATGCTGCCTGTCCCGCTGAGTTACTCCAGCATTCCGTGTTTATCTTCGGTGTAAACCAGCACCTGCAGTTCCTTCCTACACATCTGTGGAGAACATGGAGAGGCGACGTTTCTGATCTGTGCAGCTCCAAGCGACTCTACAGTGTCTGTGGACAATAGAGTGGAGATGGGGGTGGGAATTATAATCTCATGCAACCTGCAAAACTCAGTGATTACATGGTGTAAGTGACAAACTCATTGGGGGAGCGCCAAACAATTAGTTTTAAGTTATTCCCCGAAGGAGTCAAATCTGAAGGCGTCCTATTTGTACAATTACATACATGCGGTTCGAGATTTATTTTCCCTTAAGAAGGGCCCCGACTCGAAACGTCGTCTGTCCATTCCCTCCACAGATGCTGCCTGACCCGTTGAGTTCCTCCAGCACTTTGTGTTTAGCTCGGGATTCCAGCATCTGCTATCTCTTGTGTAGCGAGGAACTGCAGATGCTGGTTTACACCAGAGATAGACACAACATGCTGGAGTGACTCCTGAATGAAGAAAGGTTTCGGCCCGAAACGCTGCCTGTTTCCTTCGCTCCATAGATGCTGCCGCACCCGCTGAGTTTCTCCAGCATTTTTGTCTACCTGAATGAGTAATTCCTTCTAAATGGGCAACGTTTCGGGTCGCGATCTGCAGTCTCTTGTGTCTCTCTGTTAACAAGAACCGTTTGTCTCGGTCTCACTGATAACTTAAAACGGGACAGCTTCATGTTATATAATTTGGGGACAGATTGCATCTGGTTGACGTCTTGGTTTCCAGAGTGACACTGATGCAGAGAGCGCCAGGGTAGGTCATACATTCACATTCATATTGAATGTGATATTAAGATGAGTTACTCCAGCGTTTTGTGTCAATTCCCCCCAAAAGCTGAATTTTACCCAGAGTTGGAAACATAGAAACATAGAAAAAGGTGCAGGAGTAGGCCATTCGGCCCTTCGAGCCTGCACCGCCATTCAACATGATCATGGCTGATCATCCAACTCAGTATCCTGTACCTGCCTTCTCTCCATACCCTCTGATCCCCTTAGCCACAAGAGCCACATCTAACTCCCTCTTAAATATAGCCAATGAACTGGCCTCAACTACCTTCTGTGGCAGAGAATTCCAGAGACTCACCACTCTCTGTGTGAAAAAAGTTTTTCTCATCTCGATCCTAAAAGACTTCCCCCTTATCCTTAATGGGATCTAAGTTAGGATGGGCTTCAAGGTTAATCAATGTGCGGGAAGGAACTGCAGATGCTGGTTTACACTGAAGATAGTCACAGAGTGCTGGAGTAACTCGGCGGGTCAGGCAGCATCTCTGGGGAAAGACCATTCAGCATCTGCAGTTCCTTCCTACACAACCTTCTTTGGGGGGGGGGGGGGTGAATGTGATCCCTGGAGGGAAGGCATGGGTGACGTTTCCGGTCGAGACCCTTCCTCAGACTCAGTTACTCCAGCATTTTGTGTCTATCTTCGGTGTTACTCCATGTTCATCCCGTCTCTATGTGAACGGCCCCTGCCTTCAAAATGCAGCGGCGAGCGAGGTTGGTTCACCGAAGATAGACACAAAAAGCTGGAGTAACTCAGTGGGACAGGCAGCATCTCTGGAGAGAAGGAATGGGTGGCGTTTCGGGTCGAGACCCTTCTTCAGACTGAGAGTCGGGGGGTTTAACACTGTTGAGCTCTGGGGGTCGGCGGTGTGTGTGTGTGTGTGTGTACTGGGAGCGCCGTATATACAATGCCTTAGAGTCGGGTCACTTCTCTATAGACCGCCACCGCCAGCAAAAGTGACCAGCGACCGGTCCCCGCTGTCCTCTCACAAACGCAGGCGGAATCCAGCCCCTCCAGCTCGCAGTGTGGGACACGGCAGGGCTGACGGCGCCTCTCCCAGCCCCAACATGTGTGGCAAACCACGGAGCCCAGGAGAGCTTTCCATCTCCGACTTGGACTGCAGAGGGAGCGGGGCTTTAGGAGCTGAAAGCGCCGGATCAATAACTCCCGGTTGGAGAAGGATGACACAGACATACTGTCCAGAAAGGACGTGAAATGCTGGGCAAAGAATCGCTGTTTACAGCAGACAATAGGTGCAGGAGTAGGCCATTCGGCCCTTCGAGCCAGCACCGCCATTCAATGTGATCATGGCTGATCATCCCCAATCAGTACCCCGTTCCTGCCTTCTCCCCATATCCCCTGACTCCACTATCTTTAAGAGCCCTACCTAGCTCTCTCTTGAAAGTATCCCGAGAACCTGCCTCTACCTGAGGCAGAGAATTCCATTGAATTTACGAACAGAGGGAGACGGGGATGATGAGAGAGGGGGGGGAGGGGGGTTACAGTAGGTGGGGATAGGAGTCAGTGGAGGGGAGGGGAGAGGATGGTAGGATGAGATGGTAGTGGAGGATAAAGAGAGGGAAGGGGGTGAGTTACTCCAGCATTCTGTGTCTACCTTCAGGGAATTGAGGGGGGGGGGGAGCTTGGACTCCGCTCCTTGGAGCGCAGCAGGATGAGGGGTGATCGTATAGAGGTGTTCAGGATGGTGAGGGGAATAGATACGGTGAATGCACAGTATTTTTTCCCATGATGGAGTGATCAAGATGGCCTGGGTTTAAGGTGGGTGGGGAAAGATTTAGTAGGAACCCAAAGTGCAACTTTTACAAACTGAGGATGGTGCGTTGATAGAATGAGCTGCCACAGGAAATAACACCCAGTGCCTGACAAATTCAGCAGGTCGGGCAGCATCTGTAGGGAATGGACAGACAATGTATAGATTGGGACCTTTCTTCATACTCAAGAAGGGTTTGACGAAAAGTCCTGACTTGTAACATCATCTTTCCATTCCCTCCACAGATGGTGACTGGCTCAGTGAGTTCTTCCAGCACTTTGTGTTTTGTTCAAGATTCCCGAAGATGTAGTTCCTTATGTCTGCTGGAGATGGTAGATGAGGCATAAGTGACATTGAAAACACATATTAGGAAAGGTTGAGAGCGTTATGGGTTAAATGCAGGCAAACGGGACTAGCTTTGATGGTGTATATTAACCAGCATGGATGAGTTGGGCCGAAGGGCCTGTTTCTGTGCTGTTTGACTCATTGGGTGAGGTTGGCCATTTAGCCAAAGATAATGACTAAACTGAGGGAAAATGTTTCAACCAGGAATTTTGTTGAAGCGATCATGATATAACATCATGAGAGGATTAGATCGGGTAGAGTCTCTTGCCCAGAGTAGGTGAATCGAGGACCAGAGGACAGAGGTTTAAGGTGAAGGGGAAAAGATTTAATAGGAATCTGAGGAGTAACCTTTTTCACACAAAGGGTGGTGGGTGTATGGAACGAGCTGCCAGAGGTTAACAATTCTGTTAACCCTTGCTGCCTCCTCCCCTTCCCACCTCTCCCTCAGCCCTCGGGCCCTGGCATTCCCTCTCTCTCTATCTCTCCCCCACCCAAGTCGCACTAGCTTCTCATTTTCACACTACAAACAGCTTACAATGGCCTGTTTCCTTTATCATAGATACTTTTTTGTTTATCTTTCATTCATTGTTCTTTATCTCTCCACATCACCGTCTATATCTCTCGTTTCCCTGATCCCTGACCAGTCTGAAGAAGGGTCTCGACCCGAAACATCGCCTATCTCCTTCGCTCCTTAGATGCTGCTGCACCCGCTGAGTTTCTCCAGCCTTTTGTGTACCCTCAATTCTCCAGCATCTGCAGTTCCTTCTTTAACAACGAGCTGCCAGAGGGTTACACAAAAAGCTGGAGAAACTCAACGGGTGCAGCGGCATCTAAGGAGCGAAGGAGATAGGCGACGTTTCGGGTCGAGACCCTTCTTCAGACTGTCTCGATGGTGTATATGGTGAATGGGCCCTTCTTCAGAAAATGAGCTGCCAGAGGAGGTAGTTGAGGCTGGGACTATCCCAAAGTTTAAGAAACAGTTGGACCAGTGCATGGATAGTACAGGTTTGGAAGGATACGGACCAAGCGCAGGCAGTATACTAGTGTAGCTGGGGCATGGTGGCTGGTGTGGGCAAGTTGGGCGGAAGGGCCTGTTGCCACGCTGTATCACTATATGACTCTAATCTTTCACATCTTACTGATATTTCCCCTTCATTTCACTCATGTCGTGTGATGTAAACCCACTTTAACCAAACGACTGTGGTCGCCTAATCCAATAAACAGAGGTAGCTGATTACTATGAGACACACATGATTCCCCAAATAAACAACAGCAATTATTCTATTCAGCTCATGTACATTAATTGCAGTATTAGTGCCAGACTTTGGAGAGTTTTTAAACTAAATTTACATTTAAACCCATCAATCTTGAGGCCAACGTCTAATGGAAAAATATGAGTAGAAAGTTCAAATAATCAAATTTAAAATGTTATTTAATATGCTTAGAAGATGGTTTCCTATCCAAGTTACAGGAGCAGAATTCAACCATTCAGCCCATCAAGTCCACCCTGCCACCCAATCATGGCTGATCTATCCATCCCTCTCAACCCCATTCTCCTGCCCTCTCCCCACAGCCCCTGACATCCTTACTGATTGAGAATCCGTCAATCTCCGCCTGAAAAATATCCATTGATTTGGCTTCCACAGCCTTCTGAGATGGTGTTACAGTGTCAGAAGAAATTTAACATTCAACTATTTGTAAGGTCGAGGCATCATATGTCTTTAAATTTGTTAACATATTGTATCAATGTGTTACATCAATTTAATATAAATCTTCTGTAGAATAACTGGTGCCTGTACAGTTATCCATCTGAACGTTAATAAAGGGTATGTTTAAACAGAAAATATTGATATACCCCAACACTGCATCTCCTTCAGTTTAAGCTGCCAGTTTTAACATGCTTTTACAATTAATAAAATTCCACATGAGGAATATTGATGGTCCCATGTGTCTGACACAATAGTGTTACTGCTCCAGATATCCCATTTCAATGGCTCTCCTCTAGCGGGAGAGTCCAGGACCAGAGGTCATAGTCTCAGAATAAAAGGGTGTTCCTTCAGCAAGGAAATGGGGGAATTTCTTTAGTCAGAGGCTGGTGAATCTGTGGAATTCTTTGCCACAGACGGCTGTGGAGGGCAGGTCAATGGATATTTTTAAGGCAGAGATTGACAGATTCTTGATTAGTATGGGCGTCAGATGTTATGGGGAAAGGGCAGGAGAATGGGGTTAGGAGGGAGAGATAGTTCAGCCATGATTGAATGGCGTAGATTTGATGGGCCGAATGGCCTAATTCTACACCTATCACTTATGAACTAATTTTGCCGGTGTAAAATGTACCTTTATTTTTTTTTAAAGTCTTGGTCCTTTTGCTATGAATCTATAATTTTTATTAAAAAATTCAAGTCTATCCCCTCCCACCTCCCACCCTCCCCCGCTTGTGAATTAAGCTGAGACTGTGTTTACTTCACACTTCTGCCTCTTGGCTTTAAGTGATGAGCAGGGATCTTAGCAGCTCTGTCTGCTAACCCGTTTGTCAATGTAAAATTCAATTTGCCTTTAGCAATACCATGGGAAGTCCACCAGAGAATACAACAGAAGATGTTGGAAAAACACCAGCAGTTCCTCGACTACTGAAAATAGAAGTGATAAATTTAATAGTTGGGATGCAGAACTTTCTTTTGCTCCTGAGAACCTGATGAAGTGTCTCTATACAAGACAGATTTCTGTGCAGAATAAACAAAACACATTGCCGATAGGCACAGAATGCTGGAGTAACTCAGCGGGACAGGCAGCATCTCTGGAGAGAAGGAATGGGTGCCGTTTCGGGACTCAGGCCGGAACGTCGCCCATTCCTTCTCTCCAGAGATGCTGCCTGTCCCGCTGAGTTACTCAGCATTCTGTGTCTATCTTCAGTGTAAACCAGCATTTGCAGTTCCTTTCCACACAAAACACATTCAGAAGATCATAGAAACATAGAAAAATAGGTGCAGGAGTAGACCATTCGGCCCTTCGAGCCTGCACCGCCATACAATGTGATCATGGCTGATAAGTGATATGAACAGAATTAGGCCATTCGGCCCATCAGTCATGACTGATTTATCTCTCCCTCCTAACCCCATTCTCCTGCCTTCCCCCTATAACCTCCGACATCCATACCAATGTGGGTGCCTTAAATATTTACCAATGTATATACATACCAATTTATATGCCTTAAATATATCCACTGACTTTCCCTCCATAGCCTTCTGTGGGAAAGAATTCCACAGATTCACCACCCTCTGGCTAAAGGAATTCCTCCTCACCTCCTTCCTAAAAGAACGTCCTTGAATTCTGAGACTAATCATAACCATACTTTGTAAGCCAAGTATGTTTTGCAACATACGAGACATTTTGTTTGCCATACAGTCATCCTAATAAAAAGCAATAGAACACACAAAATACATTTTAACATGAACATCCACCACAGTGACTCCTCCACATTCCTCACTGTGATGAAAGGCAAACCAAACATCCTCTCCTCATCCACCCTATCCAAGCCTTTCACTATTCGGTAAGTTTCAATGAGGTCCCCGCGAGTCCAGGCCCAGTGCCGACAAACGCTCATCACGTTAACCCACTCATTCCTGTAGTCCTACGAGTGACAAGATTGGCCAGCATGGATAGATGTGTCCAAGAAACATTGTTTTAATATTTTGAGCCACAGATTCATACAGCACAGTAACAGGCCCTTTTCAGGTACCTGTCCAAATGTCTTTTACATGTTGTTATTGTACCTTCCTCAACCGCAACCTCCGCCATTTAAGGTATTAATAGCCATGGTATCAAACTACGGAACAATCCTCCAATAAGCTGGGATGTGGTTTCGATCTTCCAACCTACCTCTTTGTGGACCCTGCGCTTTCTGTGGAGCCGTAACACAAGAACACAGTGACACTATATTCCGCAGTCTGGTACTATTCTCTTTGCAGTGCCTGTTGTATTTGTCTATGATTTGATTGAACTCATGCATGGTATAACTTGACTGGACAGCATGCAAACGGAGATTTTTCACTGTATCTAGGTACATTAATAAGCCGGTACAAACACTAACCTTTAAAATCTCAGGCCGACCTAAAGCACTGTATCACAGCGCCAGTGACCTGGGTTTGATCCTGTGTGAAGTACGGGTGCTGTCTGCGCGGAGTTTGCACGTTCTCCCTGTGACCGTGTGGCCTTTCTTCAGGTGCTCCGGTTCCCCCCCACACTCCAAAGACGTACAGGATTGTAGGTTAATTAGCTTCTAATTGGAAAATGTCCAATGTTTGCAATGGGGTAGATGTGAATCAGACAGTACCCTAGCTTATGGAAGCTGGATACGAGAGGGGAGGAAGTTGTTACTGAGTCTGGTGATGTCGTTCTTTTGCTCTCTCTCTCTATCTCTGCACAGGTGGTTGGGAGGTTTTTCTAACCTTGTCATTGCTTCGGGCATTGTGTCTGCACTGCAGCAGACAACAACTTCATACATGACCACACAGCGAGCTGATGCAGTCTCTGAAAGGCTGCAGAAGCAGCAGATTCTGCAGCACCGTCAAAAATGCACTGGATCAATCATTGCGAGTGAACCATGCAGGGAAAAGAGTAAGACTCAATGTACAGTCTTGCAAAAGAACCTCCCAGGCTAGATACACAGACCTGATCGCTCGAGTGCCGAGAGATCTCATTATTTAAATCATTCATTATTCTTCCCTCTTGCAGAAAGGTCACACCTTGAACAGCAACAGGTGAGCAGGGTTACGATATTGTTTTAAAGTGCTGTTTGTGAGATACAATCTACTCTGTTCCAAGTGTGTTGGCAATTGGTGTGTTTATTGAGAAGGGAGATCGGGCTGTTTAATGGGAACTGGAGATGTGACTGGTCTGTGACTCACAAGGTAAATTTGCTTAGAAAACAGAATCTACTCAACATTCAGAAGGAGTGGAAGGCACAGCGAGTTATTTAGTTTAGTTTATAGTCACGTGTACCAACGTACTGTGAAAATATGTTGTTGCATGCAAACCAGCCCGCAGAAAGACCATTGAGCCATCCACAGTGTACAGATACATGATAAAGGGAATACCGTTTAGTGCAAGGTAAAGTCTGATCAAGGATAGTCTGTAGGTCTCCAGCGAGTTTTCCTTTCTGCTGGGAAAATAGGGTAGTTACCCTTGGGGAAAAAAAACTTAGCAGAAGATAGTTTATAAATCTAACAGCTTTGTGATCAGAGTTGCTTGACATGGGAATAGACAATAGACAATAGGTGCAGGAGTAGGCCCTTCGAGTCAGCACCGCCATTCATTGTGATCATGGCTGATCATCCACCATCAGTACCCCGTTCCTGCCTTCTCCCAATATCCCTAAACTCCGCTATCCCGAAGAGCTCTATCTAACTCTCTCTTGAAAGCATCCAGAGAACCAGCCTCCACTGCCCTCTGAGAATTCCACACACTCACAACTCTCTATGTGAAAATGTTTGTCCTCGTCTCCCTTCCAAATGGCTTACCACTTATTCTTAAACTATGGCCCCTGGTTCTGGACTCCCCAATATTGGGAACATGATTCCCGCCTCTAGCGTGTCCAAACCCTTAATAATCTTATATGTTTCAATGAGATCCCCTCTCATCCTTCTAAACTCCAGAGTATACAAGCCCAGCCACTCCAATCAATCAACATGTAACAGTCCCGCCATCCCGGGAATTAACCTGGTGAACCCACGCTGCACTCCCTTAATAGCATGAATGTCCATCCTCAAGTTTGGAGAGCAAATCTGCACACAATAGTACAGGTGTGGTCTCATTAGGGCCTTGTACAACTGCAGGAGGACCTCTTTGCTCCTGTATTCAACAAATTGTTGAATCAGCTCAGTCAGGGTGGACATAATGCACATTGATAACCCCATTGATCGTAATAACAGTAACATTACACCTTTAACATAACCAAACCGTCCCAGCATGTGGTCCCTGGATGAAAACAAGGGTAATTGCTTTTTAAAAATTCGAGTGATCACGTCTGCAAGGTGCAACATAAATAGAGAGCTCTATTAACCAAGGATTGAATATCTCCAGGGAATTGGAATTGACAATATTATCTCTTTGGGGTTCAAAGTGAAGCAGTGTTTCGGAAGAAACTGCAGATGCTGGTTTACACTGAAGATAGATACAAAATGTTGGAGAAACTCAGCGGGTCAGGCAGCATCTCTGGCGAGAAGGAATGGACGACGTTTTGGGTAGAGACTGAAGAAGGGTCTCGACCCGAAATGTCACCCATTCCTTCGCTCCAGAGAATGCTGAGTTACTCCAGCATTTTGTGTCTATCTTCAAAGTGAAGCAATATTCAGTGAACTCTATGCTACAGAGGGCATGGTGTGACTGCCTCTGTGACAGAGATTGATGACTGACTTGTCCTACGTGGGTGATGCCTCTGGCATCCAGCTCACCATACGTTGCTCAGTAACCACTGACAGAACCAGACTGGCTATTTAATAGCAGAATAAGTGAAGAGAGAACAGGGGGTCTGACCATTGAGGATTGGATGAGAAAACTGCCTGTGGTGATGCATTTTGTGTCTATGGTCATGACTGTTGGTCAGAACTTAAGATTAAACCAAGAAGAAAGCCACCAAGTGCTGGGGTAACTCAGTGGGACAGGCAGCATCTCTGGAGAGCATGGACAGGTGATAGAAACATAGAAAATAGGTGCAGGAGGAGGCCATTTGGCCCTTCGAGCTAGCACCATCATTCATGTTTCGGGCAAGGACACTTCTGCTTAACCCGCTGAGTTACTCCAGCACTTTGTCTTTTTTTGTAGAGTAGCATCTGCAGTTCCATGTGTCATAGAGTCATACAGCGTGGACATTGGCCCTTTGATCCAACTTGCCCATTCCGACCAAGCCACCTGTCTACTCTAGTCTCACCTGCCCATGTTGGGGCCATATTGCTCTAAACCTTTCCTATCCATGTATCTGCCAGTCATAGTCATGTCTACATCTAAAGGTTAAACCATTCTTGCCCCAAAATCGTGGAAGCGGGCCCTTCGGCCCAACTTACCCATGCCGACCAACATGCCCCATCTATCCTAGTCCCACCTGCCTGCTTTTGGCCCATATCCCACTGAACCAGTCTTGTCCATGTACCTGCCCAAATGTTTAAAACCTTGTGATAGTACCTGCCACAACTACCTTCTCCAGCACATCATTCAATACACCTCCTGCCATTTGTGTAAAAGTGTTGCCCCTCTGGTTCCTATTAAATCTTTCCCCCCCTCACCTTAAACCTATGTCCTCTGGTTTTCAATTCCCCTACTTTGGGTAAAAGACTAAAGGGCCGGTCCTACTTAAGCGATTTTTTGGGCGACTACAGGCGACTGGTGCAAAATTTTCAACACATTTAAAAAATGTTGGCGACAGTGGTGACAATTTTTGCTGTCGTAGGTTGTCGCAAGGTGTCGTCGGTGAATTCCATTAAAACTAGTCCCTGGTAGTTGCCTAAGTGGGACAGGTCCATAAGCATTCACCCTATCGATTCCTCCCGTGACCTTGCATACCTGTATAAGATCCTCTTGTACTCCAGAAAAATCAATCCTCATCCTCCTGCTCCAAGATTAAAGTTAAAGTTCTTATAGAAACTTACAAAATTCTTAAGGGGTTGGACAGGCTAGATGCAGGAAGATTGTTCCCGATGTTGGGGAAGTCCAGAGCAAGGGGTCACAGTTTAAGGATGAGGGGGAAGTCTTTTAGGACCGAGATGAGAAAAACATTTTTCACACAGAGAGTGGTGAATCTGTGGAATTCTCTGCCACAGAAGGTAGTTGAGGCCAGTTCATTGGTTATATTTAAGAGGGAGTTAGATGTGGCCCTTGCTAAAGGGATCAGGGGGTATGGAGAGAAGGCAGGTACAGGATACTGAGTTGGATGATCAGCCATGATCATATTGAATGACGGTGCAGGCTCGAAGGGCTGAATGGCCTACTCCTGCACCTATTTTGTGTGATTCTATGTTTCTATGTGCCCACAAATGGGACCTTCACTATGGAATCGAGATCCTGCCCCAACTGCACCTTTCCCCAAGTTAATTCTTATCCTCAGGTGCAGTTCCTTCCTGGGTTTCCGCAACCACAACAACAAAACAATTGGCATCAAGCAAAGCTGCAAACGGTCTGTAAATAGACAAAAAGCTGGAGTAACCCAGCGGGTGCAGCAGCATCTATGGAGCGAAGGAAATAGGCAACCCAAGGGATTCGGCCCGAAACGTTGCCTATTTCCTTCGCTCCATAGATGCTGCTGTACCCGCTGAGTTTCTCCAGCACGTTCGTCTACCTTCGATTCTCCAGCATCTGCAGTTCCTTCTTATAAACATTGTTAGTCAGTTGCCAGGTGAGAATGGGAATCTGGTGCGACTTGGGTGGGGGAGGGTTGGAGAGGGAGGGAATGCAGGGTTTACTTGAAGTTAGAGAAATCAATATTCACATCACTGGGTTGTAAGCTGTCCACATCTAGCCTGTAAATAGTTTGTCTGAGAGAGGGAGGCACTTGTCTCTTGATACTGACACCTGATATGTTGTGAACTCTGCAAGTGTTTGCAGTGGCCAAAGTTGCGTAAGTGGGACAGGCCCATTAGTCAATAACTAATGACCGGGGTAAACTGCTTATCCTTATTATGTTCCCAAGTGAGTTTGTTTATCTATCTTCAGCTCAAGACCAGGTACCCCATTGAAAATGGGCGGAGCACCAAGGCAAATTCCTTGTATGTGAATACTTGGCCAATAAACTTACTTACTTAAGGGCCTGTCCTACTCCATCCGACTCCATGCGATGAGCGCAATCAAACTAGAAGTGGGTGCCGCGCAGAGGTCGGGTGATCCCCTGTACAGGGCCGTTCCCACCAGCATGCGCCTGCATGCGGCAAGCGCAACCAAACCGTCAGCAAGGGACGCGCGGAGGTCGGGTGAGCTGCGCAACGCAGCGCAAAGTGAGGCGAACTGGAGCGAAGTCTTAAGGTAAGTTCGCCAGGACAGAGAGAGGGACACAGAGAGGGGCACAGAGGCACACACACAGAGGGCCACGGAGCCACACACATAGAGGGTCACGGAGGCATCTACAGAGAGGGTCACGGAGGCACGACGTCGAGGCGGTGTGTAATACGTCGAGGCGACTGCGAGCCGACAAGCCGTTGCCGCACGGAGTTTTTGAACATAGTCAGTTTTTCGGAGCCCCGCGCGATGTCGGGACGAACTCCGCACAATTCCGCACGGTTCCGGCGATCGAAGTGGGACCGGCCCCGCGACGCCGGACGGCTCAAGCGACCACGTTAGGTCGCGCTCATCGCATAGAGTTGCATGCTGGTGGGACAGGCCCTTTACTCTACCACCGACTGTTGGGCGTAGAGGCACTGTGGCCAGATGACTAACCCAGCAGCTGGAGTTCTAGACCACGAGGCTAGTTAGCGAGTTCAAACCCCACCAAGGCAGTTGGGGAATGTAGATTCAAGTATTGTAAACAAATTACAATGCAGGAATTTATTTAAAGAAGGATTGTGAACTGTATTGAAGAAGGAACTGCAGATGCTGGAAAATGGAAGGTTGACAAAGGTGCTGGAGAAACTCAGCGGGTGAGGCAGCGACTATGGTGTGAAGGAAATAGGCAACGTTGCCTATTTCCTTCCCTCCATAGATGCTGCTACACGCGATCGTTAACAATGAATCAGTGGATTGGAAACCTGCCAACCTTGCCTGGTTTGGCTGAGATGTGACCGCAGACCCACCCATACAGTATGTTGTCTCCACACTGCAAGCCAGGATGGAGAATAGATGTTGGCACTGCCAGTGGTATTGGCATGTCATGAATAAGTAAAGATAAAAAGAATGGGATCAGTTGCCTTGCTTCCCCCTTAGACAAAGGAAATTATTTACCTCATTCCATTAAAAAAAAACCCAACGTGCTTGTGTAAGTACACAGTGGGTCGGACAGAATCTCTGGAGAACATGTTTGGGGTCGGGGATTTTCGTCAGACTGAATGTAGTAAGGGGAGAAAGCTGGAAGAGAGGTGGCACAAAGCCTGGCGGGTGATAGGTGGATACAGGCAAGGGGGTGGGTAGATTGGCAAATGGTTGGACTAAGGCTATAGATAAAACGTAAAAACTGAACTGTCATGTTGAAAGAATGGAGCGGCTGGGCTTGTACACTCTGGAATTTAAGATGAGAGGGGCTCTTATCGATTCTCCAGCATCTGCAGTTTCTTCTTTAACTCTTATGGAAACATATGATTATTAAGGGATTGGACATGGTAGAGGCAGGAAACATGTTCCCGATGTTGGGGGAGTCCAGAACCAGGGGCCAGAGTTGAAGGATACGGGGTCGGCCATTTAGAACGGAGATGTGGAAAAAGAATTTCACCCAGAGAGTTGTGAATCTGTGGAATTCTCAAAAGGCAATAGAGGCTGATTCTCTGCAAGCTTTCAAGAGAGAGTTAGATAGAGCTCTTAAGTATATGAGGAGTAGTCAGGAATGGGGTGCTGATCGTGGATGATCAGCCGTGGTCACAGTGAATGGCGGTGCTGGCTCGAAGGGCTGAATGGCCTACTCCTGCACCTGTTGTCTATTGTTATCAGATAATCAGATAGCTGGTGAAATGTAATGACAGAAGAAGGGATAGAGGTGGAAGGTGAGGGCGATGGGGAAAGAGGGGGCGGCAGGATTGTGGCAGAAATGGACGCACATCAGGTGGGGCACAGGAGAAAGTGGGTGAGCTCCCTCTGTTCATCTGTCCCGCAGTGATGGAGCTGAGCTCTTTATCTGCACCTGCGTCTCATTCATCTACAGTAATTCTGAGCTTAAAGGAAGACATTACCATTCAACATGACCATAACGCAAGTTGCTGAAAATGATCAGTTGACAGGATTCCTTGTTTAATTTTTGGTGAAATGGCTCCAGTTTGAACCAAATCAATATCTTGCTTGTGCTGCCGCATCTAGTAAATAACGCTGTGATTAAATCTATTTAATAGTTTGGCTGGTTATATTCCGTGTAAGGTGTGCCTGGGGTTATCCATGTAGCACCGTACATGACACAGAGTTGGATTTCTCTATGCTAGCTTATAACAGTAAAGGGTCTCACTGTTCTTTTTAGTTTCAGTTTAGAGATACAGTGCAGAAACAGGCCCTTCGGCCCGTCGAGTCCGTGCCAACCAGCGAACCCCAGATATTAACAATATCCTCTAAACACTAGGGACAATTTATACATTTACCAAGCCAATTAAAGCCCTGTCCCACGGTACGAGTTCATTCCAAGAGCTCTCCCGAGTTTGCCCTGATTCGAACTCGGAGATTTACGGTAATGACCGCTCTTCGGTACTCGGGGCTCTCGTGGACATTTTTCATCATGTTGAAAAATCTTCACGAGTCTTCCCGTGCTTACCTGCCGTTAGCGAGTCTTCCCGAGTACCTGCCGTTAGCACTAAGAGACGTCCCCGAGCTCCGACGTACCCGTTACGTTCATTCTCCGTGCTCACCACGAGTTTGATTTTTTTAAAAGTCGGGAGAACTCGTACCGTGGGACAGGGCTTTGAACCTACATACCTGTACGTCTTGAGTGTGGGAGGAAACCAAAGATCTCGGAAAAAACACACGCTGTCATGGGGAGAAAGTATACAGTCCGTACAGGCATCACCCGCAGTCGGGATTGAACCCGGGTCTCCGGTGATGCAAGCGCTATCAGGCAGCAACTCTATCGCTGCACCACCATGCCGCCCAGATCTTGGGAACAGGTGACTTGCTGGATTAAATATTTAGCGTTGGCCACAAGGGGCAAACCTATTGGGGTGAAGCTGAATTGCAGCAAAGGCCAACAGTTTGTTATAATGATGTGCTGAATACTACTTGCTTGTCATTGTGCCGTTAAGGACAGTGGAATGCTTCTTCAGGCATGGAGCGTGTTGTTATCTGGGTATCTGCATCCGCAGGGGGGCCCTGAACCCAAGGGTCACCTGTCCCTCTACAGATGCTGCTTGACATGCCGAGCTCCTCCAGAACAAATCAGAGCCTGCGCCACTGACTCTGGAAAGGTGGAGCCCACAATGGTCAGTTGTTGGCTGGTGAAGAGGTGATAACGAAGGCAAACCAACAGTGAAACTAGCAAGATGCCGACTCCTGGCTCCAGTTTGTGCTTTTCACACCTCTAGTTTCCCTCTCCCCTGACTCTCACCTATTCCTTTTCTCCAGAGATGCTGCCTGACCGCGGAGTTACTCCAGCATTGTGTCTATCTTTAGTGTTTCCACGCTGAAACGAAAGAATCTTCACTCAATCGAGAATTATTTAAATTCCCCAATTACAATGGTCGGATTTGAACTCTTGCCAACTGATCAATAGATGTTGTCATTTTCTCAAGCATCCGTCATGAATGAGAGGTTGAAAGCTGGAATCTAGAGGACCATGTCTTACTGAACTTTTAAGGAAAGTTTAGTTTAGTTTAGAGATGGAAAAAATATTGGGGTAGATTCATGGATAGTTCTGGTTTGGAGATCTGGGCCAAATGTAGGCCAACGGGACTAGCTCAGGTAAACATCTTGGTTGGTATGGACGAGTTATGCTGAAGGACCTGTTTCCATGCTGTTCAACTCTATGACTCTAACTAAATAATAGATCAATTAATCATAATCAGGGAAGATTAAACCGCCACAGATAGATTAGACTCTTTACAAATGCCTAAATATATGGGAGAGATTTTCAAAGTACTTAGTTAGGATAAGGTTGGAGTAAATGAGACCTGGACAGTTTGCATAATGTCCATTTTAGTGAAGGAAGAGAAATATGTTGAAGAAACCAAAGTCTATTGACTTAAAATTAAGGGGATATGATAACATTTTTAAAAAATTATCAAAAACTAAGAAAACAATGGGTTTGTATATAGGTGAGCACACGTCAGCACAGGTAAGGTCACGGAAATTCATCCTGACTGAATTCACAATTCACAAACAAAATAAACTGTGATGTGGATTATTCATTTGGAGTTGGTGTGTCATAGAAACATAGAAACATAGAAAATAGGTGCAGGAGGAGGCCATTCAGCCCTTCGAGCCAGCACCGCCATTCATTGTGATCATGGCTGATCGTCCCCAATCAATAACCCGTGCCTGCCTTCTCCCCATATCCCTTGACTCCACTAGCCCCTAGAGCTCTATCTAACTCTCCCTTAAATCCATCCAGTGATTTGGCCTCCTGTGGCAGGGAATTCCACAAATTCACAACTCTCTGGGTGAAAACGTTTTTTCTCACCTCAGTCTTAAATGGCCTCCCCTTTATTCTAAGACTATCAATTTTGTTTTTGTGTCAATTTTATTTTTCTTTCCAAACTTGTATTTCTTGATGTTTGTGGCTTTGAATTGAGGAAAATCTTGATACAAAAACTTACGGAAATGTAACTTTCCCCCCCCCCCACCCCCCCCCCCCCCCCCCATACCATGGGTCGAGTCACATGCTGTGACAATGCTATGCCAAGGATGTGATTGATAATTTTACTATCAGGCAACCCTTAAACTCACAGCTGGGAATAAATAAGTTTGAACTGAAACCTGTAATTAACACAACGCTCCTCGACTTCTGGCTTTTCTATTTAACTGCGCTCTTTAAAAACCCAGTTTTCTCAGCGAGGACGTGGATTAGTTTAGTTTACAGATACAGCGCGGAAGCAGGACTTTGGCCCAGCGAGTCTGCTCCGACCTGCGATCCTCATACACTAGTGTGCACTATTCTACACACTAGGGACAATTTATAATTTTACCAAGCCAATTAGCCTACGAACCTGTGCATCTTTGGAGTGTGGGAGGAAACTAGAGCACCCAGGGAAAAACCCACGCTGGTCAAGGGGGAATGTAAAAACTCCGTACAGACGGCACCCGTAGTCAGGATTGAACCTGGGTCTCTGGTGGTGTGGGGCAGCAACGCCACTGCTGCACCACCAAACTGTACAATCATTCTACAAGTGGCCGATGCCCGAGCCACAATGCATATCATACTCCATCTCCAACCCATGGGCCAACACAGGGGATGGTGCTAGAGCCTTGGAAATGTAACAACAGCAGAGACTTTAGAAGAGAACATTATTTCAAGAGATTACAGTGAGAGTAGATGAGGGAAATACAGTAGATGTGTGAGGTGGTGCCCACAAATGGCTTCATTAAGACTCCAAATAAGAGATTAAAGATTCAATTGAGAGGATGTAGAATCATTAGCCAAGAGCTCCCAAATGGAGAGGAGAGGGTAGGGTAGGAATCAAGGGCCATGCTTCAAAGTGGCAGAGACACAAATGGGGTCGCACAAACATCAGTGCTCTTTACAGATGTTTCAATTTGCCTGAGTGTTTTCGACGTTGGAATCAAACCCAAGCAGTTTCCAAATTTGGGCACTGCAGCCAAGGGGGGGGGGGGGGGATGGGAATAAATAATTAATGCTGGGGAGGTAAGCAATACGTCATGTTTATAATATTGCCATAGCAACATCAATATTCCCTCCCTCATAATGTGTGAGTAGGTTTATTGGCCAAGTATTCACATACAAGGAATTTGCCTTGGTGCTCCACCCACAAGTGACAACGTGACATATAGTGACAGTTAAGAATGACACATAAAACATTATTGAGTAGAGCTACTACTCGTGGAAAAAAATAAAGCTGTTTTTATGTCTGGCTAAGGCAGCTTTGACAGTCCGGAGTCACCTTCCAGAGGGAAGTGATTCAAAGAGTTTGTGGCCAGGTGAGAGGGGTCAGAGATGATCGTACCCACTCGCTTCCTGGCCCTTGCGGTGTACAGTTCGTCCAATGGAGGGAAGGTTGCAGCCAATAACCTTCTCAGCTGATCGGCCGATTCGGTCAGGTGGGAATAATTGCCAATGGTTGCACAACGTTCGATTCCACTTGTAGTGCCGTAATGAAGCAATCTGTGCTTGTACATAGTCGGAGCAGGACCACAACCAGGCATGGTTGCTTCAAGTTCCAAAGCTCCATTCACTCCTCTGTCTTGTCCCACCCAGCCAATTGACTTTCTCAATCTACACATCTCGCAACATCCCCGAGACAACTTCAACTCTAGTGGTCCATGAGAAAGTGAGCAAGTTGTAACTCGAGATTGAAGACAAGTAAGGCACTCACAAAAGGGGAGAGATAAGCTATTTTAGTTTAATGTTTTGGTTTTAGAGAGAGAGGTTTTGAAAACTGGCCCTTTGGCCCACCGAGTCCACATCGACCAGTGATCACCCCGTATATTAGCTCTATCCCACACACTAGGGACAAAATCCACAAGCCAATTAACCTACAAGCCTGTAAATCCTTGGAATGTGGGAGGAAACCAGAGCACCCAGAGAAAACCCACGTGGTCACAGGGAGAACACTGTACAAACTCCCTACAGACAGCACCTGTAGTCAGGATCGAACCTAGTCTCTGGCACTGCAAGGCGATAATTCTACCGGTGGGCAAATGAAGGAATTATTTTAGACCACCCAAATCAAGGAATTATTTAAAAATAACATTTCTGTTGTAAATCCAACACTTATTTCTTCTTTAACTATTCATGTATCACCATTCAAGTTCTCTGCTCAATGTTTTGAAGATTGCTACTTTACTTTAGAGGTACAGCAGGGAAATAGTCCCTTCAGCCCACCAGGTCCACGCTGGCCATCGATCACCCGTACTCATTAGTTCTACGTTATCCCACTTTCAAATCCACTCCCTACACACTAGCGGCAATTTACAGAGGCCAATTAACCTACAGACCACGTCTTTGGGATGTGGGAGGAAACAGAGCACTCGGAGGAAGCCCGCACAATCACAGGGCGAATGTACAAACTCCACACATACAGTATCTGAGGTCTGAATCAAACCCCAGCGTCTGTAGCTGTGTGACAGGGACTCCTCGAGCAGCACCACCCAATTTACAGGGCCTCTTTATTTTGGTCAAAATATCGTTTTTGCATTAAAGAGCAGATCTCTTTGACTGGAGAGAGCGATTTCAATCGATTCCACGATTCCAGAACCAGGAGCCACAGTTTAAGAATAAGGGGTAAGCCATTTAGAACGGAGACGAGGAAACACTTTTTCTCACAGAGAGTGGTGAATCTGTGGAATTCTCTGCCTCAGAGGGCGGTGGAGGCCGGTTCTCTGGATGCTTTCAAGAGAGAGCTAGATAGGGCTCTTAGAGATAGCGGAGTCAGGGGATATGGGGAGAAGGCAGGAACGGGGTACTGATTGGGGATGATCAGCCATGATCACATTGAATGGCGGTGCTGGCTCGAAGGGCCGAATGACCTACTCCTGCACCTATTGTCTATTGTCTATTGTCTATCACTTTGGCTCCTTGCAGTTTCAGAACAAGTCTAAACACAATTTTCAGTCCATTTCCAGCGACTGGCATTATCTTTATCAACCCATCTTCCTTATCTTTGCTCGGGAACACAACCACTCTAGACTTGACAGAGTTTCACTGGAAACAAATGTATTATAGAATAAAGGACCAAGTAAATAGTTGCAAGAAGACACTATAAATACCTCAGGGCTTGTTAGTTCTTCTTGAAGAATGCATTGTTCATGGCACCTGCCGCAAATGACTATTTATTTTCTTATGCATTGGACAATTACTCAGCTCTATCGGCATGGCGGTGCAGCGGTAGAGTTGCTGCCTCACAGCGCCAGATACTTGGGTTCAATCCTGCCTACGGGTGCTGTCTGTACGGAGTTTTACGGAGTGTCCAGGACAAGGGGTCACTGTTTAAGGTTAAGGGGGAAGTCTTTTAGGACCAAGATGAGAAAATCATTTTTCACACAGAGAGTGGTGAATCTGTGGAATTCTCTGCCACAGAAGGTAGTTGAGGCCAGTTCGTTGGCTATATTTAAGAGGGAGTTAGATGTGGCCCTTGTGGCTAATGGGATCAGGGGGTATGGAGAGAAGGCAGGTACGGGATACTGAGTTGGATGATCAGCCATGATCATATTGAATGGCGGTGCAGGCTCGAAGGGCCGAATGGCCTACTTCTGCACCTATGTTCTATGTTTCTATGTTTCTATGTTCTCACCGTGACTGCGTGGATTTTCTCAGAGATCTTCGGTTTCCTTCCAAAGTGCAAAGAAGCACGGGTTTGTCAGTTAATTGGCTTGCTACAAATGTAAAATTGTCCCCAGTGTGTGTAGGGGAGTATTAATGTCCAGTGGTCGCTGGTCGGTGCGGACCAAGTGAGCAGAAGAGCCCAGTTCTGCGCTGTGTCTCGAAACTAAAAGCTAAACTTACCAAACTATCTGCCTTGACTCATTGCCATTCAAACTCATTGTTTTAAAGAAGGAACTGCAGATGCTGGAGAATCGAGGGTTACACAAAAAGCTGGAGAAACTCAGCGGGTGCCAGCATCTAAGGGGCGAAGGAGATAGGCGACGTTCTTCAGACTCAAACTCAATTGGCCGACTCTATGAACAAATCAGTCTGATCAACCCCTTCAAAGAGACGGCTCATTCTGCACGGAGATAAGCAACTATCGTGTAACTTCAAGTCAAGAATGGTGTATTGTCATGTGTCCCCGATAGGACAATGACATTCTCCCTTGCACAACAGAATATGTAATTAGTACAGCAACCAATATAATAAATGAGAAAAACTCAGTGTGTGTATATATATACATATATACATTTTAATCAAACTTCATAGCTGACAATTACTTCTGTGTACAGGGGTACAGGGAAAATCTTTTGTTTGTGTGTTTGGATACAGCATGGAAACAGGCCCTTCGGCCCACTGAGTCCGTGCCGACCAGCGATCCCCGCACACTAACACTATCCGACACATACAAGGGACAATTTACACTTACACCAAGCCAATTAACCTGCATACGTGGACGTGTTTGGAGTTTGGGAGGAAACTGAAGATCTCGGAGCAAACCCATGGGGAGAACATACAAACTCCACACAGACAGCACCCGTAGTTGGGATCGAAACCGGATCTCCGGCGCTGCAAGCGCTGTAAGGCAGCAACTCTACCGTTGCTCCACCATGCCCCCCTTTTTGCCCAGTCATATTAAGTTTAGTTTAGAGACACAGCACGGAAACAGGTCCATTGAGTCTTCCGACCATTCCCATTGCCAGAGGCACTGGGCCAGTGGTGGAAAGTGACCTCCAGGCAAGAGACCAACCACCATTTACTGAGTGGTGGGCCAGAATGAAGGGGCCAAATGGTCTCTTGCTTCTTTCTTAGATGCTCCTCTGCTGAAGTTACTCATTATTAAAGGAATGCAATGAATGGTTTGACCTGAAAGTAGAATTAGATTTAATGGTTCAAAATTTCTGGCTAGTCCCCTGAATATTGATGGAGGTTTTGATGCCGTTATCAGACTATGACATGACCTCCAAACCATGAAGAGGCATCACATTGAGGGGGTGATTTTTATATTTGGTTTTAGTTTAGTTTGGATACAGCATGGAAACAAGTGCTTGAGGCCCACACCAGCCGTCAATCACCTGTACTCATTAGGTGTCCATCATCCCACATTCCCACACATTCCCATCCACAACAGGAACAATTTGCAGAGGCCAATTATCCTGCAACCTGCACACCATTGGGATGTGGTAGGAAATAGGGGCGGCGGAAAAAACACCTATCCAGTCCCAGGGAGAAGGTGCAAACTCCACACAGACAGCACCCAGGGTCTCTGGAGCTGTGAGGCAGTGGACCTACCAGCTGTGCTGCCCTCCCAAGATATTGGTTTATTATTGGCAATGTACCGAGATATAGTGAAGTATCTTGTTTGAGTGCTATTCAATCAAATCAGATAATACTATCCCCTGCTTACAATCAAGTCAGTGGAGATGATTTGTATTGTGTATAGGGTCCCTTGCTCCACTCAAACATGCCGTTATGGATTTTAACTGACATTCTGATCCATAACAGTAAATCGAAGAATGTTTCTCTGAAGTGTCCGGTATGATGGTGATTGACAAAGTGCTGCGTATATACTTCACTTTAATTCACTTGTTTGCAGATCATGCACTATCGTGGATAACTATTCCTCTCCAAGAGATGTTGCCTGACCCAAACACTCAATCTATTTGTGTTCTCAGTCTATTTTTGACAACTGGAAAAGGTAGTTATGTAGCCAGGTCTTTGTACATAAATACAGATTGATGTTCTACTCGTTGCGTGCTCAAGGTCGGGGCAGTGACGGCCTTGGGAGGTCAGTCCCTGGAAGGTGGCTTGTATCTTTCATTCCCATGCGACATTACTTTTAACATTGGAGAGACATGTCATGTTAACAAGGTTTTGTGTGTGAGGTGAGTGAGATCGTTTTAAAGTGGGAATGTGTTTTCCTCCAAGATAGATGCAAAAAGCTGGACTAAATCAGTGGGTCAGGCAACATCTCTGGAGAAAAGGACTAGGGGGATGGTTCAGGTCGAGACCCTTCTTCAGGGGAAGGGAAACGAGAGATAGGACAAATGAATGAAAGGATTAAGCATATGGGGGAAATCCTTTAGGACCGAGATGAGAAGGACTTTTTTCACACAGAGAGTGGTGGGTCTCGAGAACTCTCTGCCACAGAGGGTAGTTGAGGCCAGTTCATTGGCTATATTTAAGAGGGAGTTAGATGTGGCCCCTGTGACTAAGGGGATCAGAGGGTATGGAGAGAAGGCAGGTACGGGATACTGAGTTGGATGATCAGCCATGATCATATTGAATGGCGGTGCAGGCTCGAAGGGCCGAATGGCCTACTCCTGCACCTAATTTCTATGTTTCTATGTTTCTGTGAAAGATGCAAAAGCACTGATGATCAAGGAAAGGTTGAGCCCACAGTCCATTGTTGACTGTGGGGTAGGTGATAATGAGCTATACAGACAGTGAAACTCAGCAGGACGACAGTGAAACTAGGACCACGGCTCAAAGGACTCGATTGTAATCGTGTATTGTCTTTCTACTGACTGGTCAGCAGGCAACACAGGCTTTTCACTGTACCTCGGTAGATGTGACAATAAAATGAACTGATCTGACTCGGTGGGGGGGAGGGGAGGTCAGAGAGAGAGGGGATGCAAGGGTTAATTGAAGTTGGTGAAGACAATATTCATACCGCTGGGTTGTAAGCTGCCCAAGTGAAATACAAGGCGCTGTTCCTCCAATGTGCCTGGGATGGCAGGACTTCCATATGAAGAAAGACTGGATAGACTCGGCTTGTACTCATTAGAATTTAGAAGATTGAGGGGGTATCTTATAGAAACTTACAAAATTCTTAAGAGGTTGGATAGGCTAGATGCACGAAGATTGTTCCCGATGTTGGGGAAGTCCAGAGCAAGGGGTCACAGTTTAAGGATAAGGGGGAAGTCTTTTAGGACCGAGATGAGAAAAATATTTTTCACACAGAGAGTGGTGAATCTGTGGAATTCTCTGCCACAGAGGGTAGTTGAGGCCAGTTCATTGGTTATATTTAAGAGGGAGTTAGATGTGGCCCTTGTGACTAAGGGGATCAGGGGGTATGGAGAGAAGGCAGGTACGGGATACTGAGTTGGATGATCAGCCATGATCATATTGAATGGCGGTGCGGGCTCGAAGCGCTGAATGGCCTACTCCTGCATCTATTTTCTATGTTTCTATGTGCCGGCAGTTTAAAAAACAAATGGATCATTTGAGTCAGAGAGAACGAGCAAGTATAAGAGTGCTGCCAGGACTGCGTCTGGGTGAAGTGGAGGGGAGAGGGAGGGGGTGCAGAATGTGCTCTATATCATTGTCACCCAGAGCAGAGAGTATAGTTTTCAAAGATCAGACCTTTGGATTGCTGGCACTTATCTTTGCGTTTTGTAGCTGTCCTACTTATTTAATTACTGTAAATAAATCCAATTAGTTAATTCAGGGTCTAAGCTCAGGTGTCGTGCATTAACAATAGCAGAAGGGCTTGGAAAGAAATAATATGCATCAGATCTGGATATCTTGATATCCTGCCGATCTTGGATAAAAGAATGCAAGCCTTGTACAAATAAAGAAAGGGTGACTAGTGAATGGTCTCCAGTCATCCCTTCCAGGTCAAGCCAGTCAGTCTGGAGGTAAAACAGACACAATTCTGGAGAAGCTCAGTGGGTCAGGCAGCTCCTCTTGAGAAAAGGAAGAGGTGATTTTCGGGTAGAGACCCTTCTTCAGACCCGAAATGTCACCTATTCCTTTTCTCCAGAGATGCAGTCCTGTCCCGCTGAGTTACTCCAGCAATTTGGACAATAGACAATAGGAGCAGGAGTAGGCCATTCGGCCGTTCGAGCCAGCACTGCCATTCACTGTGATCATGGCTAATCATCCACAATCAGTACCCCGTTCCTGCATTCTCCCCATATCCCCTGACTCCGCTATCATTAAGAGCTCTATCCTACTCTCTCTTGAAAACATCCAGAGAATTGGCCTCCACTGCCTTCTGTGGCAGAGAATTCCACAGATTCACAACTCTCTGGGTGAAAACGTTTTTCCTCATCTCCGTTCTAAATGGCCTATCGCTTATTCTTAAACTGTGGCCCCTGGTTCTGGAATCCCCCAACATCGGGAACATGTTTCCTGCCTCTAACGGGTCCAATCCCTTAATAATCTTATATGTTTCAATAAAATCCCCTCTCATCCTTCTAAATTCCAGAGCATACAAGCCCAGTGGCTCCAGTCTTTCAACATATGACAGTCCCACCATCCCGGGAATTAACCTTGTAAACCTAAGCTGCAACCCCTCAATAGCAAGAATGACCTTCATCAAATTTGGCGACCAAAACCGCATACAATCCTCCAGGTGTGGTTTCACCAGGGCCCTGGACAACTGCAGAAGGACCTCCTTGCTCCTGTATCTTCAGAGTAAACCAGCTTCTGCAGTTTGGAGGCAAGCTGTGTGAAACACAAAGTGCTGGAGAAACTCAGTTGGTCAGGCAGCATCTGTGGAGGCAATGGACAGGCAATATTTTGGGTTGGAACTTTTCAGAATCCACTTACCACAGACCATGAAGCACAGGCCCTATCAGTACAGGTTTACAAGGAAGTCTTTAACAAGGCTTTTGGTCATCATCATCATCATTGTTGATAACATCAATGGGCACGGTGCCTCACAATTCTATGTACGACAGTGATCGCAACTTCTACTGAAGTGTGGATGGCTGTTGCTCGCTAGGAGCTCACCCGCCCTTTGACAGGTCTTGTTTTTGGTCCTGCTGGGGGTCCACAGCCCCCTCCTCACCTGGCAAACCAGGTGGGGGAGACGGTTTAGTCGCCGGCTATCCGACCATGGGGCAGGTCGCACGGGATTACATGGTCCCGTGGTGGAGGGAACTCCCCCCGACCTGACCTGACCTGACCTGAGCTGACCTTGGCTGCAAGATAGAGCAATGGGAGTGGTCATGGAATGTGAACGGTGGAACAATGGAATAAGTCGAGTCAAGTCAGTTTTATTTCGATAGCACATTTAAAAACAACTCTCGTTGACCAAAGTGCTTTACATCAGTGCAGGTACCAACATGCTACATACAGTGGTACATAAATCTAATAATACACACATAGATACATACATACAGCGCTCCCTCAGAGGACCTCAAGAAAGGCTTGTGAGCAGAAATAAGTTTTAAGTCTAGACTTAAAAGAGTTGATGGCGGGGGCAGTTCAGATGGGAAGAGGGATACTGTTCCATAGTCTAGGAGCTGCAACCACAAAAGCGCGGTCGCCCCTGAGCTTATGCCTAGACTGCGGGATGGTCAGTAACCCCAAGTCCGCTGACCTGAGGGACCTGGAGGTGGTGTGGTGGGTTAGCAATTTTTGATGTAGGTGGGGGCAAGCCCGTTATACATAAAGGAGGAGCTTGAAATTGATTCTGAACCGCACTGGGAGCCAGTGGAGGAAATAGTGCAGCTCCTGGTCCAAGCACTGGCAAAGGGAGATTGGTGGGAAATGCTGCTGGAAGGGAAGGAGGAGTCAACAAAAACAACCTTAGAGGTGTATAGAATTATGAGCATAGGTAGAGCAAATACACCAAATCTTCTTGCCAGGGAAGAGGTCCAAAAGCTAGAGGTCATAGATTTTTAAGATGAAACATAGAAACATAGAAAATAGGTGCAGGAGGAGGCCATTCGGCCCTTCGAGCCAGCACCGCCATTCATTGTGATCATGGCTGATCATCCCTTATATAGAAACATAAAAAATAGCGAAAGATTCAAAAGGAAAGCAGGGAGCAACGTTTTCCCCCTTAGATAGATGCACGTATAATGGAGAAGGGATATGGGCCCAACACAGATAGATGCATCCAGTTTAAATGGGTATCTTCTTTGGGCTAACAGGTATGTTTCTGTGGTGTGTGATGCTATGAGTGCATGCCCATTGGCCTTCCAGTTTACCCACTGCAGATCAATCAGCACTGCACTGTGCCCAAAGAGGCCCACGTGCCTGCCAGATTAGTGTGGTGTGTCCCTTTGTCCCCTGCCATGCCTTGTTCTGGACCTGACCCATGCTCTGTCTTGCCGAGCTCTCCCGTATACAGGCCACCACCTTAATTTTGAGATACAGTTGGGTTAAAGGCCCTTCGGAACACCGAGTCCATGACGACCAGCGATCCCTGCACACCAACACAATGAGACACACACTAGGGACAATTTACAATTACACCAAGTCAATTAACCTACAAACCTGTACTCCTTTGGAGTGTGGGAGGAAACTGGAGATCACGGGGGAATGTACAAACTCCGTGCAGACAGCACCCGTAGTCAGGATCGAACCCGGGTCTCTGGCGCTGCAAGGTAGCAACTCTACCGCTGCGCCACCGTGCCGCACTTTGGCTTTTTTTCTTGAGCAATCCACAGGGAATAGCAGATGATTTGTTTCCACATTGGGTCTGTGTTGGTGTGTGTTGGTAGGCGTTGAGGACAATGTGGCAACCACAACTTCTCCCATGGATGGACCAGGGGAGATGCCCGATGGGACAGGTGGGCTATTGGGCTGCATCTACAGGGCTTCTGTTGGGTCATTCTTGGATTGCCATTTGTAGAATCTAGTTATGCAAAAACTTACTTGCATTACATTTTACTACAGAAATCAGAAATATGTATTCCTTTAAAATACAATAAATAATTGTAACTTTAATAATTGCTTTTTTTAACCTGGCTTTGATATGTTCGGATAATATAATTGCACTCAGTGAGTTAGAGCAACTTGGAGATAAAATGATCCAACAAATGGATCTGGTTACTAAAGATTACACATGGGAATCCCAGAGGCTCAGTCCAATCATTAGACTCCAAGCCTTGATGTCCATGGTCCAGGTTCTCAAGCAATGGTGATCTAACCAAGGACTACTGCATCCTTCCACTAGTCCCCCCCCCGCCCCTTGTTCACAATCCAGTTTGGGTGTGGTTTTAGAGATGGGTCACAGTAATTCTAGCAAACACGCACAGGTGGAATGACATTCAGATAACCAAATATTCAGGGACATACTTTCAAAGGAGTGAAAGGTGAGTATCAGGAAGTAGATCGCAGTGACGCAGACTGTGCATTCCAGAGGCATTGCTCATTGTCAGTGCAAGCTGCATTCTACAAAGTAATTAACTTGCCTGGCGTAAAATGGGTTTTGACAATAAATGTATTAACCAGGTTCATATCAGCACAGTCATGCATAGACACTCCTTCAAGCAACCTTCTTAAAAACCTTTCCAGCCGCATTTAAAGCATATTTCACCCCAATCTGCTTCTACTGAAGCCTTGCAAAGAGCAACCAGTTTGGAAATGTATTTGGAAATGTAATGCAGTAACCACTTGTTTTAACTGATGGATTTTGGTTATAGTGGACTGACCTACCCATGGTAACACCACCCCCAGCTTGTACACCTCCTTGATAATGTAATTGTGCATTTCTTTATGCCTTAAATGTTGCTTTGATTTTTCATCTCATCTCTTTACAATCGAGTGCTCTGCTGTCTACGTGCAACAATGTGCCTGTCTTTGTGTTCCCTCAGGTCTTCATTAAACCATGGAATCTCTAGTGTTATTTGCTCTTTACTCTTGGACTCCACTGAATATTTTCAGTGTTTCCTATTGTTGTTAATCAGTATCGTTAATCAGTTTTGTTATTCATATTATCTCAAGCATTATTGTCAACTCCTCAAAGAAATCATTTTCACAACTGCTTCAGTGCATCCCCAATTTTCAGATCCATAAGTACATTTTCCCTGAATGGACTGTTATACATAATCAAGAGAAGGGCATTAGGTCTTTCAAATCCACCATGCCACACAATATCACAGCAGAGCATTCATCATGTTGTTAAAGAAGGAACTGCAGATGCTGGAGAATTGAGGGTCCACAAAAAGCTGGAGAAACTCAGCGGGTGCAGCAGCATCTAAGGAGCGAAGGAGATAGGCGATGTATCGGGTCGAGACCCTTCTTCAGACTGGTCAGGGATCAGGGAAACGAGAGATATAGACGGTGATGTGGAGAGATAAAGAACAATGAATGAAAGATATGCAAAAAAGTATCGATGATAAAGGAAACAGGCCATTGTAAGCTGTAGTGTGAAAATGAGAAGCTAGTGCGACTTGGGTGGGGGAGAGATAGAGAGAGAGGGAATGCCAGGGCCCGAGGGCTGAGGGAGAGGTGGGAAGGGGAGGAGGCAGCCTGGGTTAACAGAATTGAGAAAATTCAATGTTTAAGCCCAGAGGATGCAGACTCCCCAAGCGGAATATGAGGTGCTGTTCCTCCAACTTGCGGTGTTGCTCACTCTGGCCGAGGGGGACCGCCAACTTGCGGTGTTGCTCACTCTGGCCGTGGAGGAGCCTTCATCATGCTGTTTGCATGGACCGTTCCTATCTACCTTGATCCATTTAACATCCAGAAATCCAGAAGTTCATTTGGAATGACTTCAGTAACTGAACCTCCGCAATAGGTGAACCGTCTAATTTATAAACCCATGCTTCCCCCTGCATCAACGATGTACAGTATCAAATACTTGAGGGAACTCCATCCCTAGAGTCAAGTCAAGAGTGTTTTGTTGTCATGTGTCCCAGGTAGGACAATGACATTCTTGCTTGCTGCAGCACAACACAGTGTGTAAACATAGTACATAACGGGAGTAAAACAAGTTCAGTGTGTGTACACACATGGACACATACTCAATAAATTACACATATAGTGCAATAATAATAGTGTTGTAGTTCAGAGTTTATTTGTTGTTGCGTTTAATAGCCTGATGGTTGTAGGGAAGAATCTGGATGTTACAGTTTTCAGGCTCCTGTACCTTCTTCCCGATGCCAATGGTGATATGAGTGTGTGGCCAGGGTGGTGTGGGTCTTTGATGATGTTGGCTGCCTTTTTGAGGCAGCGACTTCGACAAATCCCTTCGTTGGTGGGGAGGTCAGAGCCGGTGATGGACGGGGCAGTGGTCACAACTTTTTGCAGTCTTTTCCCCTCTTGGACGCTCAAGTTGCCGAATCAAGCCACGATGCAGCCGGTCACTATGCTCTCTACCGTGCACCTGTAGAAGATACCCTTCTGTGTAAGCTACAGTGACGAGGAGAAGCACCTCCCACAGACAGGTTTGCTATTTAAAGCCCCACACATAGCAGTTTAGACAGACCAAACTGTACACAGTCTACCCAGTCATGCTGGTAAAACCTTAATCTATTTACTCAAGATTCAAGAGAGTTTATTGTCATGTGTCCCAGATAGGACAATGACGTTCTTGCTTTGCTTCAGCACTACAGAATATAGTAGGCATAAATAAATACAGAACAGATCAGTGTGTCCATACACCATTGAATATATATACACACACACGTAAATAACCATATAAAGTGTAATGGGCTATTAAAGTTAGATTTTTGTTAGAGTTGAGTTTAATAGTCTGATGGCTGTGGTGAAGCAGCTGTTCCTGAACCTGGATGTTGCAGATTTCAGGCTCCTGTACCTTCTACCTGAGGGCAGCGGGAAGATGAGTGAATGGCCAGGATGGTGTGGGTCCTTGATGATGCTGCCAGCCTTTTTGAGGCAGCGACTGCGATAGATCCCCTCGATGGTAAGGAAGTCAGAGCCAATGACTGGGCGGTGTTTACTACTTTTTGCAGTCTTTCCCGCTCCTGGGCACTCAAGTTTCCGAACCAAGCCACAATGCAACCGGTCAGCATGCTCTCTACTGTGCACCTGTAGAAGTTAGAGTCCTCCTTGACTAAGAGTCTTTGCTCAAACGTTATTCACATTTTACAACAGTTCAATTAGCCAAGCCAAAGGCTTAAACACATTACATCACCAGAGTCTTGTTTTAATTTAAACCAGTACCTTAGTATAAAGAAAAAAGTTTTAATATTCAACAGCGATTTAAACCCCTGTCCCACGGTACGAGTTCATTCCAAGAGCTCTCCCGAGTTTGCCCTGATTTGAACTGGGAGATTTACAGTAATGGCCACTCATCGGTACTCGGGGCTCTCGTAGACATTTTTCATCATGTTGAAAATTCTTCATGAGTCTTCCCGTGCTTACCTGCCGTTAGCGGGTCTTCCCGAGTACCTGCTGCTAGCGTTACGAGCCGCTGAGAGACGTCCTCGAGCTCCGACGTACCCGCTACGTTCATTCTCCGTGCTCACCACGAGTTTGATTTTTTTTAAACTCGGGAGAGCTCTTGGAATGAACTCGTACTGTGGGACAGGGCTATTACAGTACTTCCCTGTTATTCTAAATGTGGGCACACTCTTTTGCTCCAGTGCACTTGGTTGATCCATCCCCATACCGAGCCCTGCACCACCACTCCCATGCACTCCTACACACAAGACCCCTGCACCACTACCACACACTAGAGCCCTGCACCACCACTCCCATGCACTCCTACACACAAGACCCCTGCACCACTACCACACACTAGAGCCCTGCGCTCCCCATCACCATACACTAGACCCCAGCACTGCCACAACTACAGCTCTGTACTCCAGGCTACAATCACACACTAGAGCCCTGCACTTCACCAGTACCATGGACTGTAGTCCTGCACTTGCCACAAATATACACAACAACAAGGGTTCCCAACCTGGGGTAAATGTACCCCCAGGCTGTAAATCTTGCCTACCCAGGGGGTAAATTTGTTGAATCTGGGTTTGTTAAAAACAGTAGTTTAAAATGCCCCCTTTGTTGGTTGCTTTAATTTGTCGAAGTGTAAACTCAAATTACTGAACAAAACAGGGTGGGGGTAAATGTACTTTCGAAATGTTGCCAGGGGGTAAACGGGACGAAAAAAGTTGGGACCCCTGCACTAAAGCCTTACGCTCAAAAAAACTGTGGCCCTGCACACTGGCACCACCACACACTGGAGTCCTGCACTCCAGCGCCTCCATCCTGCACTCTGGCATAATTTTCAGTCCAACAGAGCTCCATCCTTTATCATGGAGAACTGTGCTTATATATATACACACACTGTACCAGTCATTTTATTTAATCATACAGCTTTGCGGACTATACGTGGAATTTGCACAAGAGCAGGTGATTAATTCTCCCCAACTTGCACCTTTTGAATGCTAAACTGTGCATTGTTTTTCCAAATAGATGTGTTAACGGTGTCATCATTCATTAGGGCCAAGGGTATATCGAGCAAAAGTGTTACATTTGGACCTTTTTAACCTAACCCTGGATCACAGAGTAAAGGCCAACATGGAGCAGGTTTTGAAGGTCCCTGGCTGAGAAGGTGCAGAGAAGGTTTACTAGAGCGGTTCCAGGAATGAGGGAGTCCCACTCTCAGGCTCGGCTGGAGAAACTGGGGTTATCCTTGGAGCAAGGAAGGTTTGACAGGAGTTGAAACAAGGAACCGCAGAAGCTGGTTGACAAAAATAGACAGAAAATGCACCCCAGAGGAAACTCACATGGTCACAGGGAGAGGGTACAGGTAGCACCCGTTTATTCCTCAGTAACAAACATGAATTAGATGATTATTTTGCAGTACAACTGTTCACCAGGACATAGAAGCATGGAAAATAGGTGTAAGCGTAGGCCATTCGGTCCATCAAGCCAGCACCACCACTCAATATGATCATGGCTGATCATCCAAAATCAGTACCCCGTTCCTGCTTTTTCCTCATATCGCTCGATTCCATTAGCCCTAGTTAAGTCTAACTCTCTCTTGATTACACCCAGTGAATCGGCCTCCACTGCCTTCTGTGGCAGAGAATTCTACAGATTCACAACTCACTGGGTGAAAAAGTTTTTCCTCATCTCAGTCCTAAATGGCTGACCCCTTTTTCTTAAACTGTGACCCCTGGTTCTGGACTCGCCCAACATGGGGAACATTTTTCCTGCATCTGGCCTGTCCAATCCTTTAAGAATTTTACATGTTTCTATAAGATCCTCTTTGAGGACATCTGTGAGGTATGAAGGGGCGTCATTTGCACGTCACGCAGATGGCACGCAAAGATTTTGTACATCCCAAAATCCTGGGGCGCCGCTCGTGCCCGTACGTCACTGCCTACGTCACCACGCGCCATGCACGCATCACGTGTGCGCCACGCCGTGAAATTATGTCACGTAAATGACGCACAAATGACGACAAGTGGGACAGCCCCTTAACTCTCAGATCAGTGATGTTGAAATGGCACATGACATCAGCAGGAATTCTTATGGAGGTCAGGACTTCCACTGTGAAATGTTTCCTGACGTTTGTCCCGAATCCTGGACTCTAATCTTGATGTTTTACCTCTTTGTTCTGGACACCTTCCACCTGAACAAAACACTCTTCTCTCCGATCTACCGGGTCGCAGTTTGATATCGTCTCCAACACAGCAATTAGGATGGCCATTAATCTTGTGTTCTCTAGGGGATAGGTCTCATCTGTGGAGCCGGTCCTCATTATTAACCCCCACCGCAAGCTGCAAGCCGATATTGGAGGTGGGAAATGAAAACAAATAGCTGCTCAACCCACCCCTGGTAGCCAGGTGCATATATTTTAGAAAATACATAGATATTAGAATTCTAAACAAAGGCAAAATGTACTGGAAAAATCACGGCAACTCAATCAGCACCAGAAGAGATTAAAGATTAAATGATAGGATACGTTTAAGAAAGAACTGCAGATGCTGGAAAAATCGATGGTAGACAAAAATGCTGGAGAAACTCAGCGGGTGATGCTGCCTCACCTGCTGAGTTTTGTCTACCTCCAATTGATAGGATACACTACGATACGCTAGAACTTTACTCATTGGGAATTTGGTCTCCCAACAGTCATAACACACAACGAGGTGCACAAAAACGTGAAATTAAAATGATAACCAGATGTTTCTTGTGTCACCATCACCTGCCTTTACCATCATTACTTTTTTTTAACATATCTTTCATTCATTGGTTCTATATCTCTCTATATCTCTCGTTTCCCTCTCCCCAGACCCACAGTTTGAAGAAGGGTCTCGACACGAAACGTCACGCATTCCTTTTCTACAGAGAGGCTGCCTGACCCGCTGAGTTAAGGGATGTCCTACAAGCATGCAACTCTATGCGATGAGCGCGACTTAATGTGGTCGCTTGAGCCGTCCGGCGTCGCGGGGCCGGTCCCACTTCGATCGCCGGAGCCGTGCGGAATTGTGCGGAGTTCGTCCCGACATCGCGCGGGGCTCCGAAAAACTGACTATGTTCGAAAATTCCGAGCGGCAACAGCTTGTCGGATCGCAATCGCCTCAACGCATTACACACCGCCCCGACATCATGTCTCCGTGACCCTATCTGTAGGTGCCTCCATCACCCTTTTCTGTGTGGCTCCACGGCTCTGTGTGTGTGTGCCTCTGTGCCCCTCTCTGTCCTGGCGAACTTACCTTAAGACTTCACTCCAAGTTCGCCTCACTTTGCGCTGCGTTACGCCACTCACCCGACCTCCGCGCGGCCCCTGCTGCCGGTTTGGTCGGGCTTGCCGCATGCAGGCGTATGCTGGTGGGAACGGCCCTGTACAGGGGATCACCCGACCTCCGCGCGGCTCCCGCTTCTAGTTTGATCGAGTTCATCGCATAGAGTTGCATGCTTGTAAGACAGGCCCTTTACTCCAGCGTTTTGTGTCTCTCTCCAGCCAAATACATCCAGTTTCTTCTCGTATGTGCTGTTCTGTTCAAGACTGCGATGATAAACTGCAGTTAATTTGGTGTTTTAATAATTAAGTGCTATTTAAGCAGTCTCTTCTTGGGTAGAGTGGTATCTGAAGTATAAGCTAATCAAGTTCTTAGAGCTGTCCTTACCAACATTCCATGGGAATAAACTCTCAACACCAACATTAATTTTCAGATTCACTGATTCTCTGGGACTCACACAAATCATCTAGATTTTCCCACATCACTCACTCACCCACTCTTACCTTTCTCTTTAGTTTAGCTCAGAGTTACAGCGTGGAAAGCGATCCTGTGGCCCACTGTGTCCGTGCCGACCAGCGATCGCCCGCACACGACTAATTCTATCCGACACACTCAGGACAATTTACAGAAGCCAATTATCCTACAAACCTGTTTGCTTTTGGAGTGTGGGAGGAAACCGGAGCACCTGGAGAAAACCCACGTGGTCACAGGGAGAACGTACAAACTCCGCACTGACAGCACCCGCAGACAGGATTGAACCTGGGTCTCTGGTGCTGTTAGACAGCAGCTCCACCGTGCCGATGGAAAGATACTGAAGACTAGATGCCAAGACTAGTGTCAAACCTGCCGAGGGTGGACTGTTGGGGTCTGACGAGCTGCCCACTGTCTCAGAGTGACCAAGCACCAGCTGTCAGGCACAGACTCCCACCTCCCTTTGAACCAGCCACTCATGTATATCGTTAGGTAATCACCAAATCCCGTCCTTCCTACCCCCTCCCTCCTTCCTTCAGCACCCTCTCCCCCACATACTCCCCTGTGCCCCTCACTTGGGCCGGACAAATATCCCAAAACCATTCAAGAGTCGAGAGAGTTTCAAAGTCAAAGATAGACACAAAATGCTGGAGTAACTCAGCGGGACAGGCAGCATGGGATGGGGGATAAAGGGATGGGTGACGTTTCGGGGCGAGACCCTTCTTCAGCCCACCCTTTGTCCAAAATGACACATGATCTTATTGTTTAAGAAAGAACTGCAGATGCTGGAGAAATCAAATGCTGGAGAAACTCAGCAGGTGAGGGAGAATCTATGGAGAGAAGGAATAGGTGACGTTTCGGGTCGAGACCCTTCGTCAGATCATGATCTAATTGTCATATAGAAACATAGAAACATAGAAAATAGGTGCAGGAGGAGGCCATTCGGCACTTCGAGCCAGCACTGCCATTCAATGTGATCATGGCTGATCATCCCCAATCAAAAACCCATGCTTGCCCCAATGAAATTCTTACTTGCAGCAGCACAGCAGAATATGTAGACATTCATACGCCATCTAAAGATATGAAAGGTCAGTGACCTGATAGTGATTTGTTTAAAGATGTACACATTATCTTGAAAATGGAAAGGAAAGGTGAGGGAATTTGGACAATTAATTGCCTCCACAGATGCTGCCTGACCGGCTGAGTTACTCCAGCACTTTGTTCTTTACGCAGGATCTCAGCAACTGCAGTTCCTTGTGGCTCGAGAGTTTTCTAGCATTTATTTCAGATTAGTGCCAATGATGGAGTAATGAGATTGATGATTGAAAAGAGGGAGCAGAGATTTTGAAGAGTTCTGGGGGTTGAAGGAAGTTACAGAGATCGACGGAAATTACATCTTCTTTCCGCAGACCGGCTAACACCGCTGCTGTTCGTCCTGAACGTCATGCCCGATATAGGTGTTCATTTGTTTAATACGAGCGTGAAGCTGGTCCTGACATTAGTTAGTGGCGTTACGGGCAGGTTTTTCAGCTGGAGTTTGTTGGAGAACAATTAAGCAGTGGCATTCCTGAACAATGGACGTGTGACAACTCCCCGAACAATGCAGGTGAAGCTTTAGACAATAGACAATAGGTGCAGGAGTAGGCCATTCGGCCCTTCCAGCCAGCACCGCCATTCACTGCGATCATGGCTAATCATCCACAATCAGTACCCTGTTCCCGCCTTCTCCCCATATCCCCCTGACTGCGTTATCTTTAAGAGCCCTATCTAATGGGCCTGTCCCACTTATGCGACTTTTTCGGTGACTGCCGGCACCCGTCATAGGTCGTTGCAGGTCAGCGAAATTTTGAAAATCCAGCGTTGACCAGAAAGACGCTACGACTCTTTGGGCGACTGAGGAGACGGCTCACGACCATACAGGCGATACCCTGGCGACATGTCACGGGGTGAATGAAGCCTGTATGGGTCTTGAGTAGTCGCCCAAAGAGTCGTACCTTGTTCTGGTCGCCGCTGGGTTTTCAACATGTTGAAAATTTTCGGCAACCTGTAACGACCTATGACGGGTGTCGGCAGTCGCCAAAAAAGTGGCGTAAGTGGTACAGGCCCGTTACTCTCTCTTGAAAGCATCCAGAGAACTGGCCTCCACTGCCTTCTATGGCAGAGAATTCCACAGATTCACAACTCTCTGGGTGAGAATGTTTTTAGCAGGGAGGAACCAGAGTTAGTAAAGATGCCAAACCTAGAAATGTGAATCATCATTATTTGAATGCACCTCGCATTGGCAGTACGATAGATGGGTTAACAGCACAAATAGCAACATACTTCCAGTACGTTATAATAGGGATCTTGTGGATGCTGATGTAGGGTGAACACAACTGGCTTCTCAATATTCCAGCTTATTTAATGTTCTACACTAATGGGCTCAAAAGGAAGACACAGAGTGCTGGAGTAACTCACCGTGTCAAGCAGCATCTGTGGAGAACATGGATAGGTGACGTTTCACAGAGTGCTGGAGTAACTCAGCGCGTCAGGCAGCATCTGTGGAGAACATGGATAGGTGACGTTTCACAGAGTGCTGGAGTAACTCAGCGGGTCAGGCAGCATCTGTGGAGAACATGGATAGGTGACGTTTCACAGAGTGCTGGAGTAACTCAGCGGGTCAGGCAGCATCTGTGGAGAACATGGACAGGTGACGTTTCACAGAGTGCTGGAGTAACTCAGCGGGTCAGGCAGCATCTCTGGAGAACATGGATAGGTGAATAGTCTGAAGAAGGGTTTCGACCTGAAACGTTACCTCTTCATATTCTCCAGAGATGCTGTCTGACTCGCTGAGTTACTCCAGCATTTTGTGTTTATCTTCGGTGAGTAAGTGAAGTTCGGGTGCCGACCCTTCTACACACTGCGCCAGTGACCCGGGTTCGATCCCGACTACGGGTGCTGCCTGTACGGAGTCTGTACGTTCTCCCCGTGACCTGTGTGGGTTTTCTTCAAGTTCTTTGGTTACCGCCCACATTCAAAAGACGTGCAGGTTTGTAGGTTAATTGGCTTGGGTTCGTGTACTTGGTATCAGTGTAAATAGTCCGCAGTGTGTGTAGGCTTGTGTTAATGTGTGGTGATCGCTGGTCGGAGCAGACTCGGTGGGCCGGAGGGCCTGTTTCCTCACTGTACCCTTCATCAAAACCCATTGGCAAACAAAAGGTGACCTCTCAATAGGGTGAGCCTAAATATGAGAAATATATTGGGTATGTTTGAAGGAACCGCAAATCTCGTGTTGACTGAACAAATCACATGTTGACTGAACAAACCAGATTGGCAAGGGTATCCGAGAAGAAAAAATTGTGTATTGCATCAGAGTTTGCTTCTTAGAACAGCATGTTACAAACATACTGAGAAGGAGGTAATTTTAGATTTAGTCATCATGAGTAACGGAGTAAGGATTAAGGAGATCTTGTGGTTAGAAATTCCCTCAGAGGGCGGTCACGGTGGTTCAGCGGTAGAGTTGCTGCCTCACAGTGCTAGAGACACGGGTTCGATCCTGACTACGGGCGCTGTCTGTACGGAGTTTGTACGTTCTGCGTGGGTTTACTCCGAGATCTTCGGTTTCCTCCCACACTCCAAAGATGTACTGGTTTGTAGGTTAATTGGCTTGGTGTAAATGTAAAATTGTCCCTAGTGTGTGCAGGATAGTGTTAGTGTGTGGGGGTCGCTGGTTGGCGCCGACTCAGTGGGCCGAAGGGCCTGTTTCCGTGCTATATCTCTAAACTAAAAAACAAAGGAAGAAGGGTTCCGACCCGTAACATCACCAATTATTTTTCTCCACAGATGCCGCCTGACATGCTGAACGTAATCTGTGTCTCCTTAAACTGGGATTGAATGCAAGCTGGAAGTGGCATTCTCATCACCCCCGGCCCATTTCAAATTCAGAACCCAATGTCAACTTGGCTGCTGAGTTAATTCAGAACACAAACTACCATCACTCGTTCACACTACCTAATAACCAAGAACTTCTGTCACCAGGAAGGTAGACACAAATGCTGGAGAAACTCAGCGGGTGAGGCAGCATCTATGGAGCGAAGGATAGACAATAGATAATAGGTGCAGGAGTAGGCCATTCGGCCCTTCGAGCCAGCACCGCCATTTAATGTGATCATGGCTGATCATCCCCAATCAGTACCCCGTTCCTGCCTTCTCCCCATTTCCCCTGACTCCACTATTTTTAAGAACCCTATCTCGCTCTCTCTTGAAAGCATCCAGAGAACCTGCCTCCACCGCCCTCTGAGGCAGAGAATTCCACAGACTCAACACTCTCTGTGAGAAAAAGTGTTTCCTAAAAGTTCTAAAAGGCTTACTCCTTATTCTTAAACTGTGGCTTAACTGTGGTTCTGGACTCCCCCAACACCGGGAACATGTTTCCTGCCTCTAGTGTGTCCAAACCCTTAACAATCTTATATGTTTCAATGAGATATCCTCTCAACCTTCTATCTCCAGCATGTACAACCCCAGCCACTCCATTCTCTCAGCATATGACAGTCCCACCATCCCGGGAATTAAGCTTGTAAACCTACGCTGCACTCCCTCAATAGCAAGAATGTCCTTCCTCAAATTAGGTGACGTTTCAGGTGGAGACCCTTCTTCAGACTGAATGTTCTGTCACCAGGAAGGTTTTTTAGTTTTTTAGTTTTTTTAGTTTTTAATGTAGAGATACAGCACGGCAACGGGCGATTCGGCCCAGCGTGTCTTCGCCGTACAGCGATCCCTGCACATTAACACTAGTCCGCACACGCTAGGGACAATTTGCACAAACACCCTATATACCTGTACGTCTTTGAGTGTGGGAGGAAACCAGAGCATCCGGAGAAAACCCACGCGGCCATGGGGAGAACGTACAAACTCAGCACAGACAGCACCCGTAGTTGGGATCGAACCCGGGTCTCCGGCGCTGCAAGCGCTGTAAGGCAGCAACTCTACCACTGCGCCACCGTGGCTGCCGAGGGAAGCCTAGGATACCAGGTGTCAGGTCGCTCTGCAGGTTCAACCACCACACTGTTCTGACATGGATAACAGTCGATGCCCTCTATCACCTGGTTCACCTTGGCCAAGACTAAATCCTCACCCCCCAAAAATTTTGTGGGAGCATTTTCATCAGAAGGACTGTGGTACCTCAAGGCTGTGACTTGTCATCACCTTGACAAGAATAAATAGCCAGCAAAAGTCACAGCCTATAAATGAACTAAAGTTAATTAAAAGGCCACTTCCCCATTCACACTTGCGACACATTGATCAAAGGCATGGGTCACTGCCAACAAACGCTCAGATGAAAGCCAAAGGCAGTTTACTTAGCATCTTTTAGTTGAGTTTAGTTTAGAGATACAGCGCGGAAACAGGCCGTTCGACCCACCGAATCCCCGCACACTAGCACTGCTCTTCACACCGGGGACCACTTACAATTGTACCAAAGCCAATTGACCTACAAACCTGTAAGATTTTGGAGTATGGTAGGAAACCGGAGATCCTGGAGAAAACCCACGCAGATCACGGGGAGAACGTACAAACTCCGTACAGATAAGTACCCGCTTTAATTATTTTATTGTCACGTGTACCAAGGTACAGCGAAAATGTTTTACTTTGCGCTACCCAGTCAGCGGAAAGACAGTACATGATTACGATCGAGCCATTTACAGCGTGTAGTTACATGATAAGGGAATGGAGGTGTGGACAGATCTGAGAGGAATTTAAGAGAATCATAGTTAGAGTAAGGAATGTTGCTGTAGGAGCGGGCCCGGTGATTTTTTTGTGCAATTACGATGTACTGTCACTTCAATGTAATTAAAGACCTTTAATTGGTTTCCAGCCACCTGACAGGTATGTTATTGAAGGTACATAGGTTTGACTACCAATAAAGCACTGGATTGGCAATTTAGCCCCGTAGATCAGCCATGATTGTATGGCGGAGTGGACTCGATGGGCCGAATGGCCTAATTCTACTCCAATCACTTGTATCTGGAAAGTATCCAGAATTCTCTGCCTCCACCACCCTCTGAGGCAGAGAATTCCACAGACTCACCACTCTCTGTGAGAAAAAGTATTTCCTCGTCTCCATTCTAAATGGCTTACTCCTTATTCTTAAACTGTGGCCCCTGGTTCTGGACTCCCCCAACATCGGGAACATCTTTCCTGCCTCTAGCGTGTCCAAACCCTTAACAATCTTGCATGTTTCAATGAGATCCCCTCTCACCCTTCTAAACTCCAGAGTGTACAAGCCCAGCCGCTCCATTCTCTCAGCATATGACAGTCCCGCCATCCCGGGAATTAACCTTGTAAACCTATGCTGCACTCTCTCAATAGCAAGAATGTCCTTCCTCAAATTAGGGGACCAAAACTGCACACAAAGGCTCTGTACAACTGCAGAAGGACCTCTTTGCTCCTATATTCAATTCCTCTTGTTATAAAGGCCAACATGCCATTGGCTTTCTTCACTGCCTGCTGTACCTGCATGCTTACTTTCATAGACTGAAGCACCGTTGTACTTACCCTTTTCCCAACTTGACGCCATTTAGATAGTAATCTGCCTTCCTGTTTTTTCCCTTCTTCAGACTATTAGTTGGATCCTGCCATGACTTTCCCTTGACGCTCAGTCTGAAGAAGGTTCTCGACCCGAAACGTCAACCATTCCTCCTATCCAGAGATGCTGCCTGTCCCGCTGAGTTTCTCTGGTATTTTGTATCTATCTCTGTTTGGAAGAGTTGACCATCAGATTGATATTCTTCTAACCTGGTCTGGTTACCATGCGAGCCCAAAGGTGCCAACTTACCGGGCACTAAAGTGGTCTTGGCAGCAGTTCACCGCACAACACGGGGTGAACCATAAATCCTGGCCATGCCAGTGATGGCTCTCTCCCTTGACTGAATAAAACTATGCCATGTTCCAACTGATTCTTCCACACTTGGTGCCTGCTGCCTGTGTGTGGTGAGGATGTGCAGCACAGCTCCCATTTAACACTTAAAGAAAGCTGCATGATAGTGTGAAGGATCTCGGGATTAAGCACAGTTTCTTTGGAGATGGCCTGTCTGGTCTAATACTGTGTCGTCTGTCTCATCCTGGGCTCTGCATAACTGGGGGTGCTATAAAGGAACAACTTATCTTTGTACAATAATGCCTGAACATTAGTCTGCAGAAGGGTCCCGACCTGAAACATCATCTGTCCATTTTCTCCAGAGATACAGCCTGACCCGATGAGTTACTCCAGCACTTTGTGTCCATCTTTGGTCTAAACCAGCATCTACAGTTCTTTAGAAACATAGAAACATAGAAAATAGGTGGAGGAGGAGGCCATTCGGCCCTTCAAGCCAGCACCATCATTCATTGTGATCATGGCAGATCGTCCCCAATCAATAACCCGTGCCTGCCTTCTCCCCATATCCCTTGACTCCACTAGCCCCTAGAGCTCTATCTAACTCTCTCTTAAATCCATCCAGTGATTTGGCCTCCACTGCCCTCTGTGGCAGGGAATTCCATAAATTCACAACTCTCTGGGTGAAAAAGTTTTTTCTCACCTCAGTCTTAAATGGCCTCCCCTTTATTCTAAGACTGTGGCCCCTGGTACTGGACTCGCCCAACATTGGGATTTTTTTTCCTGCATCTAGCTTGTTCAGTCCTTTTATAATTTTATATGTTTCTATAAAATAACCCCTCATCCTTCTAAACTCAAGTGAATACAAGCCTAGTCTTTCTAATCTGTTTCTACAATGCCAGAACATTTGTGACTTTCGAGCTTTCGAGATACAGCAAGGAAACAGGCCCTTCAGCCCATTAGACAATTGATCACCTATCCACACTGGTTCAATGTTATCACACTTTATCATCCACTTCTTACACACTAGGAGCAATTTACAGAAGGCCAATTAGCCTAAGAGTCCACATGCCTGTGTGATGTGGGAGGACCTGGAAGAAACCAACCCACGCGGTCACAGGGAGAGCGTGAAAACTCCACACAGACAGAACCCGTGGTCAAGATTGAACCCTTGGGTCCCTGGTGGTGTGAGGCAGTGGCGCTACCCGCTGCTCCACTGTGCTGCCCTTAAGGCGATACCTGGTGCTTAACAGGAACACTAGCCATGGAAATCCTGACCACAATTAAATAAAGTATTGGGACATGTGGCAATAATTATGGCACAGAAGGAATGTTTTAAGGAGAAATGCATCGAGGAGGAAGGTAGAGAGATTGTGGAGGGATTTCTTGGGTTTAAGGATCAGGCAGTTTCAGTTTAGCTGTAGATTTTATGCCAAAGGAGGAAATTAGATTGGCCAATTAACCTGCAGAACAGAGTGTTTGGCATGTGGGAGGAAATCAAAGCTCCCAAGGGCAATTCATGCAGTCACTGAGAGAGCATGCAAACGCCACACAGACAGCACCAGAGGTCAGGTGGCTGGAGCGGGAGGCAATGACATCACCAGCTACACCACCGTACCACCTATTGGCGCAGCGGTAGAGTCGCTGCCTCACAGCGCCAGAGACCCGGGTTCGATCCTGACTACAGGTGCTGTCTGTACGGAGTTTGTACGTTCTCCCTTTGACCGTGTGGAATTTGGAGAAATTAGCGGAATGAATATCGATTTATCTGACCTCAAGTAACCCTTGCTTCCCCTCTCTTTCCATCCCTCCCTCACCCTAGTCCTACGATTAGTTTCATTGTCCTGATTAATTTTACTGTGTGTACACCTCCTTGTCACCTTGCCCTCAGCTAACAATGAACCAGTCTACATTTCCTTGATCATCTTCTGCCTTGATCTGTCGTTTTCACACCTTATCCTTCCATACCTCTAGACTCCCTCTCCCCTGACTCTCAGTCAGCAAAAGTGTCTTGGCCCGAAATGTCACCCATTCCTTCTCTCCAGAGATGCTGCCTGTCCCTCTGAGTTACTCCAGCATTTTGTGTCTATCTTCGGTGTAAACCAGTATCTGCAGTTCCTTCCTCCACATGTCAAGAGACTGTGTGTTCTCTGCAGAGTCCTTGCAATAAATGTCCATGTGGTTCTGCAAGTTGAGAGCTCGTCGCATGTTTTGCCCACAAGATCGTGCAAGAACACACACTCCAGTGAAGCCCTGCTGAGCAAACCACAGACAGGGTTTTTGTGCCTCTACTTCCCAATTTATAACTGACAATATGCGAGTGGTGGGAGCATTGGTTTGTAGGATGCAGTCTCCCACTGAGGAAGCGGGCTGTACAACAGCGGCTTTGGTAGGTGGGTGCGCGCCAGAGAGGACAGTCTCAGCGCCGGCCTTTGGTGCAGTGCTCCAGAGTCAGGAGAGTTTCATTGACATACGGCCCAGACTGAACAACGATGTCCGGGACTTGCAGCAGCACAGCGCAGTACGTAAACATAGTACCCTGTAAATTATATAATCAACGAGTATGTAAACACACACACACACACATATATATACACGCACACACACATGTATACACACACATATATACACACACACACATATATATACACACACATATGTATACACACACACACATATCCACACATATATATATATACACACACATATATATACACACACATATATATATACACACACACACATATATACACACACACACACACATATATATACACACACATATGTATACACACACACACATATCCACACATATATATATATACACACACATATATATACACACACATATATATATACACACACACACACATATATACACACACACATATATATATATACACACACACATATTGACACATATATATATAAACACACGCACATATATATATACACACACACACATATATATACACACACACATATATATATAAACACACACACATATATATACACACACACACACATATCCACACATATATATATATATATAAACACACACACACACACATATATATATACCCACACATATATATATGCATTTATGTGTATATACACATATATATACACACACGCCCACAAATATACACACACACATACATGCATATATACATTTACACACATATATGTACACATGTGTATATATATACACACATATACACATGTATATATATGCACACACACACATATATATATATATACATATGCACACACACACAGATATATATATATATACATGCATTTATACACAATATATATGTATATTCACAAATATATATATAAATACACACACACGTATATATAGTGTATACATATAGATATATATACACATATTCATACACACACTCACACTCACATACACCGTACACTCACACACACACAAACAGTAATAGTGCATGTGTGTGACGTGTCTGCTGGGCAGGCAGGCAGGCAGGATGGTCTTGATTCTCCTGCCGTTTTTCTAGCTCAAATATGTTGCGGGAGCAGACACTCGATGGTGAAGAGCAGCGGTGGCTCGGCTGTAGTTTAAGATCGGGATTTGCAACGAGAAATGGATGGGTTTCATTAGACAAAATACAAGTAAAATGTCAAAGGTAGTATTTGAAGTGGAATGAGGTCTCTGGTGTGATTTAATTAAGGGGGCTAAGTCTAACCGAGGAACATGATTCACAGCATGGAATCATGGTGTGCTCCTCCAGGGTTCTGTAGGATGTTAGGGGCAAGTGGCATGTGTCCCTGGTGACCATGTGTGCAGGAAGTCTAGCTACTGTCTAACCACACTGGAACTGGAGCTGCAGATGGATTCACATTGGAACATGCGCCAGCTGAGATACTCTTGGAAAATACGTTTAGTGATGTGGTCACACTTTGAGCAAAGGGCAGGAAGGGAATGGGCGACCACCAGGAAGTGCCATGGAACTCTGGTATTGGGGGAAGCCCCTGTGGCCACCGCTCTCCAGCTGATATGCTGCTTTAGAGGTCATTTGAGAAGATGGTCTCTCAAGGGCCAGGTTCAGCGACAGAGATCCAGGTTCGATCCTGACTACGGGTGCGTACCTGTATGGAGTTTGACCGTTCTCCCCATGGCCAGGTGGGTTTTCTCCGGGCGCTCCGGTTTCCTCCCACATCACAAAGACGTGTGGGTTTGTTGGTTCATTTGCCCACTCTAAATTGTCCCTAGTGTGTACGGAGTGGATGAGAAATAGAACTAGTGTGAACGGGAGATCAGCGAAGAGATGATAGACAGAATGCAGGAGTAGAGTGACTACTCGTGGAAAAAAGCTATTTTTATGTCTGGCGGTGGCGGCTTTGACATTCCAGAGTCGCCTTCCAGAGGGATCCACTTTTCCTTGATCATCCCTACTTTTTACACATCTTTCATTCATTTGTTCTATATCTTTCGATATCACCGTCTGTACCTCAGACTATCCTTGATCGGACTTTGCTGCCTTTAACTTGCACTAAACCTTATTCCCTTATCAGCCTAGGAGCTAGTATGGACTTGATGGGTAGAGTGGCCTGCTTCTGTGTCTTTGTAAGATCCAACATCTCCTCATGCCACAAAGGAAGTGACTTGAGAATCTTTGGTGACCCTCGGATTATCCTTAATCGGACTTTGCTGGCTTTACCTTGCACTAAACGTTATTCCCTTATCAGCTACTGTATCTGTACACTGTAAATGGCTCGATTGGACAAGTATTGTCTTTCTGCTGACTGGATAGCATGCAACAAAAGCTTTTCACTGTACCTCGATAAACGTGACGATAAACTGAACTGAACTGATCTTTGTTCTACGTTGTATAAAACATGGTGCGTGACTGGGAAGGAGCTGCCTTGCCTGAATGACTCCAGCTGAGAATTTGCTGCCTCTGGTGTCATGAAAGATGAGCTGCCCGGTGATTTGTCTGCAATGGGTTGCAGTGTGAAGGCACTAGCGCGTGATCAGCCTGAGCAGGGTCAGTGATGGGAGTGATCTGTGGCTTGTCTATATATGTCTCTGCATCACCCTCTCAGGCTGACAGAGACAGGTGGGTATTGATACACACACATGCACACGCACTCACACACATGCACATGCGCACGCACACACACGCACATGCAAACACGGGAATTCCTTTAGGACCGAGATGAGGAAAACATTCTTTACACAGAGAGTGGTGAGTCTCTGGAATTCTCTGCCACAGAAGGTAGTTGAGGCCAGTTCATTGACTATATTTAAGAGGGCGTTAGATGTGGCCCTTGTGGCTAAAGCGATCAGGGGGTATGGAGAGAAGGCAGGTACGGGATACTGAGTTGGATGATCAACCATGATCACATTGAATGGCGGTGCAGGCTCGAAGGGCCGAATGGCCTATTCCTGCACCTATTTTTCTATGTACACACACATGCACTCACAAACATGCACACGCATGCACACACACACACGTACATTCACGCATGCACACCCATGTACACACAGAAAGACACACACATTCATGCACATGGACATGTACACACACCCACACACACGTACACACGCACACACACATGTATGTACACACATATACATACACACATGTACACAGACAGACAGACACAGACACTAACACAGTGACAGAGGAAATCCTGTCTCCCTTCTTTCCAATAACCCCGACTACACAAACCGGGAGGAAGGATCCCACCCCCACGTATTTCTGCTTGATAATATTTTCACTCTTACTGCCACACGGTTGCCCAATCTGCTTTCCCATCCATCATTGAAACAGGCTCTCTCCCATCCTGTAGGTGACATGTCTTATCAGCAGTGCTGGCTGCAGCCAGCTTGATGCCAATAGCAGTGAATACAGATACATTTCAGTCCCTGTTTATAAATAGCAGCCCACAGCCTCAGCAATGTTGTGGGCTCGGCTCCATACACAACCTCCTCTTTCACTTTCAATCTGATTCCACACTGCGGCCACCGCCTGCTTAAAGGGGCAACAGGTTCAGTCGCCACGTCCCAGCAAAGGCCTGGGGGTGTTGCCCCTTTATATTAACCAGGCCACATTTAGGAAAAGAGGGAGGAATGCCTCACGTAACTCTAGGTCTTCAAGTAACCCCTGCATTCCCCCCGTCTCCATCCCTCCCCCGCCCAAGTTGCACCAGCTTCTCGTTCTCACCTAGCAACCAGCTAACAATGGCCAGTGTCCTTTATCATCGTTCATTGATATAATCTCTCCACATCGTGGTCTTATGTCTCTCGTTTCCCTCTCCCCTGACTCTAGTCTGAAGAAGGGTCTCCACCCAGAAACGTCACCCATTCCTTCTCTCCAGAGATGCTGCCTGTCCCGCTGAGTTACTCCTGCATTTTGTCATCTATCTCTAGGACTAATGGGGCAGCTTTCTGCTTCCCACTAGTTCCCACTAGCACAGCCTTCTTAAAAAATATATCAAAACCAAATGTATTCAATTTTTACAAAAATATTATTGACAATAACAAACACACCCACCACAATAATAGAAAAATGACCAGATCATTTTACCACTAACTCTCAAATAACTATTTTACAATCCTTATCAAGGATACTGTGAATGTACGCGGTGGCCAGCGGTGCAGGAAATCCCCCAGGGTGCCCATGGACAGCGGGCATTCCCTCTTTCGGAATACCCGGGCGCAGACGTAACCCCGGAAAAGGGGCAGGCGGCTCCTGGGCCTGGCGCCACGCCTCGCATACGGCCAGGAGCAACCCAACCAACGCTGCACAGTACAATCTGTACCGAAGCCAATTAGCCTTCAAACCCGCTCGTCTTTGGAGTGCGGGAGGAAACCGGAGCGCCCCCGGGGGAAATCCCACGCAGGTCACGGGGGGAACGTGCAAACTCCGTACAGACAGGCACCCGTAGTCAGGATCGAACCCGGGTCTCCGCGCTGTGAGGCAGCAACGCTACCGCTCCGCCACCGTGCCGCCCCAAGTCCAGTTGCGTATGAGCTGAAACATTAGTAGATCAGGAACGAAAGTTGGGAACAAGGAATATAAAGGACTGTCTGCAGTGCACCAAAAATCCACCATGGCTGTGTTAATCCCTAATATGTACCAGGTGTGCAGTAACAAGGCAGGAAAAGGCAAATGTCTTTTTAACAAACCTCGGCCACTAGTTCCAGACATGTCTTCCTTTTGAGAGTTATTGTATGGAATGGTGGGGGTGGTGGTGGGGGGAGGGGGGAGTAGGAAGGGTCTACTTTTCTTAACTGCGGTGTCAAAAAAGGAGGGGGATGGATTTATACTAAGTAGTGGAGTGGTTAAAGGAAAAAGGGAAAAATGTGTTTCCACCCAGGAGGTGACGGCTCGGTTCAGTTTAGTTTATTGTCATGTGTACAGAGGTACAGTGAAAAGCTTTTGTTGCGTGCTAACCAGTCAGCAGAAAGACAATACATGATTACAATCGATTTATTTACAGTGTATAGATACTTGATAAGGGAATAACGTTTAGTGCAAGGTAAAGCCAGCAAAGTCTGATTAAGGATAATACGTGGTAGATAGTAGTTCAGCACTGCTCTCTGGTTGTGGTAGGATGATTCAGTTGCCTGATAACAGCTGGGAAGAAACTGTCCCTGAATCTGGAGGTGTGCGTTTTCACACTTCTGTACCTTTTGCCCGATGGGAGAGGGGAGAAGAGGGAGTGGCCAGGGTGCGACTGGTCCTTGATGATGCTGCTGGCCTTGTCGAGGCAGCGTGAGGTGCAGATAGAGTCAATAGAAGGGAGGTTGGTTTGTGTGACTGTCAGGGCTGCGTCCACAATTAGCTGCAATTTCTTGTGGGGAGTCATTGCCTGAAAGGGGGGTGGAGAGAGAAAGCCTTTTTACTCCGGGTATGGGACTCAAGACCCAGAGGTCATAGGTTTAGATTAGATTGGATTAGACACTGTTATTGTCACATGTTTAATGTTTTATGGGTCAGTGAGATGCATTGTTTTGCATTCTGAGGCATACAAACAGTCGCTACATAAAGGGTGACGACAAAGTAACAATGTACCTTATTTTTGGCCCCAATGGTCGCTCCTCTCCCGCCTCCTCCTGAGTTCTTGACACTCCCCTCCTCCCCTCCCCCGCCTCCCCTGCGCCCGGTCCCCCTCAGTTCTTGGTGGCCACCGAGAAAGAGAGAGGAAGAAGATTTATTAGCTGCCCTGAGGAACAACGTTTTCACTCAGACGGTAAGTGACGAGCTGCCCGAGGAGGTCATCGAGGCAAATACCATAACACCATTTACAAGACAATCGAACAGGTACATGGGTTGGAAGGGTTCAGAGGGATATAGATTGAATGTAGGCAAAGAGGGTATCATGGCCAGCATGGATGAGGTGGGCTGAAGGGCCTGTTTCTGTGCTGTGTGACTACGAATCTCTGACAGGGATGAGGAAAGACTATATTTCAGAGAATTGTGAATCAGTGATAGGTGCAAATTAGACCATTCGGCCCATCAAGTCTACTCCGTCATTCAATCATGGCTGATCTATCTCTCCCTCAACCCCATTGTTGTGTCTTCTCCCGAAGACCCCCCCGGACAAACTCTTGATGGAGACTTTGCTGGTTTTATCGGGCAGGATGGATTATTGATCGGTAAGGGATTGAAACGTTTAGCAGAGGTGGATGGGGAAAGTGGAGCAGAGGTACCAATGACATCAGAATGGCAGGGAAGTCTCGAAGGGCTGAGTGACCTTTCCCTGCTCTCAGTACTTGAAGCAACCTTTTTTTCTTGAATTTATTGCTTTCAAACACACGCGTCTTCTGAAACGGAAACTGACATCTTAGTTCTCTGGCGGGGTCAAGGGAGGACTATTCACGTCACGGCCCTGTTTCCACCAATCTTTCCACCACCACGCACAAGAAGCACAACAAGCGTAAGATGCCATTGTATGCAGATGTCGAGACGTGCGTTCAGCTCCGGCTGAACAGTTTCTAATCTTGTGATGTGGACACAATAAGAAGTTCTCTGGTGTGTACTAGAGCCCAGGCCTGTCCCTTTGACCTCAGATTTTATGAATTACAACTGAACGGTACAAAGCCAAGATGTTGATTGCATCTGCCAATTCCTTTAACTAACAGTGTGTGTGTGTGTGTGTGTGTGCGTGCGTGCAGTTTTTTTTTCAAATGTATCATGTATTTTTAGCATCTGAAATGTTCCATCTTTATCTCGTTGCATTTATAGATTCACAGAAATCATACAGCCCCTGTATGTAGAAACAGACCCTTCGGCCCAACTTGCCCAAAATGTCCCATCAACATTAGTCCTACCTGCCCATATCCCTCCAAACCTGTCCTCTCCATGTACCTGTCTAACATGTTTCTTAAACATTACAATAGTCCCAGCCTCAACTGCCTCCTCTGGCAGCTCGTTCCGTACACACCCGCCACCCTTTGTGTGAAATAGTTAGCCCTCAGATTGTTCAGATTTCTTCAATTAAACTGCATTAGAACATTGAACATAGAACAGTGTAGCACAGAAACAGGCCCTTCGGCCCACAATGTCTGTGTTGAACATAATACCAAGTTAAACTAATCCCTGCTGCCTGCCCGTGATCCATATCCCACCCATCCCTGAATATTCACATGTTTATCTAAAGGCCTCTTAAACGGCACTATCGTATCTGCCTCCACCACTCTAGAGCTATTAACCAATACTCCAAGTAACAATCCAACAAGTTTATTAGCATGTAATAAAGTTACACTACAAGTTGTCACCACTGTGACTACTGTGACTTACGAAAGGTAAATCATGTCTGACAAATCTGATAGAATTTTTCGAGGATGTAACTAGTAGAGTGGATAAGGGAGAACCAGTGGATGTGTTATATCTAGACTTTCAGAAGGCTTTCGACAAGGTCCCGCATAAGAGATTAGCATACAAACTTAAAGCACACGGTATTGGGGGTTCAGTATTGATGTGGATAGAGAACTGGCTAGCAGACAGGAGGCAAAGGGTAGGAGTAAACGGGTCCTTTTCAGAATGGCAGGCAGTGACTAGTGGGGTGCCGCAAGGCTCAGTGCTGGGACCCCAGCTATTTACAATATATATTAATGATTTGGACGAGGGAATTCAATGCAACATCTCCAAATTTGCAGATGATACCAAGCTGGGGGGTATAGTTAGGTGTGAGGAGGATGCTTGGAGGCTGCAGGGTGATTTGGATAGGCTGAGTGAATGGGCAGATGCATGGCAGATGCAGTACAATGTGGATAAATGTGAGGTTATCCACTTTGGTGGCAAAAACATGAGGGTAGACTATTATCTGAATGGTGGCAGATTAGGTAAGGGGGAGATGCAACGAGACCTGGGTGTCATGGTACACCAGTCATTGAAAGTAGGCATGCAGGTGCAGCAGGCAGTGAAGAAAGCAAATGGTATGTTAGCATTCATAGCGAAAGGATTTGAGTATAGGAGCAGGGAGGTTCTACTGCAGTTGTACAGGGTTTTGGTGAGGCCACACCTGGAGTACTGCGTACAGTTTTGGTCTCCAAATCTGAGGAAAGACATCCTTGCCATAGAGGGGGTACAGAGAAGATTCACCAGACTGATTCCTGGGATGTCAGGACTTTCATATGAGGAAAGATTGGATAGACTCGGTTTGTACTCGATGGAATTTAGAAGATTGAGGGGGGATCTTATAGAAACCTACAAAATTCTTAAGGGGTTGGACAAGCTAGATGCTGGAAGATTGTTCCCGATGTTGGGGGAGTCCAGAACAAGGGGTCACAGTCTAAGGATAAGGGGGAATTCCTTTAGGACCGAAATGAGGAAAACATTCTTTACACAGAGAGTGGTGAGTCTCTGGAATTCTCTGCCACAGAAGGTAGTTGAGGCCAGTTCATTGGCTATATTTAAGAGGGCGTTAGATGTGGCACTTGTGGCTAAAGGGATCAGGGGGTATGGAGAGAAGGCAGGTACGGGATACTGAGTTGGATGATCAGCCATGATCACATTGAATGGCGGTGCAGGCTCGAAGGGCCGAATGGCCTACTCCTGCACCTATTTTCTATGTTTCTATGTTTCTATCCCCACTACCCACTAGTGTCTGGAAGCGTTAGTCATATATGGTGCCTGTATGGTAAAACCCGGACTGGATTATAGATCCGAGTGGTGTGTAGCGTGTGTGTGTGTTAGTATTCGGTCCAGCACATCTACAACCACCACTCCTGGCACCCACCACTCTCTGTGTAAAATACTTGCCCTGCATATCTCCTTTAAACTTTGCCCATCTCACCTTGAAACCATATCCTCTGGTCTTTGATATTCCACTCTGGCAAAAAGGTTCAGATTGTCATCCAACTGTCTCCTGCCCTTTCTGATTTTAAACCTGAGTCTGACAAGAAATCCATGTATCCAAGTGTGCACATGATTTAATTGTGTATTCATTCCACTTCAGTGACTTGGTTGGTGAATTATGTACGATACTGTTCTGTAATTGATTGGTTCCGATTGTAAGTTAAACGTTTCCAGTTAGTTAACATTAGCTACTTGCATTTATACAAACTGCCGTTCAAATTGTGCAGCGTCCAGGACTGCTTTTCCAGAGTTCTATCAAATAAAGTTTGATAAACCAGGTGATATTTGTGCAAATTACCCAGATTTTGGTCAAAGAGGTAGATTTTGAGGACCATCTTAAGATTAGGACGGGTAGTGAGTATAAGGAAGAGAATTCTCAAGCAAAGAGCTTTGGTAGCTGAAGGGACAGGTGTAAATGGTGGGGTGTCTATAACCTGGGATGATCCAAAGGCAAGATGAGGAGCAGATATATCTAAGAGGAAGGCTTCTCTTAGATGAAGGAGGCTTCTAAACAAGGAGCTGGAGCGCGTTCTAGAGCAGGATGAGGATTGTATTAAATGGTGGAGCAGATCTGAAAGGCAAATAGGCCTACTCTGAAAAGGACACAAAGGGCAGGAATAACTCAGCAGGTCAGGCAGCATCTGTGGAGAACATGGACAAGTGACCTTGCAGGTCCAGACCCTTCTTCAGACTGATAAAATAGGGGGGGGGGAGGGGGAGAGAAAGCTGGGAGAGAGAGGAGGCAGGGCAGACCCTGGCGGGGGGGGGGGGGGGGCTTGATAGGCAAATGATTGGAACAGAGGCAAGAGAAGGTGAGCGACAAAAGGATTAAAGAATAGTGAAACCAGAGGAGGGAATGTGGATTGAGGGGGAGGGGAGAGCTGGGTGCAAATCCAGGTGGGGCTCGGTGGAGTTGGGGGGGGGGGGGGGGGGGTGTGGTTAGTTAGAGATGACCTAAAATTGGAGAATTCAATGTTCATACCATTGAGTAGGTAAGTATCAGCTATCCAGCTATCCAAGCGGAATATGAGGTGCTGATCTCCCAGTCTGCATTGAAAGAAAGGAGAGTGTGGGGGAGAAATGGGAGTCGTATTGTTCGTCATACTGGGGCATAGGTACTAAGCCCCTGTCCCATGAAGCGAGTTAAAAAAAGAACTCTCCCGAGTTGAAGGGGTTGCTGTGGTGGATGTTTATGTTAAAATGTATTTTGTGTGTCTTGCTGCTTTTTATTGGTATGAATGTACGGCAAATCAAATTCCTCGTATATGTTGCAAAACATACTTGGGAAATAAAGTATGATTCTGATTAAGATGACAACTGACCTCTGTGTTCCCCTTCCCATGCCGACCTTTCTGTCCGGGGCCTCCTCCATTGCCAGATTGACAACACACTCAAGTTGGAGAAGCAACGCCTCGTATTCCACTTGGGGAGCTGACAACCCAACGGCATGAACGTAGATTTATCCAATTTCAAGTCATGCCTCCCCACCCCCTCTGTCTTTCCTGTACCCCCCAACGCCCCACCCCACCCCCCATGTGCACCAATTTCTCCCACCATCTCCCACCCCCCCTCCCCACCAGTTACCCTTCTCATTTCCCCTCCTTCGTACACTCATCTTGGGTGGGAGATTGCAACCTTCACGTGGTCCGCCCTGTGTCGATGAATGCAATCAACCCGGCGTGCACAATCAAATAAGATCAAATAGATCAAGTTGTCCTAAAACTTTAGGCTGTGCACGCCATTCGCAAGAAGAAGTACACTCAAGCCCATGTCCCACGATGTGAGTTCACCCAAGAACTCTCCCGAGTTTAAAAAAAAATCAAACTCGTGGTACTTCATCACGAGTATTTTTCTACTCTTGGAAAGTTTTCACACTGTTGAAAAAACTTGACGGGTTTCCGCAATTCCCAGGTACCTGCCGTCAGCGTTACGAGCCGCTACGAGACATGCACGAGCTCCGACGCACCCGCTACGTACATTCTACGTGCTTACCACGAGTTTGATATTTTTAAACTCGGGAGAGCTCTTGGGTGAACTCTCATCGTGGGACAGGGGCTTAACCAAATTCCACCCACATAGCTTCAACTGATGAATCCTGAAGAAAATGCTCTTCAAGTACTGACACAACATTTGCCCTCATTAAAAATGTATCCACCCCTCCTCTTTCACCTCCACCTCTATCAAGCCAGTGACGTCCGTACCCTGGAAACATTAAGCTGCCAGTCCTGCTCCTCCCTCAACCCTGTTTCTGTTACGACTATGATCTGTGTAGGAAGGAACTGCAGATGCTGGTTTAAACCGAAGATAGACACAAAAAGCTGGAGTAACTCAGCGGGACAGGCAGCTTCTCTGGAGAGAAGGAATGGGTGACGTTTCGGGTCTCCCAGTCCCACGTACCAATCCATGCCCTGAGTTTACCCATGTACCTTCTGCTCGGTTCAGGTCAATTGTCACGTGTACCGAGGTACAGTGAAAAGCTCTTGTTGCGTGCTAACCAGCCAGTGGAAAGACAATACATGATTACAATCAAGCTATTCGCAGTGTACAGATACATGATTAGGGATTAATATTTAGCCAGTAAAGTCCGATCAAAGATAGTCCGAGGGTCCCCTATGAGGTAGATAGTAGTTCAGGACCGCTCTCTGGTTGTGGTAGGATGATTCAGTTGCCTGATAACAGTTGAGAAGAAACTGTCCCTGAATCTGGAGGTGTGCGTTTTCACACTTCTGTACCTTTTGTCTGACGGGAGAGGGGAGAAGAGGGAGTGGCCAGGGTGCGACTCATCCTTGATGATGCTGCTGGTCTTGCCGAGGCAGCGTGAGGTGTAGATGGAGTCAGTTGAAGGGAGGTTGGTTTGTGTGACGGTCTGGGCTGCGTCCACAATCCATTCCCTGAGTTCATATCCTCTGGGACACGTTATTTATATGGTAAGTGGTAGATATATGGCATGTGGAGCCAGACAAAGCAATGGAATCAAATACACTCATGATGTTTAAGAGGCATTTGGACAGGCATTTAAATAGGTAAGGTATTGGATACTATCCAAATGCAGGCAAATTGGAATCTCTTTTTAGGTTAGTTTAGTTTGGAGATACACTGCAGAAACAGGCCCTTCAACCACCGAGTCTGCTCCCCACAGCGACCCCCGCACACTAACACTATCTTACACACACCAGGGATAATTTACAATGAAAGCAAGCCAATTAGCCGACAAACCTGCACGTCTTTGGAGTGTGGGTGGAAACAGGAGCAGCTGGAGAAAACCCACGTGGTCCTGGGGAGATGGTACTTGTGGTCAGGATTGAACCGGGGTCTCTTGCGCTGCGCAACTGTGCCACCCTAAATGTAGATAGCAAACGGGTTGGAGTGGACATGGTGGGGCTGAAGGGCCTGTTTCTGAGCTGCCTGGCCCTATAACTCTGTAACTATCCAGGCAAATGTTTAACCATATAACCATATAACAATTACAGCACGGAAACAGGCCTTCTCGGCCCTTCCAGTCCGTGCCGACCATTTATTTTCCCCTAGTCCCATCTACCTGCACTCAGACCATACCCCTCCATTCCCTTCCCGTCCATATACCTATCCACTTTACTTTTAAATGTTAAAATCGATCCTGCCTCCACCACTTCTGCTGGAAGATCATTCCACACAGCCACCACTCTCTGAGTAAAGAAGTTCCCCCTCATGTTACCCCTAAACTTCTTTAGTTTGCATCTCGTTTTGTGCAATTTCGTTGTTTTGGTAATCTTGTTGGCGAGTGTCCCGTGGGGAAGAGTGACCATAACATGATGAAATGTTACATTGCATGCAACCATTACTGCAAAATAAGGCTCTTAGACCTAAACAAAGGAGACCATGACAGAGAGTTGGCTGGAGCTGATTTGGAGTAGACATTAATAGGGCTGTCAGTGGACGGGCAATGGTTAGCATTTAAATAAATAATGCATAAGCTGCAAAGAAAATATATTCCTTGAAGGCACAAAAACGCAACAGAAAAAGTGTTTCATCCGTAGCTGACAAGTAAAATTAAAGATAGTGTTAAATCCATGCAAGAGACTTATAAATTTGCTCAGAATAGCAGAATGCCTGAAGATTGGAGGTACCGTAGACCTCCGCAAAGGGGGACATGAGATTGATAAAGAAATGCAAGATCGAATGTGAGAGTAGACTGGGAAAAAACACAAATCTGTCCGTAAGATCTTTTGTATTTATATACAGAAAGAGACAGGAGAATTTATTGTAGGGAAGGAAATGTCAGAGGAATTAAACAGTTTATTTTGCATCTTTCTTCATGAAAGACGACACACAGAACTTGCCAGGCGTATTAGAGAACAAAGGGCCCTGTGAGAAAGAAAGAAATGTTAGTGTAAAAAATAGTACTTGACAATTTGGCGTTCTTGATAAATGCCGGAGATCCAATGGATTCAATCTGGGAGTTTGGACGGAGCTAGCTTTAGAGATTATGAATGGTCATAGAGTCGGAGTCATAGAGTGATACAGTGAGGAAACAGGCCCTTCAGCCCAACTTACCCACACCGACCAACATGTCCAACCTCCACTAGTCCCACCTACCCACATTAGGTCCATAGCCCACCAAACTTGTTCTATCCATGGACCTGTCTAAAGGGCCTGTCCCATTTACGCGACCTTTACAGGCAACTGCTGGCACCCATGATAGGTTGCCGAAATTTTCAACATGTTGAAAATTCAGAGGCGACCAGAAAGACGCTACGACTCTTTGGAAACTTCTCACGACCATAGGAGACCGCTTACAACCATACAGCCTTTATGGTCTGGATATCACATTTCCAAAATTCAACAGACCTTAAATTATTCTGGTGGATTGGATGTTAACAAATGTGTCCAACCATTTAAGAAGGAGAAAGATAACAGGGAACTATGAACCAGTTGGCTTCATGCCAATGGTCATGAAAATGCTGGAATCTATCAGATAAGATACAATGATCCAGTAGCTTTATGTCTTCCTCTCACCTTATCCTTGACTCTCAACTGTGTTCCCTCGATTTCCTACACTTCTGCTGGCAACCTCTCGAAGTAAACAAGGAAGGGTTGAGTAGAGGAGATGGTAGAGGCAGATGCAATTACAATGTTTAAAAGGCAGCTATTGGATATGAAAGGGGTTGGTGGACATGGGCATGACATGAGTAAATGAGTAAGATTAGAGCCACATTGCTGGAAGAACATGCAGGTTTTTTTAAATGGTGCAGAAGAGGTTTATCAGACTGCTCATGCAAGAAGGAACTGCAGATGCTTGTTTACACCGAAGAGAGACACAAACGTGTGATTGTAATTAATTGTAATTCATTTATTAGCCAAGTATGTAAACATACAAGGAAACGTCTTCTTGCGATTGTAACATAAATAAACATGTTTCATACAAGGAATTTGATTTGCCAAACAGTCATACAGAAAAGCAACAAGATACATCACCACATAAAGATTAAACATAGGCTAAATCAGCCACGCAGCGGCATGTGAGAATCCCCAGGGCACACAGCATAAGTGGAGACCCACAGTCCAATGTCCGGGCCACATACATGCTCCTTCACCGTGATGTGACCAGAGTTGTCGCTCTCTCTGTAGTCCTTGTCCGCCCAGACAGTCAAACACTCGCACCAGACTCGGGGATGTTCTCATGGCGCGATGTCCACGCAAACACCGGGATCACTGCACTCACGGCACTCCATCCAAGGCCCCCACCAGTGCAGGCAGCACGTGCATCTTGCTTTTTCGCCATCCTCACATTTCCCCCTCTCCCCCCCCCCCCCGGACAATCCCACGTCCCCCTAAAACAAACAGTATTTTGGGTGAACTGGCCACTGTAAATTAGCCCTCATGTTCAGATGAATAGTTCAGATGGATCTGGAGCAGAGTTGTTCTGTGCTGTAACTCTCTACAACTCGCAACCAAACCCTGTACTGGAGACAAAGTCTCACAATGCCGTTGGCAAAGTTCAGTTCACCTACGGTGTAATTAATTCACTCCGATGCCATTGCGTGTTGCATTGTTAATTATAGCCTATTTGCCAAGGGATGTAGTCAATTTAACACGCTACAAAGAATGCACTGTGCTTATCTTTGTGTGGTGTGTGAAAGAAATCGCTTAACATCACATACATAAGCCATGGTGAAACTTGCATTTAATTAATGTTTGTATGGAGTTTGCACGTTCTCCCCGCGACCACGTGGGTTTTCTCCGAGATCTTCGGTTTCCTCCCACACTCCAAAGACGCGCAGGTTTGTCGGTTAATTGGCTAGGTATAAGTGTAAAATTGTCCCTAGTGTGTGTAGGGTTATGGGCTAGTCCCAATTAGGCGACTGCCACGGACTAGTCTTAATGGAATTCACCTACGACACCTGGCGCCAACCTACAACAGTACCTACAACAACCTACGGCAACCTACAGCAAAAATTGTCGCCACTGTTGCTGAAATTTTTTTTCAACGCGTTGAAAATTCTGCGGCAGTCGCCCAAATAATCGCCCATTAATGTGGAAAGGCCCATTAATGTGCGGGGATCGCTGGACAGTGGGCGGGCTGAAAGGCCTGTTCCTGCACTGTATCTCTAAACTCAAACTAAACTAATGTGCACCCAAATGGAAGACTTATTTGGAACCAATTTTCAAATTCATGAAGCAATTTTGTTCAAAGAATCTCCTTCATTTAAATCTTAATTTGACCTAAGAAATTTATTTTTATACCCATCCTACATAAAATAAAAATATTCTTGCTCTCCGCTGACAAATGTATTCCACTGAGCGAAACAATTAATTCCTCCTCTTCCTTCTGCTGACTCCAATCCAAACTCTGTTGCTCAATCTGCAACGTTTCCAAGGTGAGGCAAGGGTTAAAAATTTTTGCAGCCTTGGCTCCTAATGAAATATTTAGCCATCTGCAGGCCGTTGAGGATGCAATATAGAAGCTAAAATTGGTGGCTCATTAGTGAAGAGTAACCTATGCTCATTAAAAGCTATTTGTTACGGAGATTATTAGCATATTTAAGATACTGGTGGGGAATAATCCAGGAAAGGATTGCAGTCCGCAGCTTGCTATCAATTGGATTCAGCTACAACATCTGATTTTATTTTCTCTTCACTCTATGACTGGGACAAGCCGTTGTTGGTGTCTACACTTGCAAAATCCCGGGTGTATTAAATCTAAACTGATACTTGATATTCCAGTCTGTTTAATGCTACCAGTTCCACCCCTCTCTTTCCAGAATGGAAGGAAATCAATATTGTTTCCAGGGATAGACTGCCATTATATAATAAATCTCAAATCCATTTTGATTTGAAAATCTGGTGCATTCCTTTGGTTTAAAGAATTTAAAAAACAAAAATCAATTAAGATTTGTTTTCCTCTGTGCATCTTCCTGTGACACTGGGCAAGGTGGCAGGTTTAAGGATTGTTGATGGATAATCTGACATGCTGACACTCTATGTCATTGTTGATAAACTGGTAGCTGTTAAATATGTGTCAAGTACTGACGATGTCGGTGTCCCGGAGAAGAATATCAATATTGGTTGAGCTTCTCGTCTTTGTATACATGCTCACTGAAATAGCCTGGCAGCACGGTTGCTGCCTCACAGCGCCAGAGACACGGGTTCCATCCTGACTACGGGTGCTGTCTGTGTGGAGTTTGTACGTTGACCTGCGTTGTACGTTGGGTTTACTCCAAGAGCTCCGGTTTCCTCCCACACTCCAAAGACGTGCACGTTTGTAGGTCGGGGTGGGAGATTGCAACCTTCACGTGGTCCGCTCTGTTTCGACAAACGCAACCAACCTGACGTACACGGTCAAATAAGATCAAATAGAACAAGTTGTCCGACAACTTTAGGCTGTGCTCGCCATGCGCAAGAAGAAGATTTGTAGGTTAATTGGCTTTGATAAAATTGTAAAGTGTCCCTAGTGTGCGTGGGATAATGTTAATGTACGGGGTTGGTGGGTGCGGAGCGGTGGGCCAAAGGGCCTGTTTCCGTGCTGTATCTCTAAACTGAACTAAACTAGAAACATATCTGGTTAGCTTTAAGTATTTCTGTGAGTTTAATTGCAATGCAACCCGTTTAGTCAAGCTGAGCAAGAATTCTCATAGTTTTGGTCTGCTCCCCTGTGTAAATTGGCAAAGAGTTATTTACGGAAAAGGTACGGTAGTTGGAAAATTTCATCTCAGGGCCTATTGATAAGAATGAGATGCATTCAGTACCAACCCAAACCAGTTGCCAAAAGGGCAAAGGCATTTAACCGTTAAAATTTGCGACGGAGAAAGGAAATGGAAGGAATTTGTTTTAACGTTGTTACTTGTTCGCAGTTAAGCTCGTGAATCTTTTTCTCGAGACGAAGGTTACTGAGGTAGTTTGTGTTGAGATGTGGGCCAAGGTTTGACCAAGCCATTCATTTTAGCATGATTCAAGCCTCTGAATATACAAGGTAACCTGGAACTATCACCCGGTCAACATTTCACATCTGCGACGCTTTGTCAAAGAGGACACGTTGGTTATTTCTCTCGCCACAGATGCGGTCTGACCTGCTGAGTTTTTCCAGCAATTCCCGTTTTTATTTTGGAGTTCCATCGTCTCAGTTTAGTTGTTTGTCACATAAATCTTTTATTGGGAGTTAACCAGCCAGTGCTAATCTAGTGTACCTTTAGAATTTTGCGTAGATTTTGAAGAATTGACAAATGAATGGTGTGTTTGTACAAGTTTTCTTCATTCCTTTATCATAGGTGTTGACTGATAGTGAATTATGAATTTCTCACATTGAAGAAAATGCATTGAAGGTCAGGGGAATTATCCGAGAGCTTCTGGCCAATATCAATCCTTCAATTGATACAGTTAGAGATTTGCATTAAGCCCCTGTCCCACTTCGGAGACCTAAACAGCAACCTCTGGTGACCTTGCCCGCCACCCAAGGTTGCCATGAAGTCACCGGAGGTTTTGGTCACTCTCCCTAATGGTCGAAAGTGGTTTCCGCGTGGTCGAGGCTTCATCTCGGTTGCTGCTATTTTTTCCTCATGTTTAAAACCGGCTTTGACTAAAAATAGGTTGCCGTTTTAAAAATCGATAATTTTTTAGTCGCAGGTCTAGTGGAAGCCGGTTTTCTTCATAGTCGAGGAAGGTTTTCAACATATGCCTGGGAGGTGGTAGGAGGTTGCAGGTCATCTCGACCTTGATTTTTTTTGGGTGGCGGGCAAGGTCACCAGAGGTTGCTGTTTAGGTCTCCTAAGTGGGACAGGGGCTTAATTTATGCCCATTTTGTAATTTTAAACATGTTATCTGCTTGTGTGAATGTGTAGTAAACCTTTGTTTTAAAGGACCTCTTTATAACAGATTTTGGCTATGGTGGACGGACATACTGACGGCTTCCTGTGTCACCCCCAGCTCAGGCCACCACCAGACCGGACCTATTGTCACCACAGCCTACGCACTCAGTTTCCTTGGCCATTTCCAAGCCGTGCCTGCCCCTGCCACCGCCAACCCTCACCTGCGCTTGGTTCCGCAAACTGTGACCATCGACTGCACTGAGCTTCACTTCTCCCACAGCCGCCAACGGGCTGGGCCATCAACTCACCTGGAGTTTCAGCCAGAGAGTCTGGCTCGACCCGAAACACCACCTGTCCATGTTCTCCAGAGAAGCTGCCACCAGCAACTTCAGTATTTTATTTACTACCTATACAACAATAATACCTTACTTGGTTATAGCGGGCAACCTGCAATAACAGACACCATTTCCCCTCCATGTATAAGGTAGTGGAGGAAGTGTTTTCACACCTTACCCTTCCATATCTCTATGTCCCCTTCTCACCTCCCTTTCACTGAAGAAGGGTCTTGGCCCAAAACGTCACCCATTCCTTCTCTCCAGAGATGCTGCCTGCCTCGCTGAGTTACTCCAGCATTTTGTGCCTATCTTCTGTTAGAACTAGGGTTTACTGTATTTTGATGTCAATGGAGTGAGTTTATAAAACACACTAATAGTGTAATGCGCCACAGATTGGAAACAAACTCCTAGCCAATTGCTTAGAATTACAAGAATTTCGCAACTCCATTTCAACTCTTCAACCAGAGGCAACACTTCAGAACAGGTCAGTCTGAAGAAGGGTCTCGACCCAAAACGTCACCCATTCCTTCTCTCCATAGATGCTGCCTCACCAGCTGAGCTACTCCAGCATTTTGTGTCTAACTTCAGAACCACACTTGCTGTGCGATGACCTGCAGTTGTGAAAGATGCAATCCAAAGCAAGTCAATAATCTAAGTCTAAGTCTGTAGAGCATAGAACAGTGCAGCACTTGAGTGGGCCCTTCAGCCCGTCACGGTGGCGCAGCGGTAGAGTTGCTGCCTTACAGCAAATGCAGTGCCGGAGACAAGGGTTCGATCCCGACTACGGGTGTTGTCTGTATGGAGTTTGTAACATTTTCCCCATTACCTGCGTGGGTTTTCTCCGAGATCTTCGGTGTCCTCCCACACTCCAAAGATGTACAGGTTTGTAGGTTAATTGGCTTAGTGTAAATGTAGAAATTGTCCCCAGCGGGTGTGGGATCGTTAATGTGCGTGGATCGCTGGCCTGTTTCCGCGCTGTATCTCTAAACTAAACGATCACACAAACCAACCTCCATCACATTGACTCCAGCGACTTCATTAGATGAATAGAATCATTCAGTAAAGAACCATTGAACTTGCACACCAGGGTCAATTTTCAGCAGCCAATTAACCTACAAACAAGCACATCTTTGGGATATGGGAGGAAACCGGAGCACCCAGAGAAAACCCACCTTCATCAGTTCATGAGTTCATAAAGGGTAGGAGCAGAAATAGGCCAGGAATTGGGATAGTCCCTGCCTGAACGACCTCCTCTGGCAGCTTGTTCCACACACTCACTCCCTCTGTGTGAAAAAGTTACCCTTCATATTCCTACTAAATATTTTCCCCTTCACCTTAAACCCATGTCCTCTGGCCCTCGGTTCACCTACTCCGGGCAAGAGACTCTGTGCGTCTACCCGATCTATTCCTCTCACGATCTATCATCCCATCGGGTGTGACTGTCATCCACACATTTGGCCGAGTGCGGGGCGATAAGGACTATCAGCGGTCACCAGTCACACCCATTTACCACCAGATATCAAAGATAAATTTCCCTCGCGCGGCGTTTCAGGCGCGTGAGACAGTTCGTGCACAACTTGCAAAAGTCCACAACGTACGCTGTGAAAAATAATCCCCCAACTGCCTTGTTAGTAAAATGTGTGAGGGAGCATTACTGTGTAAAACACACCTGCTATATTGTAGGAGTACAGCTCCATGTTCTGAAACCCTGCTGATTGTACAATCATCCGCTGCAAATGATAGCACAACAATCAGCGCGCTTCACCTGAACAAGTTTTAGACAATTGACCTGACTGGGAGGTTTGTTTCTAACAAAATGCCATTCATCATTCCCTTTCAGCCGTTTGCATTTAACCAAGCACCACAAATTAAACCCCCCTCAACAATATGCACCTTGGCAGCCAAACAAGTCTTCACCATCTTCTATACTGAGTTGACAATTTACTGACAATTCACATTTATACCAAGCCAATTAACCTACAAACCTGTACTTCTTTGGAGTGTGGGAGGAAACTGAAGATCTCGGTGAAGCTGAAGACCACGCGGTCACAGGGAGAACGTGCAAACTCCATACAGACAGCGCCCGTAGTCAGGGTCAAAGCCGAGCCACCGAGAGAGAGGGAAACGCAAGATTTCTCTAACCCTTGCGTTTCCTCTCTCCCTGTCCCTCTCTCCCCGTTCCCCAATTTTTAGCTAATCTGTCATGAAAGGAGGACTTCCCAGGTGAAAGGTCCCATCGATCGAGTGTGAACACAATCCAGGCCATTGTTCCTTACAGCCCTGCCGTATCGATTGTGCTGCCGGGGGGGGGGTGTTGCCATTCCATGTAGATCTGGCATTGTATTTTTTTTGACATGATCACGCTCTAATCAATCAGGTTCCAGGCAGGGTTGCTTCTGAATCAGCCCAACTACACTGAGATTAATGGTTGGCAGCCAGTGTATTTATGGCATTGATCTTACAATGCCAGGAATGGATTGATAAAACAAATCAAAAACTCTAGCCCATCAGAACGTTAGCTGCTACTGCAGGGAAGTACGCTCCTAATATTACAACATAACCGCTTACCTCTGATGATGGCTGCGTTATCAACAAATGAAATGAAGAGTATTACAATAAATATATTTTCTCTCTTGTCTGGCCCACCGTCATTAAAATTAGATTAGCTGGATAAAGACAGGAACAATCCTTAAATTGTTTGCAAAACTAATGTGAAATGCCCAGCCTTGCAAATTATCACGGCTAATCACTAATACACGCTCCACTGCTTCAGTAATTGTAGACTTATTAGTCACATTCTTGTTGTTCTCATTAACAGCTAACGCAATGGAAATGCAGGGATCACAGCGGTGAGGGGAGTCGGCAAAACACGCATTGTTGTGGTGTCAGTGCACGACCGATGCACCTTTCCATTCAGTGTCATCACAATACACGCAAACAAACACACGCACACACACACACACACAAACAAACACGCGCACACAACACAAAGATGTACACCATTACAAACACGCATACACAAACATATTAATACAAAGGCACTGATGTGCTTACGTAATTTAGAAATATAGAAACATAGACAATAGGTGCAGGAGTAGGCCATTTGGCACTTCGAGCCAGCACCGCCATTCAATGTGGTCATGGCTGATCATCCAAAATCAGTATCCCGTTCCTGCCTTCTCACCATATTCCTTGATTCTGTTAGCCCTCAGAGCTAAATCCAACTCTCTCTCTCGAAAACATCTTGAATGCCATGTGCACAGTTGTACAGAAACACAAAGAAAAACACCACCTTCATGCACGCGCTCACGTGCACGCACACACTCACATGCACGCACACACACATGCACAGAGGCGCACACACACACGTGTCAGCGTTTATGGGGAGAAGGCAGGAGAATGGGGTTAGGAGGGACAGATAGGTCAGCCATGTTTGAATGGAGGAGTAGACTTGATGGGCCAAATGGCCTTATTCTACTCCAGTCACTTATGATCTTAAGACCTTTTGACCCATGCATGCACACACAGGCACAGTTACACACAAACACACACGCACATACATACACAGGCACACACGCACATACATACACAGGCACACACGCACATACATACGCACACAGTCATTTTTCCTTGGTATGATCACATGGGACAATGTACATCTAGTTAATGTTTGATCCACCCTGCAAATCCTCATCACAACTAGGATGGATGGACTTTGTATTTCACAATTTGGCTTGCACTGTTATGGTCCAGGTACCAAGCATAAATGCTAAGTTGGTGTATTATTAGTGAGTTATACAGAGTGGAAACAGGCCCTTCGGCCAACTTGCACATGCTAACCAACATGCCCCATGTACATTAGCCCCACCTGCCCAGGTTTGGTCCTTATCTCTCTAAAACGTTCCTTTCTATGTACCTGTCTATATGCCTTTTTGAATAGTCCTGCCTTAACTACCTCCTCTGGCAGCTAGTTCCAATATACCCATCATCCTTTGTGTGCAAACGTTACCCCTCAAATTCCTGTAAAATCTTTTCCTCTTCAGCTTTAGCCAACTGCATATCTTCTGGTCCTTGATTCCCCTACTCTGGACAAGAGTATCTACCCGATCTATTATTGGTTATTTTATTTTTATGTTGTTGCATTGAAGTCCCCCTGAAGCTGCAGCAAGTGAGAATTTCATTGTTCCAGTCCAAGTGCCGATGACAATGAAACACTCTGCCCTTTTGAAGTGTCTTGCGCTGCCATCATCCCTTCCTTGCCAGCACATCTACCAGCTCAGTGTATCAGGGCGGCCAGGGTGGTGCCTTATGTGTGCGTGCATGAGTAGGCTGGGTCTCCATTCCATGGAGCGGAGGAGGAGGATGATGGGGGATATTATAGAGGTGTACAAAATCATGAGAGGAGTAGATGGGGTATTTTACCCAGAGTGGGGAAATCGAGGACCAAAGGACATAGGTTCAAGGTGACGGGCGAAAGATTTCATTGGAATCTGAGGGGTAACATTTTCATGCAGAGGGTGGTGGTGCATGGAACAAGCTGGCAAAGGAGGTAGTTGAGGCTGGGACTATCTTATCATTTAAGAAATAGTTGGGCACGTATATGGATACGACAGGTTTGGAGGGTTATGGGCCAAGCGCAGGCAAGTGGGACTAAGGTAGCTGGTACATTGTTGGCTGTTGCGGGCGAGTTGGGCCGAAGGGCCTGTTTCCACACCGTATTAATCTGTGGCTATATGACTCTACTGCACTTACACTGCCGGAGTCCCGGGTTCGATCCTGACTACGGGCGCTGTCTGTATGGAGTTTGTACGTTCTCCCCGTGACCTGCGTGGGTTTTCTCCGAGATCTTTGGTTTCCTCCCATACTCCAAAGACGTGCAGGTATGTACAGTAGGTTAATCGGTAGCTTGGTGTATGTGTAAATTGTTCCTAGTGTGTGTAGGATTGTGTTCATGTACGGGGATCGACTCATTGGGCCGAAGGTCCTGTTTCCGTGCTGTATCTCTCAGCTAAACTAAAATTAGCTCCCTCTGCAAGCTGTCAAGGCTCAACACTGAAGGCGACAGTTTTGCTTTGCTTGCCTTCTGCAATGCTACAAATGTCAGCAAGGCAGAGTTATATTTGGTGCCTCTCCGCAGATTCTCAGTTGATCTTACCAGAAATTGGGCTTTTATGTTTTATTTAGTTTAGAATGAATTGTGGTGGCAGGAGGGATAAAATTGCATTCATTCTGATTCAATAAAGGAAAAGCATTGTAGAATAAAGTAGACATGTTTTGTTATTATTACAGGCTCAACTCTGTCATAGCAACAGCTATTTATGCTGCTTCAGTACTCGTGTAGGCACCATAGATAGCACATTATGTCAGAGAATGTACGATGTTTAGCTAATAGAAATATTTCTAAGCTCTCACAAAACCCTCATTTAAAATCTGTCCACATGGTATCCCCTTCCACACTGTAAAATAAAATATTGTTACCGAGATAAATTTTATCAGATAGAAAAGCAAACCTAACATTAACAGTGCCACCACTAGTGTATGAATCAAAAATCACTTAAGGGGAATACATGACTTAACCAAGGGCGGCATGGTGGTGCAGTGGTAGAGCTACTGCCTTAGCCGGGTTCCATACTTACTACAGGTGCTGTTTGTACGGAGTTTGTACGTTCTCCCCGTGACCTGCGTGGGTTTTCTCCGAGATCTTCGGTTTCCCCCCACAATCCAAAGACGTGCAGCTCTGTAGGTGCATTGGCTTGGTGCAAATGTAAAATTGTCCCCAGTGTGTGTAGGAGAGTGTTGGTAAACGGGGATCGCTGGTTGGCATTGACTCGGTGGGCCGAAGGGCCTGTTTCCACGCCGTGTCTCTAAACTAAACACAATGTTGTGAAGACTAATATTCTTGAAACCACCCATCATTTCTTTTTTGGAACTGATAAAAATATTTGAAGTAACCTAATTAAAACAAGCAAATTTAACCCTGCACAATTGGGACAACACTTTTAAAATAAGTGTGGCCTTGGATCCTTGTCACTGCACTCAAGCCTGAGCTTCTGGGGAGACTTTAGATTGGACTAAGGAACTAATTTAAAATTAAAATAATCAATGGAATATCTTTCAAATAGTCCTCCTCGTAATAAATTAAATTCAGAATCTGTTGAGGTGGAATTCAACATTACTTTGCAATAATGTTTTAGTAAATGGTTACGGTGGAAGTAAATGCTGGAGTGAATGTTATGATTAATTTTTCAATTCATGCTGAAGGCAGTGATAGACACCAGGTCAATGGATATTTTTAAGGCAGAGATTGATAGATTCTTGATTCATGGGTTATGGGGAGAATGGGGTTAGGAGAGAGAGAGAGAGATAGACCAGCCATGATTGAATGGTGGAGTTGACATTATGGGCCAAATAGCCTAATTCTGCTCCTATTATTTATGAACTTATGAAGATCGGTACAATTATGACTTTTGAAAGACACTTAGACAGCTACATGGATACGAATGGTTTGGCAGGATTATGGACCAGGTGCAAACAGTTCAGACTCGTACAATTAGTCAACTTTATGTCTGCCACAGCCAGGCATAAAAACAGTTTTTATCCACGAGTAGTTGCTCTACTCAACAGCCAAAGATATGTATCCTCCCTTTGATCTGGTATTTTGTTGGTTCACATACTTGGTCAATGGTGTTTTATCATTAATGTGTTATTATCATTAATGTTTAGTGTTTTCTGAGTCATTCGTAACTGTTACTATATGTCATGTTGGTACTTGTGGGTGGAGCACCAAGGCAAATTCCTTGTATGTGAACACTTGGCCAATAAACGTACTTACTTATTTACTTACTTCCAACTTGGTTGGTATGGACTAGTAGGGCTGAAGGGCCCGTTTCCATGCCCTATAATTGAATGCCTTTGTGCCTCAGGTGGAGGAGGGGAGGGGTGGAGATAGTGACAGAGGGTTGGTGGAGGCAACAAAGAACTGCAGATGGCGGGATCTGATGGGAGAGGAAGATAAGGCTGAACCTAATCTGGGGCCAGTGGATGGAAGGAACTCAGTGGGAGAAGGATGAGGGGGGACAAAGGGAGTGAGGAAAGAGAATGTGTGGGAAGGAACTAGAAGGTGGGGTTGAAAATATGGGTTTGTGTGAGTGGTTGATGTGGGTAGATCAGGACGAGAGAGAAAGGGACAGAGGGGTAGAATGTTGCGAGAGTGGTCCACAAAGCAAATTAGAAACCTGCACTTCACCCACGGAGCTGTAATGGACAAAAGCGGGGAGGTCATATTGAACCTAGATTATATCCAGCGAAGTTATGCCCCTGTCCCACTTAGGAAACCTAAACGGAAACCTCTGGAGACTTTGCGCCCCACCCACGGTTTTTGTGCGGTTCCTGGAGGTTCCCGGAGGTTTTTGTCCTCCGGCAACCACCTTCCAATAGCATCGCAACCGGCTTCGACTAAAAGATTACCGATTTTTAAAACGGAACCCACTTTCGACCATTAGGGAGATTGACAAAAACCCCCGGGAACCGCACGGAAACCTTGGGTGGGGAGCAAAGTATTGCATACAGTTTTGGTCTCCAATTCTGAGAAAAGACATTCTTGCCATAGAGGGGGTACAGAGAAGGTTCACCAGACTGATTCCTGGGATGTCAGGACTTTCATATGAGGAAAGATTGGATAGACTCGGCTTGTACTCGCTGGAATTTAGAAGATTGAGGGGGGATCTTATAGAAACTTACAAAAACTCTTAAGGGGTTGGACAGGCTAGATGCTGGAAGATTGTTCCCGATGTTGGGGAAGTCCAGAACAAGGGGTCACAGTCTAAGGATAAGGGGGAAGTCCTTTAGAACCGAGATGAGGAAAACATTTTTCACACAGAGAGTGGTGAGTCTCTGGAATTATCTGCCACAGAAGGTAGTTGAGGCCAGTTCATTGGCTATATTTAAGGGGGAGTTAGACGTGGCCCTTGTTGGTAAAGGGATCAGGGGGTATGGAGAGAAGGCAGGTACAGGATACTGAGTTGGATGATCAGCCATGATCATATTGAATGGCGGTGCAGGCTCGAGGGGCCGAATGGCCTCCTCCTGCACCTATTGTCTATGTTTCTATGTTTCTAAGTCTCCAGAGGTTTCCGTTCAGTTTTCCTAAGTGGGACAGGGGCATTAGTGTATTCTATCCACTGCTAGCCACGAGCTTGGAAAGGAACGAGAAAGCCGCAGAGTAAAGTGTCAACCATGCCTTCATCTGCAGGAATTCCATCCCTGAATTCCTCCAACATTCCTTCCTCCTTAAACAGATTTCCAGGTTCATTGAATCATGTTAACTATCTCTTGGTGTAGGTCAATGGCCAATTGATAGGCAAGGGTGAGTGAAAACAGCTGTAGGGCGATGGGAACATTAGACAAGATGGCATGAGGCCAGTAGGTTGCCCCATAGACCCTATAATGGCCTCCTACGTACAAGATTAAAATAGTCCTTTAAATCTCCTCCTCTTTGATCAGCTGGCTGAATATTCATTTGTGTGGAAGGTACACACAGAATGCTGGAGTAACTCAGTGGGACAGGCAGCATCTCTGGAGAGAAGGAATGGGTGACGTTTCGGGTCGAGACCCTTCTTCAGACTATATGTGTGCCTCAATATGTTATTCCTCATATATTTGCAGTGTGCTCAAGTGAAGTAGATTGCAATAGCTTTTTCCACGTTAAAAGAGGTTTAAAAATTGAATGTCGGTGTTTGCGTTCATTGTGTTGGGGAAATCAGCTCTGGCGGCACTTTCTGTCGAATTCTAATTCCTCATTGTGCAAGGCTACAGCTGCAGAATAACAATCTCTCCGAGAACCAGCAGAAAAATCCATCTGGCGAAAAAATGGAAATCTCATTGAGAGGAAATGGTGTGAATAAAATTGCAGATCTACTGTATATCGCAGTCTGGGAAAGTGCACACTGACTGACCGGGCTGCAGAGAAGTAATCCTTTCTGGATTAAGGGCAGGATGTGTAACACTAAGAGGGGAAACTCGGCCAAACAATCTCCCCAGAAAGAGTCGTAGCTTTAGTCTAAAATGCACAATGCAATGCATAACACTTAAGTGTCAGATCTAAATGAAATATGCAGTTGTCATAGAAATATAGAAACATAGAAAATAGGACGAGGACATTCGGCCCTTTGAGCCAGCACCGCCATTCATTGTGATCATGGCTGATCGTCCACAATCAATAACCCGTTCCTGCCTTCTCCCCCACATCCCTTGATTCCGCTAGCCCCTAGAGCTCCATCTAACTTGATGGTGTGAGGGTGGGGTGGGAGATTGCAACCTTCACGTGGTCCGCCCTGTTTCGACGAATGCAATCAACCCGGCGAGCACAATCAAATAAGATCAAATAGAACAAGTTGTCCTACAACTTGCAGTCTGAAGAAGGGTCTCGACCCGAAACGTCGCCTATCTCCTTCGCTCCTTAGATGCTGCTGCACCCGCTGAGTTTCTCCAGCCTTGTGTGTACCCCCAAGTTGTCCTACAACTGTAGGCTGTGCACGCCATATACAAGAAGAAGAAGAAGCGTGAGGAGTGAGACAGGGAACAGAGACTGAAAAGGAAAGAAGGGATGGAGGAAGGAATGAAGGAAGAATAAAAAGGAAAATAGAAAGAATGTACTCAAACAATCCTTGCTGTCTCCTCCCCTTCTCAGCTCTCCCTCAGCCCTCGTGCTCCTCCCTTTCTCCTTTCCCCCCCCACATCAGTTTGAAGAAGGGTTTCGGCCCGATACGTTGCCTATTTCCTTCGCTCCAAAGATGCTGCTGCTGCACCCGCTGAGTTTCTCCAGCACTTTTGTCTACCTTCGATTTTCCAGCATCTGCAGTTCCTTCTGAAACACAAGAAAGTACTCAATTTCTTTTCCTTTTTGCACCAATGTCGTGTTTTTTTCCTTTTTTTTGGAATTTTGATTTTAAATGTATGTCTCATTTTTCATCGTTTTTCCATCTGTGATACTGCTGTAGACAAGATCTTCATTGTTCCGGTAGCCTCTCCCCACATCTCAGCACTGTGCAGACACGCAGGCTAATTGCCCATTGTCTGTTACCTACGTATCTTTCATTCATTGTTCTTTATCTCTCTACATCATCGTCTATGTCTCCCATTTCCATTATCCCTAATCAGTCTGATGAACGTTACCCATTCCTTTCCTCCAGAGATGCTGCCTGTCCCGCTGAGTTACTCCAGCAATTTTCTGTCTAGCTGTTAGTGAGCGTTGATCATAAACAGAATCAACAGACAGTTTGGTGGGCAAGTGTGAGAGAGAATAAGTTGCAGGGGACTGAGAAATAATGGTACTGAAGAAGGGATTCGCCCCGAAAAGTTGCCTATCTCCGTCACTCCTCAGATGCTGCTGCACCCGCTGAGTTTCTCCAGCTTTTAGTGTACCCTTGATTTTCCAGCATCTGCAGTTCCTTCTTTAACAAATAATGGTACTGATGGGCTATCTGGCCAGGGTGCTAGTATGGACTTGATGGGTAGAGTGGCCTGGTTCTGTGTCTTGGTAAGATCCAATACCTCCTCATGCCACAAAGGAAGTGACTTGAGAATCTTTGGTGACCCTCGGACTATCCTTGATCGGACTTTGCTGGCTTTACCTTGCACTAAGCGTTATTCCCTTTTCATGCATCTACACACTGTAAACGGCTCGATTGTAATCACGTACTGTCTGTCCGCTGACTAGTTAGCGCGCAACAAAAGCTTTTCACTGTACCTCGGTACACGTGACAATAAACTAAACTGAACTGAGAGTTGTAGAAGCAGCGGCATGTGTATGGATATGTTTATGGTGAATAAGGTTTGTAATGACATGTTAAACAGAGATGGACACGAACTGTTGCAGTAACTCAGCAGGTTTGGCAACATCTCAGGAGAACGTGGATAGGTGACGTTGTGGGTCGGGACCTTTCTTCAGACACGGTATTACTTTGTCCTTAAATTGTAGAACTTAAGGGATTGGACAGTCTAGATGCAGGAAAAATGTTCCCGATGTTGAGGGCGTTCAGAACCAGGGGTCACAGTTTAAGAATAAGCGGTCAGCCGTTTAGGACTGTGATGAGAGAAAACGTTTTCACCCAGAGAGTTGCGAATCTGTGGAATGCTCTGCCACAGAAGGCAGTGAAGGCCAATTCAAGAGAGTGTAATGGGCCTGTCCCACTTACGCAACTTTTTCGGCGACTGCCAGCACCCGTCATAGATCGTTACAGGTCACCAAAAATTTTCAACATGTTGAAAATCCAGCGGTGACCATAGCAAGGTACGACTCTTTGGGCAACTACTCACGACCATTCAGGCTTCACACATGTCGAAAACAACATGTTGAACATTTTCGCCGACCTGCAACGACGTATGACGGGTGCCGGCAGTCGCTGAACAAGTCGCTTGAGTGGGACAGGCCCATAAGATATACAGTAGCTCGTTGGGCTAATGGAATCAAGGGATATGGGGAGAAAGCAGGAACAGGATACTGATTTTGGATGATCAGCCATGATCATGTTGAATGGCTTGAAGGGCTGAATGGCCGACTCCTGCACCTATTTTCTATGTTTTTATGTTTCTATTTGCAGTATAAATGAAGGTGTTTGGTCCATAGTATCTCCGCTGGTCAATAAAGATTTGCCCAGCTCAATCCCATCACCAACACTTGATGTCTGGTCTTCAGATAGACATCCTGGGACTTGGCAAACTCAGTCAGTGTTGCCGTCCCCACTGCCCTTCCAGAATCCAAACAATTGTCTGCGTGACAAGATTTACAGAACCAATCTAGGGTAAAGATGGGCGAGAGAGTGTTTGCATGGGCATGCATGCCTTGTGGCAACTGGCAGAGATCTCCTCAAAAGCTGGCCAGCAGCATGGTTCAGGGACACATTTCAAACAAACATTTCCACCGCACTCACATCACCACAGACAGTTGGCGCGTGTTTGCATTCATTACTCCCAAATTAACTTTGCTGAGTTTGATTTATCACCCACTTGTGTTTGAGAATGCACATGCAAACATGTACAAAATCACACACACACAAATAGTCATTTAAATACAGCATGTCCTGATTTATGTATAGGACCATGTGATTGTGAACAAGATTAATCTTGGTCTCTGGGATATCTCTTTGACAGCAGTTAAGTAAATATTTCTTCTTGAGATGAAAATGCAAGTGGTGCTTTGTCATTACATAACAAACACTATAATATGGAAAGCAGTGAAGCCAAAAGAGACTGCAGATGCTGGAATCTGGGACACCAAATGTACGCTGGATGGGTTGGCACGGTGGTGCAACAATAGAGTTGCTGCCTTACAGCGCCAGGTTTCATCCTGACCACGGGTGTTGTCTGAACGGAGTTTGTACGTTCTCCCCGTGACCTGCGTGGGTTTTCTCCAAGATCTTCTCTTTCCTCCAACTCGCCAAAGATGTGCAGGTTTGTAGGATAATTGGTAAAATTTTACATTGTCCCTGGTGTGTGTAGGATAGCGTTAGTGTGCGGGGATTGCAGGCCAGCACGGACTCGGTGGGCCGAACGGCCTGTTTCCAGTTTTGTATCTAAACAAACTAAAACTCAGAGGGTCAAGCATTGTCTGTGTGGAGACAAAAGGTCCAAGTGTAAGAGAAGTGCTGGAGATTGATGAGATACTTCTCATTTTTCAGATCTCTCCGTCTGTCTCCATCTCAGGAGACAGGTTCACCACTGACATCTTCCGTAAACCCAGGAGCTACCTTGCTAGACGCCAAATGCTGGAGTACCTCAGCGGGTGTGGCAGCATCTCTGGAGAGAAGGAATGGGTGACGTTCTCGACCTGAAACGTCGCCCATTCCTTCTCTCCACAGATGCTGCCTCACCCGCTGGGTTGCTCCAGCATTTTGTGTCTACCTTCGATTTAAACCAACATCTGCGGTTCTTTCTAACACAGCTATCGTGGCTGCATCTCCTCCCACACTGTCTCCTGTAAGGATTTCCAATCTCAATTTCTCCATCACTGCCACACCAGCTCTCCAGATGAGGACTTCTGCTCTTCTGAAATGGCCTCCTTTTCCTGGGAGCAAGTCTTCTTCTCGGCCGTAGTTGATGGAGCCCTCACATGCATTTCCTCCAATTCCCGCATGCCTACTTTAACCAGCCACCGCCCCATCTCCCCCTCTCCGCACCACTACATGATGTGATCTATCTGTAACATTTCACCATGGCTGCTTCCACAGTATTATCCAAGCCTATGACATCCACTATAACCATATAACAATTACAGCACGGAAACAGGCCCTCTCGGCCCTTCCAGTCCGTGCCAACCATTTATTTTCCCCTAGTCCCATCTACCTGCACTCAGACCATACCCCTCCATTCCCTTCCCGTCCATATACCTATCCACTTTACTTTTAAATGTTAAAATCGATCCTGCCTCCACCACTTCTGCTGGAACGTCATTCCACACAGCCACCACTCTCTGAGTAAAGAAGTTCCCCCTCATGTTACCCCTAAACTTCTATCCCTTAATTCTCATGTCATGCCCTCTTGTTTGAATCTTCCCTACCCTCAATGGGAAAAGCTTATCCACGTCAACTCTGTCTATCCCTTTCATCATTTTAAAGACCTCAATCAACCCCTTAACCTTCTGCGCTCCAAAGAATAAAGACCTAACTTGTTCAACCTTTCTCTGTAACTTAGTTGCTGGAACCCAGGCAACATTCTAGTAAATCTCCTCTGTACTCTCTCCATTTTGTTGACACCTTCCTATAATTAGGCGACCAAAATTGTACACCATACTCCAGAATTGGTCTCACCAATGCCTTGTACAATTTTAACATTACTTCCCTACTCCTATATTCAATGCTCTGATTTATAAAGGCCAGCACACCAAAAGCTTTCTTTACCACCCTATCTACATGCGATTCCACCTTCAGGGAACTATGCACAGTTATTCCTACATCCCTCTGTTCCACAGCATTCCTCAATTCCCTACCATTTACCATGTACGTCCTATTTTGATTTGTCCTGCCAAGATGTAACACCTCACACTTATCAGCATTAAACTCCATCTGCCATCTTTCAGCCCACTCTTCCAAATGTCCCAAATCTCTCTGTAGACTTTGAAAATCGACTTCACTATCTAAGAGGTCTAGAGTTGAGGGGGACTTGGAATACAGGGGGTGACACAGTAGCTGTAGCCTCGCAGCGCCAGAGAACCAGGTTCGATCCTGAACTAGGGTATTGTCTGTACGGAATTTGTCATTTCTCCCTGCAACTGCTCTTGTTTCCTCCCACAGCAAGAATTAGAGTCGTAGAGTGATACAGCGTAGAAACAGGCCCTTCAGCCCAACATGTCCACACTGGCCAACGTGTCCCAGCTCCACTAGTCCCACCTGCCCGCGTTTGGTCCATATCCCTCCAAACCTATCCTATTCATGCACCTGTCTAACTGTTTCTTCAACGTTGGGATAGTCCCTGAATCAACAACCTCCTCTGGCAGCTCGTTCCATACACCCACCACCCTTTGTGTGAAAATGATTTATTCTTTCAAATTATTCTTCTGTCTTGGTTCCAAACTTGCTTTGTGCACCGTAGAAGCTGTGATTTACATGAATGGAATGTAAATGTAACAATTCACAATGCCTCTGTTAATTTTGTAGATGAGGGAGATAATCGCTGTGCCAAGACAGATGTTTGCACAATGTCTCACGGAACAATTGCTAAGGGCATTTCTTTTTATTTTTGGTGACTAAAATAGGAAAATCACAGCAAGCATTCGTGCATGCATCAACAAGTGCCAGGAGTTGCTCGTACACCCAGAGTGATACAACATAGAAACGGGCCCTTCGGCCCAACCTGTCCATGCTGGCCAATTCTGTAAAGATCTGTAACTGGCCGAGGACACACCATTGCACGTTGAGCCAAGAGCGTTTGTGGGCTCACAACGTGTGGGAAGGAACTGCAGATGTTGGTTTAAACCGAAGATAGACACGAACTGCTGGAGTGACTCAGCGGGACAAGTTTCATCCCACATTCCAAAGACGTGCAGGTTTGTAGGTTAATTGCCTCCAGTGTTTAGGATGTGACGGTGGGTTAATGTGGAACTAGCGTACAGGTGATCGATGGTCGGCATGAACTCGATGGGCCAAAGAGCCTGTTTCCATGCTGCATCTCTTAAAATTAAAACTACAAAAATACCTGGAGGAAACCCACGCGGTCACAGGTAGAATGTGCAAACACTACGTAGACAGCACCCGAGGATCGAACCCGTGTCTCTGGCCCTGTGAGGCAGCAGCTCGATCAGCCGCCCGGAGAACATTTGTCAACTGGTTATGTGAATGAATGTGCTTGCATGGTTAAAATGGTCAAAATTAATGGCACTTGCCTTGCATCGAGAGAGAGGTGTGTAGGAAGGAACTGCAGATGCTGGTTTACACCAAAGATAGACACAAAATGCTAGAGTAACTCAGCGGGACAGGCAGCATCTCCGGATAGAAGGAATAGGTGACGGTCAAGACCCTTCTCAGTCTCGTCCCGTGCTGCCTCTTCAGTTTATAATTGTCAGGTGTACAGAGGTACTGTGCAAATATTTTCAGTTACGTTCTATTCAGTCAGCGGAATGTCTATCCACGATCACGACCAAGGTGTCCACATAGCGGTGCCAAGTGCTTTAACTCATCGAAGTAAGTAGGCGATGTCAGCGTCATTCCTTTTATTCTGGGGGGGTCGAGCCTCGTGACTCCCTCCCTCAACACCACTAGTTTATTTAAAAAACACAACAGGAGCCATTACTTCACCAGGCGATTCACAGCCACCACACCACGGTGACTAATTAGCCTGCTCAGCGCGGAGAGGAGCTGAAAGCATTTGCATACAATTTTCTGCTGGTTAAAAGCTGGGAAATTAAATTCTGCAAATTAAATAATGACCTTTCCAAATGCTTGCAGAGGGGATGTGTCTCCTGGCATCGCAGTTAGTCTCCTGGCTGTGCCCAGACCAGGCTATGGAGGAGGTCTTGGAAACCTCTGCCACTGAGGGGTAGAGCTGCTGCCTCACAGCGCCAGAGACCCGGGTTCAATCCCGACTACAGAGTTTGTACGTTCTCCCCGTGTCCGTGTGGGTTTTCTCCGGGTGCTCCGGGTTCCTCCCACACTCCTAAGACGTGCGGGCTTGTTGGTTGACAAAAAGGCTGTGGAAACACAGAGGGTGAGGCAGCATCTATGGAGCGAAGGAATAGGTGACTTTTCAGGGTCGAAACGTCACCTATTCCTTCGTTCCATAGATGCTGCCTCACCCGCTGAGTTTCTCCAGCATTTTTGTAGGGTCTCGACCCGAAACGTCACCTATTCCTTCGCTCCATAGATGCTGCCTCACCCGCTGAGTTTCTCCAGCATTTTTGTAGGGTCTCGACCCGAAACGTCACCTATTCCTTCGCTCCATAGATGCTGCCACACCCGCTGAGTTTCTCCAGCATTTTTGTACAGTCTCGACCCGAAACGTCACCTATTCCTTCGCTCCATAGATGCTGCCACACCCGCTGAGTTTCTCCAGCTTATTTGTCTACCTTCGTTTTTTCCAGCATCTGCAGTTCTTTCTGAAACAGATTAATTGGCTTCAGTAAAATTGTAAATTGTCCCTAGTGTATAGGGTAGTGCTAGTGTACAGGGTGATCGCTGGTCGGTGTGGACTCGGTGGGCCGAAGGGCCTGTTTCCATGCTGTATCTCTATGCTAAACCATAAACTAAACTGAAGATCTGGTAGAACACTGTTTAGTGCAGTGGTTAAGTAACTGGAGTGTTATTCCCCAAGCTTCATAGATACGAGTTCAAATCCCACCAAGCCAAATAAATCCTGGAGTCAAATGAAAGCATCAATAAATGGTGAGCCTTGAAATTACTCTTTGGGACTGCAGTCAAAACAAAGTGGTTATTGAATATAATTCTTGTGTGTCTTGACAAAGGTTGTGTTTCACCTGACTGGACTTCCATTAATCGGGGTACACCGTCTCAAACTAAAGGCTTGTGCAATTAGGACAATGGCTGGTGAAACTTTGCAATTCTCTACCCTGAAGTCTGTGGGGGCTTAAGGGCCTGTCCCACTTGCATGCGATTGCGTGCGTTTGGCGCGACCAAACGAAAGCGGAGTTCACACGAAGTTCACGCGTGACGTCATTTGCGTCATGCTTACCAATCAGCTGGGCAGGAGGCGGGCCGACTGAATTTGGGCATCGCATGGCGTTGGGCAGTGGCATCATCGCGCAACACCACCCGCTAGGCGCACGCCGTCAAGACGCCGCGTACGACATCAAGACGCTGCGTACGACCGCAATGCGCCTGAGTGCCGACGGCCACTGCCAGAATTTCGGAGCCCCGTGCGATGTCGGGACCAGCCCTGCACAACTCCGCGCTTCTAAGTGGGACCGGCCCTGTGTGGCCATACGGTACCCATACGCCTCAAGCGACCACGTAATGTGCGAGCCAAGGTCGCGTATGTGGGACAGGCCCATTCGTTTTGATTGAAAGATAGCTCTTAAAGATAGCGGAGTCGAGGGATATGCGGAGAAGGCAGGAAAGGGGTACTAATTGTGGATGATCAGCCATGATCATGTTGGCAGTGCTGTCTCGAAGGGCCGAATGGCCTACTGCTGCACCTATTGTCTATTGTCCAAGAAACAGGCCCTTCGGCCCACCGAGTCCACGCCGACCATTTTTCACCCACTCACACTAGTCCTATCTAACTAACTATCGTCTCCGCTCCCGACACACCAGGGGCCATTTACAGAGAGCCAATTAAACTACAAACCCACAGGTCTTTGGGATGTGGGAGCAAAGTGGAACACCCAGAGGAAACACGGGGCAACACAGAGATCGTGCTAACTCCACACAGGCAGCAACCAAGGTAAGTATCGATCTCGGGTCTTTGGCCTGGTGGGGCAGCAGCTCTACCTGCCGCGCCATTGTACTGCCAAATATACTCGAGTGGAAATTATTAGATGTTTAGCTCTCAAGGGAATTGCTCTAAAGACACCAAGGTGACACGAAAGACCCCCAATTTTAGCCCAGATACTGTAACCTAAACTAAAGAAAGAAATGCATAAAACCGTGAGAGGAATAGATCGGGTAGATGCACAGAATCTCTTGCCCAGAGGTTCAAGGTGAAGGGGATAAGATTTAATAGGAATCCGAGGAGTAACTGTTTCACACACAGGGTAGTGGGTGTATGGAACAAGCTGCCAGAGGAGGTAGTTGAGGCTGGGACTATCCCAACGTTTAAGAAACAGTTAGACGGGTACATGGATAGGACAAGTTTGGAGGGATATGGACCAAGTGCAGGCAGGTGGGACTAGTGTAGTAGGTGGGACATGTGGGCAAGTTGGGCTGAAAGGCCTGTTTCCATGCTGTATCACACTATGACTCTAATACACAAAATGCCAGAGTAACGTAACAGGTCAGGCAGCATCCCTGGAGAATATGGATAGGCGATGCTGCCAGGCCTGTTGTTACTCCGGCACTGTGTGTCTTTTTGTGTAAACCAGCACCTGCAGTTCCTCGCAGCTTAATCTGGCTGGAAGTGACTGACTGTGGAACCTTCCCTTCCTGAATAGCCGGGGAACTCACAAGACAACCTGGTGGAGGAACTTCTTCTCCAAGACCTGTCCTTACTTCACATGGGTTACACAAAAAGCTGGAGAAACTCAGCGGGTGCAGCAGCATCTAAGGAGCGAAGGAGATAGGTGACGTTTCGGGTCGAGACCCTTCTTCAGACTGGTCAGGGATCAGGGAAACGAGAGATATAAACAGTGATGTGGAGAGATAAGGAACAATGAGTGAAAGATATGCAAAAAAGTATTGGTGATAAAGGAAGCAGGCCATTGTAAGCTGTTTGTGGTGTGAAAATGAGAAGCTAGTGCGACGGGGGGGGGGGGGGGGGGGGGGGGGGGGAGATGGAGAAGGAATGTCAGGGCCAGAGGGCTGAGGGAGAGGTGGGGGGGAGGCAGTCTGGGTTAACAGAACTGAGAAAATTCAATGTTTAAGCCCAGAGGATGCAGACTCCCCAAGCGGAATATGAGGTGCTGTTCCTCCAACTTGCGGTGTTGATCACTCTGGCCGTGGAGGAGGCCCAGGACCGAGAGGTCGGATACGCAGTGGGAGGGGGAGTTGAAGTGCTGAGCCACCGGGTTGGTTATTGCGGACCAAGCGGAGGTGTTCGGCGAAACGATCGCCCAGCCTCCGCTTGGTCTCACCAATGTAGATCAGCTGGCATCTGGAGCAACGGATGCAGTAGATGAGGTTGGAGGAGGTGCAGGTGAACCTCTGTCGGACTTGGAATGACTGCTTGGGTCCCTGAAAGGAGTGGATGGGGGAGGTGAAGGGACAAGTGTAGCATCTCTTGCGGTTGCAAGGGAAAGTGCCCGGGGAAGGAGTGGAGCGGGAGGGAAGGGAAGAATTGACGAGGGAGTTGCGGAGGGAGCGGTCTTTGCGGAAGGCAGACAGGGGGGGAGATGGGAAGATGTGGCGAGTGGAGGGGTCACGTTGGAGGTGACGAAACTGGCGGAGGACTATCTGTTGTATGCGCTGGCTGGTGGGGTGAAAGGTGAGGACCAGGGGGACTCGGCCCTTGTTGTGAGTGGGGGAATGGGGAGAGAGAGCAGTGTTGCGGGGTATGGAGGAGACCCTGGTGCGAGCCTCATCTATAGTGGGGGAGGGGAAACCCCGTTCTCTGAAGAACGAGGACATTTGCGATGACCTGGTGTGGAACACGTCATCCTGGGAGCAGATGCGGCGTAGACGGAGGAATTGGGAATAGGGGATGGAGTCCTTACAGGAAGCAGGGTGGGAGGAAGAGTAGTCCAGGTAGCTGTGGGAGTCAGTTGGTTTGTAGTGGAACTTACTTCACATCATTTGTATGCAATATCCACACTGTTGCTCGGACCCAGCCACTGCTAATTTAGTTTGCAAATCCATACAGGACAAAACTCCAATGTCTAACTCGGAGTAGGTTCTTGCCCGATCCCACGCCACCAAGTCAATCAATTGATTATTTTTAATGAAAAGATTAACTCCAAGACTACCGAGAGATTTCTGGGTGTTACTGTGTCATGTTTAATTATGTTTTCTAATCAGAGCTGAGTAGTTCCAATACATTGCAACGGACCCAAGAGCCATTGGCTTCAAATTGCTTTAAGAACACTTCCAAGCAGAAAGTATAGATCAGTTTGGGTGTAAATTCCATCATGTACAGTTCGGCAGCAGTGAAACATGCGGATAAACAGAATTAACAATTAGAATGGTCAAATTCTATCCTGTAGTTCAGTCTTCAGTTTAGAGATACAGCGCGGAAACAGTCCCTTCGGCCCAGCGAGTCCACACATACCAGCGATCCCCGCACACTAACACTATCCTACACACACTAGGGACAATTTGTATTTTTATACCAAGCCAATTAACCTACAAACCTGCATGTCTTTGAAGTCATGAACTTCAAATTCCTGGGCGTGCATATTTCTGAAGATCTCTCCTGGTCCGAGAACACTGATGCAATCATAAAGAAAGCACATCAGCGCCTCTACTTCCTGAGAAGATTACGGAGAGTCAGTATGACAGGGAGGACTCTCTCGAACTTCTACAGGTGTACAGTAGAGAGCTTGCTGACCGGTTGCATCGTGGCTTGGTTCGGCAACTTGAGCGCCCAGGAGCGGAAAAGACTACAAAAAGTTGTAAACACTGCCCAGTCCATCATCGGCTCTGACCTCCCTACCATTGAGGGGATTTATCGCAGTTGCTGCCTCAAAAAGGCTGGCAGCATCATCAAGGATCCACACCATCCTGGCCACTTGCTCATCTCCCCGCTGCCTTCAGGTAGAAGGTACAGGAGCCTGAAATCTGCAACATCCAGGTTCAGGAACAGCTTCTTCCCTGCAGCCACCAGCCTATTAAACACAACTTCAAACACAACTATAACAACCCATTGCACTTCATCAGTTTACTGATGTGTGTATATATATATATTCTATGGGTATATGGACACACTGATCTGATCTGTATTTATGCCTAGAATATTTTGTTGTGCTGCACCAAGCAAGAATTTCATTGTCCTATCTGGGACACGTGACAATGGACTCTCTTGATTTGAGTGTGGGAGGAAACCGAAGATCTCAGGGAAAACACATGCAGGTCACGGGGAGAACGTGCAAACTCCCCACAGATAGCACCCGTAGTCAGGATCGAACCCGTGTCTTTGGCGCTGTGAGTCAACGACTCTGTCTTGAGCACAAAATCTGATCCAAATCATTGATGTAGATAACAAACAGCCTTGGGCCTGGCACCAAATCCCGAGGCACATCGTTAGTCACAGTGTGGGCTGTAGGGCCAGCTCTTGTGCTGTACTGTTCTATGGTCCACTTTCATACATGTGTGTATGTGCGTGTCGGCAAGTGCGTGTGTGTGTACATGCTCATTTGTATTGCATGTTGTAAGTATGTACCTGTATTTGTAAGTATGTACATGTATTCAGATATGTGTATGTACATGCATTCATATTTATGGGTGGTCATTTTTGTGCAAATGTGAATGCGGGAGGCGTTGTGTGTGTCTCTGTGTCTGTGTCTGTGGTACCGGTGTCTATTTGATAGTTGTAGTACCGGTGTCTATTGTCTATGTGAATGTGTCTATGTAGAAGTGTACTTTTGTGTGTCTGAGTTATGTCTGTGTGCTTGTAAGCATGTGTGCATGTGTATGTGTCGTGTCTGTGTGCGCTTGTATGTGCATGTATCAGTGTTGCGTCTGCATGTGTGTGCATGTATGTGTTGCGTCTGCGTGTGTGTGTGAGTGTGTATTTGTGTAGTACCTGCATGGTATGTGTGTGTGTGTGTGTATATGCATGTATCAGTGTTGTGTCTGCATGTATGTGTTGTGTCTGCATGGTGTGTGCATGTATCTGTGTTTTATCTGCCTGCATGTGTGTGTGTGTGTGTGTGTGTGTGTGTGTGTGTGTGTGTGTGTGTGTGTGTGTGTGTGTGTGTGTCCCCTAACTATCAGGAATGTGAGCTCAAGGAGTTATGGCCGCACGATTCAGGAACCATTCATCAATCTTTTCAGCGGGGACCAAACCAAGTGGGTGTCACTGAGCGCTGACAACTGGTTGCGTTGCTCTGCTCTGCTTTGCTCTCGGCAGCCTAAGCTGAGTGGCCCAGCGCACAGCTCGACCTATCACATAAATTAAACTGCGTCATTCATTTTACTCGACAATGCCGTGCTTTGTCCTCCTGAGGATTGCCAAGAAGTGAGAGTGGAGGGGGAGAGGGAGAGGGGGTGGGTGCGGAGAAAGAAATGCCTAAGTGCACAAGCTTAAGTGTCAGGCCTTTGACTGCACTCTTATTGTTCAGTCCACTGGTTATAAACCAACCTGATGGTATTTGGGATATGTAATTAACTAATGATTTCCCAGTTGACCAAAAGCTTGAGGGGCATCCTATAAAGTAAAAGCTTCTTAATATTAGTTTAATGCAAATTATAATGTGCTGCCCTCCATTTAAGTTGTTGGATATAGTGCAAGTTGCATTATCTATGGGAATGGGAGCTAAGTTTAATGTTTTGTGGAATTCTGCGAAATAACACAGGGATTTATTTGTAAGCACTAATCAATATTTTACTGCTTCCATCTACAGAGCAGGAAGAACTAATGAACGGGGGAATCAAATAACATATGCTGAATACATAATTACACAAGCTAAGGAGGTTATTTATAAAGTGGGAATTTTAACTGTTTGGGCGTTTATAGTTTTGACTGCAGGCCTTTCTAATCCTTGTCAGGCCAGCGGAGAGAGAAACAAACTTTGAATAGACATTTGGAAATGTACATGAAACGTTTTACAGAGACTGCAGGACTGAGGATTATCAAACAACCCTCTTCATGTTCGTAAGGGGAAGGAGCAGAATTAGGCCATTTAGCCCATCAAGTCTACTCCACCATTCAATCATGGCTGATCTATCTCTCCCTCCTAACCCCATTCTCCTGCCTTCCTCCCCATTGCCCCTGACGCCCGCATTGATCTGGTATCGTCTGCATGGATGAGTTGGGCCAAAGTGCGTCCGTGCTGCACTGACTCTATGACTGGCTCTATTATGTTGACGTTTTTTACAGAGCTTTTGAGCCAGAGAAGTTGTTTTTGATGTGTAGCCGCTGTTGAAATGGGGAAACTCCAACAGCAGGCACTCCCAACTGGAGAGGAGATATCTGACCAATGTTTTAATGCTTTTAGCTGAGGGATGAACACTGATCAGAGCACTGTTGGACAGGTTGTTCCATCTGAAAACAATGTTTCAACCTGGGAGATGTGGTCAATAAATGCCCATCCCAATTGCCCTTGAGTGGTCATGCCCCTTGCATGTGGCCACAAGGTCCTTTCAAGTCATAGAATCATAGAGTGATACAGAGTGTAAACAGGCCCTTCGGCCCAACTTGCCCACACTGGCCAACATGTCCCACCTACACTAGTCTCACATGTCAGCATTTGGCCTATATCCCTCCAAACCTGTCCTATCCATATACCTGTCTAACTGCTTCTTAAATGTTGCGATAGTCCCAGCCTCAACTACCTCCTCTGGCAGCTTGTTCCATACACCCACCACCGTTTGCGTGAGAAAGTTACCTGGGCCTGTCCCACTTAGGTGATTTTTTCTGTGACTGCCGGCGACTGTCATAGTCGTAGCAGGTCGCCGAAAAACTGGCGACTGGACCCCCCTTACGCCAATGTCTACGATAATGTCTACAACAACCTGCCTCTTAGTCGACGTCAAGCTACAGCAAGCTACCGACAACCGGCGACCCATTAGGATGTGCACCCACGACCACACCTACGCAACCTACATCCACCGCGACCAGCAAGGTTCCGACCATGTCGGCAACAACTGAAGATAATTTAAGACAATTCAGTCGCCGGTACCTGGCGCAGGTGTATGCAGGTAGTCGCCAGTGGAATTCACCGACGTCTGCACTGGCGACAACCTACGTCATGCTGCGATCGCTAGCGTTCAGCCCACGAGCGCCAACTGTCGCCGAAAAGTTTTGAACATTTCAAAATCCAGCGGCGACCAGAAAAAAGTAACGACTCTTTGGGCGACTGAGGAGACATAGAAACATAGAAAATAGGTGTAGGAGTCGGCCATTCGGCCCTTCACCGTCATTCAATATGATCATGGCTGATCTTCCAACTCAGTATCCCGTACCTGCCTTCTCTCCATACTCCCTGATCCCTTTAGTCACAAGGGCCACGTCTAACTCCCTCTTAAATATAGCCAATGAACTGGCCTCAACTACCTTCTGTGGCAGGGAACTCCACAGATTCACCACTCTCTGTGTGAAAAATGATTTTCTCATCTCGGTCCTAAAAGACTTCCCCCTTATCCTTAAACCGTGACCCCTTGTTCTGGACTTCCCCAACATCGGGAACAATCTTCCTGCGTCTAGCCTGTCCAACCCCTTAAGAATTTTGTAAGTCTCTATAAGATCCCTCCTCAATCTTCTAAATTCCAGCGAGTACAAGCCGAGTCTATCCAGTCTTTCTTCATATGGAAGTCCTGACATCCCAGGAATCAGTCTGGTGAACCTTCTCTGTACTCCCTCCATGGCAAGAATGTCTTTCAGACCATACAGGCGACCATGCGGCATCAACCTAATCGCCTGTAGTCGCCTAAAAAGAAAATTGCCCATAACGTTCCTAAGAAAACCTGCATTGCTGAACATCGCATTATTAAAGCATTGCGTCAGCAGGAAAAGAAGGTTTCGAGGCGGGTGAGGTTGAGAGCCAATAAAAAAGGTTATTTTTCCAAAGTTTTTCTCAAAAGAAATCTTTTTTTTAGCAAAAACAAAACCAAAGGCTATATGCTACATTGTTTCATATAATATCATTGCACAAGTGTTAATGGAAGCGATTGCCTGCCAATTTCAGTGGCCTCCCATGGTGAAACTGGCAACCGTGTTCTTAAGAGACAGTGGGGAGTTTGATTACCGTGGGGATGTTACATGTAAAGAGGGTTGTCTTCAAACACTGAATCTTTTTCCAAGACAGCAATTTTTTGCTTCTTGTCAATTTCTGGTTCCTATGCATGATCCCAGCCATCGCAAGGCAAATAGTGTTCCCAAACTCACTTGCGTTATATTCAATTCACGTTAAGGAAACATGTATCACAGCTGAAATACCTGCATATGGATATCTGGGAACGAGGAAATAGGAATAGAACCAGCCCATTCAGCCCTGCTTTCAACCAACACCCATCAGGCTCCTGAGCACCACATACACCAACTAAACAACGAACTATGAACTGACTTGGTCACACGAGGGACTTTTGATTTGCACTAATAATGTGTTTTTTAAAATGTATTAATCATTCTTTTGTTTACAGTAGAGCAGCAGTAGAGTTGCTGCCTCACAGCGCCAGAGACCCAGGTTCGATTATGGTTACCGGTGCTGTCTGTATGGAGTGTGCACGTTCTTCCTGTTACTGGGTAGGTTTTACCCGGGTTTTCCTCCGATTCAACCATTGAGCATTCCAAAGACATGGAAAAAGGAGCTTCGGACCGGCAAGCCCACGCCCACCATCGATCACCCGTTCAAACTAGTTCGGGGTTATCCCACCTTCAAACCCACTCACTGCACCCTAGGGGGCATTTTATGGAACCCGACTAACCTCCAAACCCAATCTCTTTGGAATGCGAGAGGAAACCGGAGCACCCAGAGGAAACCCACGTGGTCACAGGGAGACGGTGCAAACTCCACACAGACAGCACCCGTAGCTAGGATCCAACCCGGGTCTTTAGTGCTGCGAGGCTCCAGCTCTACCACTATGCTACAGCACCACCTGAAATAACAGAAGGAATGGGATTTATTGGAAAATAACAGAGGGAATGGGAAATAAGAGTTTCCTTTGTGAGCTAGCATAGACTAATGGGCTGAATGGCCCCCCGTGTCTTGAGGACACATGGGAATGGTGTTTTCCGAAACCATTGTCGCCGTGTCTTCCCGCGACTCAACGTCTCCATCTGCGGAACCAGGAATATTGACGCGAAATATTGCTGGAGAGGAAGTCCGATTGACGGCAAAATTATACATGACAGCTTACATCCTCTCTCATTAAACATTCATCGCTGAAATTTTGAAGTAACTCCTTTCCCTTTGAAATATTGAACCATTCCCAAGTAAGACAACGTGTCAGCTTTTCAGTGTTTACGGTGATGGGGGGAGCATCAAAGAGTCTTTGGAGCCAAGTGCAGTCAGCTCAGGTACTGGAGTGTCATGGGGAACTGTGCTCCAGCCCCTCATTCCTTGCTCGGCAATCCTTCCCACATGCGTGTGTGCCAGTGAAATCTATGCTGGCTGCTGTAGGATCTTCCCCTTCTACTAACTGCTTCACCCTCCAGTTTCCATTCTCAAGGTTTCTCAAGTCTGAAGAAGGGTCTCGACCCGAAACGGCACCTATTCCTTTTCTCCAGAGATGCTGTCTGACCCGCTGAGTTACTCCAGCTTTGTGTGTCTATCTCAACTTTTCTCTCTGGGGAGGAATAAAGTTCTATCGTATAGTATTGTTTTCTCAAGTGTAATGGGACCACACTTTCAGTGTTGCATGCGGTTCTGGTTGTCCAACATGATGCTATTAGGTTGGAAAGAGTGCAGAAGAGATTCACCAGTATGTCGCATGGACTTGCGCGCATGAGTTATAGGGAGAGTGGTTGGGCAACCTGGGACTTTTTACTCTGGAGTGCAGGAGGCTGAGGGGTGAACTTATTGTGGTATAGATCATGAGGGAAGTAAAAGCCTAGATGCCGTTGATGATCAACTCTGGAGTTTAGAAGGATGAGAGGGAATCTCATTGAAACATATAAGATTATCAAGGGTTTGTACAAGCTGGAGGCAGGAAACATGTTCCCGATGTTGGGGGAGTCCAGAACTAGGGGCCACAGTTTAAGAATAAGGGGTAAGCCAATTAGAATGGAGATGAGGAAACTTTTTCACACAGAGAGTTCTGAGTCTGTGGAATTCTCTGCTTCAGAGGGCGGTGGAGGCCGGTTCTCTGGATACTTTCAAGAAAGAGCCAGATAGGGCTCTTAAAAATAGCAGAGTCAGGGGATATGGGGAGAAGGCAGGAACGGGGAACTGATTGGGGATGATCAGGCATGATCACATTGAATGGCGGTGCTGGCTCGAAGGGCCGAATGGCCTACTCCTGCACCTGTTGTCTATTATCTATTGATGTGGAGAGTAATGGGAGAATCGAGAACCAGAGGCCACAGCCTCAGAATAAAAGGACGTACCTTTTGAATGGAGATGGGCTGGCGATGTTCTTTAGCCAGAGGGAAGCGAATCTGTGGAATCTGTGGAGGCCAAGGCATTGGGCATCTTTGGGGCAGACATTGATAGGTTCTTGATTGAGGGGGACGAGGGTGGGCAGGGGGTTCTTGGTTCTTGATTTCCTAGTCCTCCAGAAATATTCCAAATGGAATTTAAACAGGAGGTGGCGTAGAGTGGATTTAATCAAAAAAGGGTCCTTGGAGAAGAAAAGCTACATTAAATGTAGTTGCGTCTGGTTGGGTGACTCTGGTAGGGTGAAGGCTATTCCATGCTTTAATTGTGCGGGGGAAGAATGAATTGCTGTACACATCTGTCTTGGTAGCTGGTATCTCAAATTGGATGGAATGCCCTCATCTGCTAGGTTTGTGTTTGGTGTAGGTTTGGTCATCTATGTCGAGCTGACCATTTAACATTTGGTAAAAACCGGTCAAACGGTGAGCTTGACGTCTATTTCGTGGTAAGAGTGGGAGAAGTGGGTGCTTACTGGGAGGGATGGCCGCCGGAAAGGGAGAGGGGATAGGGGGGGAGAGGGGGTGAATGGAGGCTTCAGTGTTCTAACTGTTGGTTCTGGAAGGTACCCACGCAGAATGCTACCTGACCCGCTGAGTTACTTTGGGTTTTGCACAAAATTCCAGCATCTGCAGTTCTTTGTGCTTTCAAAGAGTAAGTCAGGGTCAGAGAGATCACTTCCACAAGGTAAGAAACTTTAAGGTCAAGGTATTATTTATACCCAAGCTGGCTGCGACGTAGTAAACCATTTATCATCTTTTACTGCTGCAGAAACAAGCAAGATGTTGCCACCAGTTACAGAGTGGAGTTATACCACCAGTAGATGCAGAGGCTTCCTAACTCAAGGGTCAAGAGTGTTCAATTGTTAGTGTAGGAAGGAACTGCAGATGCAGTTTTAAACCGAAGATAGAAACCGAGTGCTGGAGTAACTCAGCGGGTTAGGCAGCATCTGTGGAGAAAAGGAATAGGCAACGTTTAGGTCGATTTCACCATTGCCATCTAGAAGAAGGTAGAGGAGCCTGAAAACTGTAACGCCCAGGTTCAGGAACAGCTTCTTCCCTACAACCATCAGGCTATTAAACATGACAACAAATAAGCTCCGAACTACAACAGACTATTATGATTATTGAATTATATTTGATTATTTATTGAGTATGCGTGCATGTGTATATACACACGCCAAGCTTTTTATCTCCGTTATCTAGTATGTTTGCACATTCTGTTGTGCTGCAGCAAGCAAGAATTTCATTGTCCTATCTGGGACATATGATGATGCAACACTCCTGACTCCCGGCACTCATACGTACACATATATACACAGAAACACACACCTCCACACCCATGTAGCACATACTTACATCCCTGCAGCCAGGCAGGCAGACAGACAGACACATATATGGAAGATACACATATGTAGACACACAGATGCACCGATGCACAAATACACAAAGATACACAAAATCACACTCTGACACAGAGTTGCACACTCAAATGCTAATACAGGCATGCAATGTTCATGTCCTCGCCCCACCGCTAAATCTGACTTCCTTTTCTCTCTTCCACCTTTGTCTTCCACCTGAACTGTGGGCCAAACCCCTTTATCTCATCCCCTGATCAAACGCCATTCCTCCTCATTTAGTTCCTTGCAATCTCTTCCCCGAGAAATGTCCCTCATCAATAAAGCATGCGGAGCAGGTTTGTTGCAGGCTGTGGGTTTTAATCTGCCTGAGAGATGCGACATAAACTTGACAAGTTAGATTAAGCGGAGTTGCTAAAGGAGCCTCAGACTGGCTGAGAAAGGCTGTCAGGGCGGGTGACAGATGTACACCCATTGCTGTGTCTCAGAGCGCCTCATTGTTCAGTGTCCGAGTCGTTGCTGTGAGCTCGATAGAATCACAGAGTGCAGCAGGAAATATATGCAAAGCAAAAAGGGGTGTTGTGCCAATGTTGTGGACGGGGTTCCACATTCCCACTCCCTGCCTTTCTCTGATCATTACCAGGCTCTGCTCCTGCCTCCGTGCTGTAGAACCTGCGTGAAGCAAAGATCAGCAATTGCGATGCTAGGTCTCGGGTTTCTGCGACATCTGTATGAACAGCTGTGATTCTTGGCATATCAGGGCTACCAACCCCTCAATGTTGCTAGCACAATATTCACATCTACAGCCGCTCGCTCTGTAAATGTTGCTGAGACGGCTGGCTACCAGTTAACTAGTACTGCAGGGTGTTCACCAGCACTGACAAAGGCCATTCTGTCCCTCTGCTCTGTGCTGGCATGTCTGCTTCATAAGTTAATACATTCTCGGAGCAGAATTAGGCCACTCAGCTATTCAAGTCTACTCCGCCATTCAATCATGGCTGATCTATCTTTCCCTTGCAACCCCATTATCCTGCCTTCTCCCCATAACCCCTAACACCTGTACTAATCAAGAATCTGTCCATCTCCGCCTTTAAAATATCCATTGACTTGGCCTCCACAGCCTTCTGTGGCAATGAATTCACACTCTGACTAAAGAAATTCCTCCTCATCTCCTTCCTAAAGGAACGTCCTTTTATTCTGAGGCTGTGACCTCTGGTCCGAGACTCCTCTCCACATCCACTCTATCCGGGCCTTTCACTATTCAGTAAAAGTTTCAAAGAGGTCCCCCCTCTTCCTTTTAAACTCCAGTGAGTACAGGCCCAGTGCCATCAAACGCTCATCATACGTTAACCCACTCACGCCTGGGATCATTCTCGCCAGTATCCTTCTGGCATTCTTCACCTCATCCATCAACGCCGCCTTCTTCCCACCGGTCTTTCCCCAGTTTCCTACATTCTGTCCTATTTGCGCCATCACTCCCGATGGGAATGAGTCACCTTCTCTCTGGCGAAGGAGTGAACCTTGTGTCGCTCCTTCACCCATGGATGGGGACCACTGTCACCGTGTCATTTTGCAGGGTCCGCAGTCACATAGATGCTTGTACATGTGCACAAAACCATATGCACATGGACACAACACATATGCACATGCATACGGGCATACATGCATGTACACAAATCCATCTGTATATGCACACTTAGAAACACACAGACACATGCATACACAGAGGCACATGCATATACACACAGACATGTAAATAGATGCACACAGACACACACCCAGACACACTCACTAACATACAGATACACACATATGCACACAGACACACACACTAATGTACACACACACACAGGCACACAGACACACGCACACTAATGTACACAGACACACACATATGCACACAGCCACACACACACTAATGTACACACACACAGGCACAGGCACACACACACACACGCAAAATCACTCCCATATCCTCTCCAAGGCCATTTTCTGACTTTGCCCATTAAATCTAGTGTACTATAGGTATGGGGAATGACTCGCTTGAAAGACACAGATTAAAGGTGACGCTATCCAGAGCACACAGCAGAGACCAGCCCCCACATTACCCATTCCACAGGGTCTCAGCCCTGTACACAACAGAGCCACATTGTCTTGCACTATTCTGTACAGTGTTGGGTTGAGATCTGAAGGGTGTTAACCAACAAAACATTCCATTCGCTCTCCTCTCCCCACTCAATGGAGCACGTGCATCAGAGGCTAATTGCTAAAATCTATTGATTCAAGTGTCTTTTTAAAGAATCTATTAACATTCTTTGCAAATATTTATCAAATTACATTTAGTCTCCATTTAGTGCATTAATCAACATTATGATCAACAGCATCTTCTGTGTTGGTTCCTATTATAGGTTACAGATGAGAGAATTTCATTAAAGAATTCATCTGCTTACCTCTGCTTCATAATTACTACAAATCAGGGAAACTGCAGAATTGAATAAATTGCTTGTGTTTGCAGTGGGTTTTTTTTTAAAGAAAAAGTGTTGATGAGCATTAACAATCAGAGGGCTGTTCCATTGTTCAAATATAATCGCGAACAAGGCAGGCACAGTAGAGTTGCTGCCTTTCAGCGCCAGAGACCCGGGTTCGATCCCGACTACGGGTGCTGCCTGCACGGAGTTTGTACGTTCGCCCTGTGACCGCGTGGGTTTCCTCCGAGGTCTTCGGTCTCCTCCCACACTCCAAAGAAGTACAGGTTTGTAGGTCAATTGGCTGGGTGCAAATGTAAATGTAAATTATCCTGAGTGTGTGTAAGTGTGTAAGGGGATTGCTAGTCGGCGCTGATTCGGGGGGGACCTGAAGGGCCCGTTTCCGTGCTGTACCTCTAAACAAAACAATTCTGTTGGATTGTCAAGTGGCGGGTTAAATGGGCGCTGGGTTTGTTTGTGGGATGCGAGGGGAAGAAGAAGGAGTCGGGGGTTTGTTCAGTTTTTACATCAGGCTGTAAGGCAGGTGGCCTGAACGGAAAGACTGCCAACTACAGAACGATCTGTAGTGATGAGATACAGAGGCTTGGTCGCTCCCTTGTATCCGGTTGTGTGTGTTGCTGTGGTTTTCCAGCTGGCTTTGTGACTTGGATACGGCTCGGATAGAGTGGATGTGGAGAGGATGTTTCCACTAGTGGGAGGAGGGTCTAGGATTAGAGGTCACAGCCTCAGAATTAAAGGACGTTCCTTTGGCAAGGAGATGAGGAAGAATTTCTTTAGTCAGAGGCTGGTGAATCTGTGGAACTATTTCCCACACAAGACTGTGGAGGCCAAGTCAATGGATATTTTTAAGGCAGAGTTAGATAGATTCTTGATTAGTACGGGTGCCGGGGGATATGGGGAGAAGGCGGGAGAATGGGGTTAGGAGGGAGATAGATCAGCCATGATTGAATAGAGTAGACTTGATGGGCCGAATGGACAAATTCTGCTCCTCTCACTTATGACATGATGTCAAAGCACCAGATTCACCATCACAAGTCATGGGGTCAGAAACAGGGACCGTGAAATCCACAGGAACTGTCATTAAAAGTCCCACCAATTCACTTTAGAGAAACAGGAAACAGGCCCTTCAGCCCATCGAGTCCGCACCAACCAGCGATCCCCATACATTAACACTATCCTACACACACTAGGGACAATTTACAATGAAACCAAAGCCAATTAAACTTCAAATCTGTATGTTTTTAGAGTGTGGGAGGAAACCGAAGATCTTGGAGAAAATCCATGCAGGTCACGAGGAGAACGTACAGACACCGTACAGACAGCACCCGTAGTCAGTATGGAACCCGACATAGCCATCCCGACATAGGTCTCGACCTGAAACATTGACCACCCCTTTGCCCTGACAGATGCTGCCTGACCCTCTGAGATTCTGCAGTAGTTGATATCTTTCTCTAGGGGGCAGCATCTCTAGTCTCTTGTGTCTCAATAGACAATAGGTGCAGGAGTAGGCCATTCGGCCCTTCGAGCCAGCACCGCCATTCAATGTGGTCATGGCTGATCATCTCCAATCAGTACCCCGTTCCTGCCTTCTCCCCATATCCCCTGACTCTGCTATCTTTAAGAGCCATATCTACCTCTCTCTTGAAAGTATCCAGAGAACCGGCCACCCTCTGAGGCAGAGAATTCCACAGACTCACAACACTCTGTGTGAAAAAGTGTTTCCTCATCTCCGTTCTAAATGGCTTACCCCTTATTCTTAAACTGTGGCCCCTGGTTCTGGACTCCCCCAACATCGGGAACATGTTTCCTGCCTTTAGCATGTCCAAACCCTTAACAATCTTATATGTTTCAACAACATCCCCTCTCATCCTTCTAAACTCCAGAGTGTACAAGCCCAGCTGCTCCATTCTCTCAGCATACGACAGACCCGCCATCCTGGGAATTAACCTTGTGAACTTACGCTGCACTCCCTCAATAGCAAGAATGTCCTTCCTCAAATTAGGTGACCAAAACCACACACAATAGCCCAGGTGTGGTCTCACTAAGGCTCTGTACAACTGCAGAAGGACCTCTTTGCTCCAATACTCAATGCCTCTTGTTATAAAGGCCAACATGCCATTCGCTTTCTTCACTGCGTGATGTACCTGCGTAATGTACCAGCATGTGTCCTCCCAGACATCTCCCTTATTCTGCAAATTAAAACGTTTTGCTCTCCACTTTACCTGTTCTGATGAAGGGTCAACGACCTGAATCATTCACTCTGTTTCTCCCCTGAACGTTATTCCCTTACCATGTATTTGTACTCTGTAAATGGCTCGATTGTAAGCTCGCAACTATATAGACTATTGTTGTTATTATTGCACCATTATTGGGTTTTTTTGTGTACATATATGTGTGTGTGTGTATATATATGTATATATATATACACACACACATATATATACACATATATACACATACACATATATACACATACACATATACACACACACATATATATACACACACATATACACTTATATATGTATACACACACACACATATACACACACACACACATATATATATGTGTATACATATATGTTCTATATGATCTATATATATGTGTGTGTATTTGTGAGTATATACACGCACTGAACTTTTTTTCTCTCGTTCATTATACTGTTTACAGTGCACTATGTTTACATATTGTGTTGAGCTGCAGCAAGTAAGAATGTCATTGTTCTATCTGGGACACACGACAATAAAACATTTGACTTTCTGTTCCGCTGTCTGGTTAGCACGCAACAAAAGCTTTTCACTGTACCTCGGTACACGTGACCATAAACTGAACTGAACAGAAGAGAATATTGCCAGCATTGTATCTTTACTTTAAACACCCCTTTGCCTCAGCCTCTCCACCAAGCCACGGTTGCCCAGCCAGATGCAACTACATTTAAAGTGGCACTTTCTTCCCAATAACCCTCTTTGGCTAAACCCCTCCCTTCACCACCTCCAGTTTAAATTCCAGTTGGAATATTTTGGAGGACCAAGTAACCAAGAACCAAGAACCTTTGCCTTCAACATACAGTTCTGCATTTTATCGCGGGAAATGCAGAAATCAATGTTGCTTAGGCTATTTTTAAGAAAAGCAGAGGTGGAGCTAAATTCCGTGAGCTAAATTATGGCCTTTCGACCCTGAAGAGCAGCGCATGAACCGATGACGCAAACCAACAGCAGTCTGAGCTCAGATTTTATAGCTTATTTTATGTGATATCCCTAAAGGCTATCAGTGAGGAATATAGGACTTGTCACATCTCCTCAGTGCAAAACAGGGGCTGTGTTAAAAGGCACGAGACAATATCTTCATTGTTTGCCTGCATATCAGGCAACCCATGGCTTTCAGTTCACATGCATTTTCTTTTCCTCTGGTCAGCAAGGACAGAACGCGCAAATGATTATGATTTATATTTGTTCATCCTTGGGGAGAGGGCTTAGTGGCCCATCTCAGCATCATGTCCTCGCACTGGCAGTGGCGCAGCGGTAGAGTTGCGGCCTTACAGCGCTTGCAGCGCCAGAGATCCTGACTACGGGTGCTGTCTGTACGGAGTTTGCACATTCTCCCCGTGACCTGCGTGGGTTTTCTCCACAACAACCAGATTTCCCCATCTAAGCTGGCCCCAAGAACTGAGTCCACATGAATCTATATTATCCCACTTTTGTAGCCATTCTCTACACATTAAGAGAGGCCAATTAATATAAAAATCCATATGTCTGTGGGATGTGGGAGGAAACAGGAGAACGGGCGAATGTATTGAACGGCACGATGGTGCAGTGGCAGATGCTGCTTACAACACCAGAGACCCGCTTTGATCCTGACTGTGCTGACTGTGCTTAATGTGTACATTTGCCCTGTGATTCCATGCCTTTTCTTCAGGTGCTCCCGTTTCATCCCACATTCCAAAGTCGTGCAGGTTTGTAGATTAATTGCCTCCAATGTTTAGGATGTGAAAGTGGGTTAATGTGGAACTAGCGTACAGGTGATCGATGGTCGGTGTGAACTGGATGGGCCATCTCTTAAAACTCAAACTACAAAAATACCTGGAGGAAACCCACGGGGTCACAGGTAGAACGTGCAAACGCTACGCAGACAGCACCTGAGGATCGAACCCGTGTCTCTGGCGCTGTGAGGCAGCAGCTCTATCAGCCGCCCTTAGAACATTTGTCAACTGGTTATGTGAATGATCATGTTTGCATGGTTAAAATGGTCAAAATTAATGGCACTTGCCTTGCAAAAGGAGTAGCTCGATAGAGAGATGTGTAGGAAGGAACTGCAGATGCTGGTTTACACCAAAGATAGACACAGAATGCTGGAGTTAAGGGCCTGTCCCACTTTCAAGACCTAATTCACGACCTCTGCTGAGTTTGCCCTTGACTCATACTCGCAACATGGTCATCTCAAGGTTGTAGGAGGTCGTAGGTAGGTTTCAGCAGGCCGTGATGCTAGTCGTAGGTACTAGTGGCATCAAGTGGGTCGGGGCGTTTTTCTAGCCGGATGAAAAAAGTCCACGAGTAAAAAAGGTCGTGAATTAGGTCGTGAAAGTGGGAAAGGTCCTTAACTCAGCGGGACACGCAGCATCTCTGGAGAGAAGGAATAGGTGACGTTTCGTGTCGAGACCCTTCTTCAGACGTCTTCCTCTGAAGGTAGGAAAGCTATTGGCAGGAGGTGGATTCTGCATATATATACAGATGATATATGTGGACAGACTTTGAAGAAATATGTTTCCTGTATATATATCAAACCTGTTAGATTCCAGAGTGCTTACATGCTCTGCATATGAATCACACATCGAAAACAATCATGCCACATAAATCTTTGACAACACCAAATGAATTCTGTTCAAGTTACTTTGGTTAAACTAAAAGCCTGGAAATGGGACACATAAAATCTCAGCGCAGTTGCTAAACTGCCTTTAGCTGTTCCCAGAGCCCCGAAAACAGGAATCCTATAACTCATTCCCCAGCAGTTGATTCCCAGCGAAAGCTCAATGTCATGTATGATCTCGCGCACAGGGCTCCTGTTATAAAATACTTGCACATGTGCTGACGCAAGTGCTCCGGAGAAAACCTGTCTGACCACAACTATTTCCAACCTTCCGTCCTCATTAATTCCTGCAAGAGTTTCGCAAACAAAAATGCCAAAAGCAGTTGAGTGAGATTGTTTGCCTTCCACATTGACTTTGTTGGTGAAAGAATTTAAATGAATGAGACATAATAAAAAATGGCCGTTGAAGATGAGGGGGGCAAGATTTAAAAGGAACCCGAGGGGAAGCTAAAGGGCCTGGTCCTGTGCGGTAGTTATAGTTATTTTTGGTTTAGTTTAGATTTGTTTAGTTTAGATTATTTAGCTTAGTTTAGTTTTAGTTTTCTTAGTTTAGTTTAGAGGTACAGCATGGAAACAGGCCCTTCGGCCCACCGGGTCCGCGCCGACCAGCGATCCCCGCACATTAACACTATCCTACACCCACTAGGGACAATTTTTACATTTACCAAGCCAATTAACCAACAAACCTGCACGTCTTTGGGGTGTGGGAGGAAACCGAAGATCTTGGAGAAAACCCACGCAGGTCACAGGGAGAACGTACAAACTCCGTACAGGCAGCACCCGTAGTCGGGATTGAACCCGGGTCTCCGGCGCTGCATTCGCTGTAAGGCAGCAACTCTACCGCTGCGCCATCGTGACCGCAGTAGCTTAGCTTAGTCAAGTTGACCTTAGCTTAGTTTGGTTTAGTTTAGTGAGATACACCATGGAAACAGGCCCTTTGGCCCATCAAGTCCACGCTGACCACCGATCATCTATTTACACTCCACGTCCACTCTCTATATACTAGGGGCAATAGGCAGCGGCCAAATAACCCATAAACCAGCACACGTGGGAAGCACACAGAGTAAACCCACGTGGTCACAGGGATAACATGCAAACTCCACACAGACAGCACGCATAGTTAGGATTGAAGCTGGGTGTTTGGCGTTGTGAAGCAGTGTGTGTACCAGCTGCGACACCGTGCCAGGATATTGGAAACATAGACAATAGACAATAGTAGGCCATTCGGCCCATCGAACCTGAGGCGCAAACCTATTCACTCAGAGAATGGAGTGTATGTGGCAGGTACGACAACAACACTTGTGGTAAAAGGCAGTTGGACAGGCATATGGATAGGAAATGTTTGGAGGGATATGGGCCAGACTTGTGACTACTGTAGATGGGGCAGCTTGGTGGGCATGGGCAAGTTGGGCTGAAGGGCCATTGTCTGTGCTGTATGAGTGCATGACATTTATAACTGAGGTTCTAAGCACTGGGTACCAGTCGACCAAACTAAAGTTTGAGCCTGAAAGGTAGAGTCTGAAGAAGGGTCTCGACCTGAATCGTCACCCATTCCTTCTCTCCCATTGAGATACTCCAGTGTTTTGTGTCTGTCTTAAGTTTGAATTACATTTTGTTCTCTCTATCCCTCATGTTCGATTAGAAACCATTTGTCGTTTGGTTGCTCCAGGTACAAGTTACTCAGCGGGTCGGGCAGCATCATTGGAGGAAATAAATAGGCGACGTTTCAGGTCGAGACCCTTTCTGTATCGCCCAACCCGTTGAGTTACTCCAGCTTATTGTGTCCCCTTTCACAGGGATGCTGCCTGACCCGCTGAGTTACTCCAGCTTTTTTTATCTAGCATCTGCAGTTCCTCCTATAGTTATTGCTCTTGCTCCACTCTTAACTCGGGCTACAGTGTATGATCAAGTGATCAGATGTGATGGGACACTCCGCTTGTAACCATTGGGTTTTCCAATGACTGCTAGAAGACATAGAAACATAGAAATTAGGTGCAGGAGTAGGCCCTTCGGCCCTTCGAGCCTGCACCGCCATTCAATATGATCATGGCTGATCATCCAACTCAGTATCCCGTACCTGCCTTCTCTCCATACCATCTGATCACCTTAGCCACAAGGGCCACATCTAACTCCCTCTTAAATATAGCCAATGAACTGGCCTCAACTACCCTCTGTGGCAGAGAGTTTCAGAGACCCACCACTCTCTGTGTGAAAAAATTCCTTCTCATCTCGGTCCTAAAGGATTTCCCCCTTATCCTTAAGCTGTGACCCCTTGTCCTGGACCTCCCCAACATTGGGAACAATCTTCCTGCATCTAGCCTGTCCAACCCCTTAAGAATCTTGTAAGTTTCTATAAGATCCCCTCTCAATCTCCTAAATTCTAGAGAGTATAAACTGAGTCTATGCAGTCTTTGTTCATAAGACAGTCCTGACATCCCAGGAATCAGTCTGGTGAACCTTTGCCGCACCCCCTCTATGGCAAGACTCACCAGGGACTAACATTACTTTTGTGTGGTGTCTTTTTAAGATAGCTGTTTTTTCCTCCCACAAATATGTAATATGTGAATATGTGATTCTGTTCCATTCTGTTTTGTAGTTTGTTTTTTTGCACAACGTCCGCGAGCATTGCCACGTTTCATTTCACTGCACATCTCGTATGTGTATGTGACGAATAAACTTGACTTGACTTGACTTAGATATTGGAAACAAGACATCTCTGTATATTTTTACTTATTGCCACCCCTGGAAGTTAATCCCTTTGTTTGTCGACTGCGATATATTGTTAACCAACACAGATCAACGAGGAAATGGATTCTGCGTGCTGTATGGATTCAAACAACATCTATCAGGGGAAAACATGATCTGAGACGGTGTCTAATGTCATCTTTTTAATCACTCGAGGTACCTCGATTCTGTGTGCCACTGCATTAGAAATGCAATGTTTAAAAATTTTAATGATATTTCTTTTCTTTCTGAATTCCCCAAGGAGGAAAACTGCAACCAGCTTTAGAAATGCTCGGCGTGTTGCGGCTTGCATTGTTGTTTTTTCAGATGATCATTAGCGCTGCTTGGAATCAACTAGAAGTTCAGGAGGATTTGAGCATATTTGCAATTAATAATGACATCCCAGTCAAAGGTTAACCCTTCCTTTTAACAACATGGGACACAGAAGAGCACTGTACACGAACGGGCCCTTCGGCCCAAAATAGTGCCGAGCGCAGGTACTATCACAACGTTTCAAAAATATTTGGACAGGTTCATGGATAGGGCAGGTTTACAGTGATATGGGCCAAATGCAATCTGGTGGGACCAATGTAGATGGGACATGTAGGTCGGTGTGGGCAAGTTGGGCCGTTGGGCTTCTTTCCAGCTGTACAACTCTAGAATCTATGGAGCGAATGGATACCGAGCGAAACTAATCTGCTCCGTCTGTATGCGATCCAAATCCCGTCATTCCTTGTATAAATGACCTGAAATATTGTCCGTCCATTCCTTCCACAGATGCTGCCCGACCTATTATGTTCATTCAGCACTTTGTGTTTCACACAAGCTTCTGGCATCTGCAGTTCCTTGTACCTTCCTTGTACTTTCCCTGCTGTTCCCTGTGGCACTCGGAGCACCAATGCAATGGGCAACAGGTATTCCCAATCTTGTTCCGTTTAGTTGAGAGATGCAGCATGGAAACAGGCCCTTCGGCCCACCGAGTCGGCACTGACCATCGATTCCCGCACACTAACACTATCCTACACACATGAGGGACAATTTTACCAAGCCAATTAACCTATAGAATCATAGAATCATAGAAAATAGGTGCAGGAGTAGGCCATTCGGTCCTTCGAGCCTGCACCACCATTCAATATGATCATGGCTGATCATCCAACGCAGTATCCTGTACCTGCCTTCTCTCCATACCTCCTGATCCATTTAGCCACAAGGGCCACATCTGGCTCCCTCTTAAATATAGCCAATGAACTGGCCTCAACTACCTTCTGTGGCAGAGAATTCCATAGACTCACCACTCTCTGTGTGAAAAAAGATCTTCTCATCTCGGTCCTAAAAGACTTCCCCCTTAACCTTAAACTGTGACCCCTTGTTCTGGAGTTCCCCAACATCTTCCAGCATCTAGCCTGTCCAACCCCTTAAGAATTTTGTAAGCCTCTATAAGATCCCCCCTCAATCTCCTAAATTCCAGCGAGTACAAGCCGGGTCTATCCAGTCTTTCTTCATATGGAAGTCCTGCCATCACAGGCATCAGTCTGGTGAACCTGAACCTATGAACCTGTACGGCTTTGGAGTGTGGGAGGAAACCGGAGATCCTGGAGAAAACCCACGCAGGCCACGGGGAGAACGTACAAACTCCGTACAGACAGCGCCCGTAGTCAGGATGGGACCCGGGTTAAGGCAGCAACTTTCCCGCTGCTCCACCCTGCCGCCAGTTGTTGGGGGAACAGATTATCTTTGAACAAAAGCAGGCCAGGATAAGCCAATCTGCTTTCACAGTAACATGGGAATTGTTGGACACAAGAATTCCACCTGGTTTCCCTCTGGCAGTCAGATACTACAACACTAACAGAAGTTCTGATGAATTGTAGCAATTAATCTCTATCAATTGATCTACCACAGACCAGACTTGACACAAACCATGACACAGAAACGCCTAGAGCATTGGGAACCCGAAGTTGCCTATTTCCTCGCAAGCATGTAACAATTACTATATAACTTCACAAATTGCAGAGTTATTGTGTCCCAAAAAATATTTCCTGAAAGAACTCGAACTTTGAAGTAAGGATCAGCTTTGGATTTTGAAAATGAACATGCAGCAGTGATAATGGTGAGAAATTCTGCTCGGGCAGCGATGGGTTGAAACTATGCAGAGATAATTGGTGTCCTTCTGGTATGAGATGCTGGATTTCCCCTTCTTGCCCTCCCAGGTTGTGTGACAGCTAGCCCATAAATAACGGCATTCGTCACGCCCTTCCCACGATGTGAATCATTGGCACTTACTGTCCGCAGCCTGATCTCAGCCCAAATCTCACTATTTCATGACGCTCGATGAATTTCGGTTGTGAAGCATCGGACGAGTGTTTGAGCTGAGCAGGGGATTCAGAAGCTTGAATGTGTGCTCCACCAGACTCAAAAACAACGACTTACCCTCGATATAGACACAAAAAGCTGGAATAACTCAGCAGGTCAGACAACCTCTCTGGAGAAATGGAATAGGTGACGTTTATGTCAAGACCCTTCTTCAGACTGAGAGTCAGGGGAAAGGGAAATGAGAAATATAGACAGTGATGTCGAGAGATATAGATGGAGAGATTCGCTCCACAGATGCTGCCTCGCCTGCTGAGTTTCTCCAGCATTTTTGTCTACCTTCCATTTATCCAGCATCTGCAGTTCTTTCTTAAACATTTTTTCCAGAGATGTTGCCTGACCCGCTGAGTCACTGCAGAATTTTGTGTCTCCATCGGAATCAGGGACAGTTTCATCCCAGCTGTTATCAAGCAACTGAACCACCCTACCACAACCAGAGAGCAGTCTTGAACTGCTATCTATTCTTTGGTGACCCTCGGACTATCTTTGATCAGACTTTGCTGGCTTTACCTTGCATTAAACATTATTCCCTTATCATGTATCTCCACACTGTAAATGGCTTGATTATAATCATCTATGTCTTTCTGCTGACTGGTTAACACTCAACACGCGACAATGAACTAAACTAATCTTTGTATTATCTGATTTATTCGAAGAGCATGCAAAACAAAAAAACACTGGCTTTAAGGCCCTGTCCCACTGTACGAGGTAATTCAACAAATCTCCCGAGTTCTCCCTGATTCGAGCTGGTGTAATGTGTACGTACCGGGTACGTAGGAGCTTGTGGACGCCACGTAGCGGCTCGTACGAGTAACTGTAGGTACTCGGGAAATCCGGTAAACTCGTGACGTTTTTTCAACACCGTGAAAAATGTCCACGGGTAAAAAAACTCGTGATGGAAAGAAATGGTTACTTTTTACCTGTACGAGCCGCTACGTACATTACACGCGCTCGAATCAGGGGAGAACTCTTGAATGACCTTGTACAGTGGGACAGGCACTTTACCTTGCACCAAACGTTATTCCCTTATCATGTATCTGTAAACTGTGGACGGCTCGATTGTAATCATGTATTGTCTTTCCGCTGACTGGTTAGCACGCAACAAGAAAGCTTTTCACTGTACCTCGCTACACGCGACAATAAACTAAACTGGAACTGAAACAAAGCTTTTCATTGTGTCTCAGTGCACGTAACAATAATATTCCTGAACCTCAACCTGAACCCAACACAAATCTGGATCACAGTCTGATTCTCAATACATTACAATTGGCAACAAGGGTAGTCACAACAACTGATATGAAATGATTCCAGGGAAAATAAAGGCAGTGGTTTGAAGAATCTCTGGCAGTCACTGCGCATTGCTGTCCTCTGGCACTTCCACAAAGGGGGGGGGGGGGGGGGAAGAGTAACTTTGGGTGGGGGAGGGTGGGGGGGAGAGCAAGCTTTCCTGAGGCAGTAATCAAAGAAAGACCAGCAGTCTGTGGCGCAGAAATGGACGTTGATAAAAGGTGACTGAAGCACACGGGAGCAGCGAGTAGGGAAGAATTGATTGTTGTACCATCATCGCTTATGCAGAAACCGGGGCAAAGTAGCACTTGAATGTAGATTAACAACATGGACAGTCTAGCTCCCTTTGCAGAATGATTATCAATTAATTATATTCTCATTGCACATAATGAGATGTAAAATAACCTGCTCTTTTGTTGGATCTTCAACATATTGATCGGGAAAAAACATTTCATGTTCTTCTCTAAATTTATCATTGTGCTTATTTCTAATTTGGTTTGCTTGTTCTCTTGTTCTGCACCTAGATTATTGTCCCCCCCCCCCCCCCCCCCGTGGCCCCGTGTTACCCCTATCACACACACCTTTAGAAACATAGAAAATAGTTGCAGGAGTAGGCCATTTGGCCCTTCGAGCCAGCACCGCCATTGTATACTCTGGAGTTTAGAAGGATGAGAGGCGATCTTATTGAAACATATAAGATTGTTAAGGGTTTGGACACGCTAGAGGCAGGAAACATGTTCCCGATGTTGGGGGAGTCCAGAACCAGGGGCCACAGTTTAAGAATAAGGGGCAAACCATTTAGAAGGGAGACGAGGAAAAACACTTTTCTCACAGAGTCTGTGGAATTCTCTGCCTCAGAGGGCGGTGGAGGCCAGGTTCTCTGGATACTTTCAAGAGAGAGCTAGATAGGGCTCTTAAAGATAGCGGAGTCAGGGGATATGGGGAGAAGGCAGGAACGGGGTACTGATTGGGGATGATCAGCCATGATTGCATTGAACGGCGGCGCTGGCTCGAACGGCCAAATGGCCTACTCCAGCACCTATTGTCTATTGTCAATATGATCATGGCTGATTATCCAAAATCAATACCCCGTTCCTGCTTTCTCCCCATATCCCTTGACTCCATTAGCCTGAAGAGCTAAATCTAACGCGCTCTTAAATACACACATTATTTTCCCAGTTTATGACATGCCCAATATCACAACTACTATTTAACAGCCATTCTGTTCAGCTGTTTACCATTGCTTAGCCGAGTCCAAATTTGATTCTAATTCTACATCATGAATTACGGAGCCAAGATCAATTGACAAACGTCGGGAAGATTTAGTGTTAATACAGCAGGCTGTTCAGAATGCCGAGTAAAAATGTCAAAGGTGCCTCTGGATAGGTGGTTGCCATAACCACTCTCAAGTCTGAAGAAGGGTCCCGACATAAAATGTTACCTATCCAGGTCCTCCAGAGATGCTGCCTGACCCGCTGAGTTACTCCAGCACTCAGTGTCTCGTTTGTAAAGCAGTATCTGGAGTTCTTTGTGTCTGCCAGGACCACAATAGATTCATTTAGTTTATTGTCATGGGTACTGAGGTTTGGTGAAAAGCTTTTTTTATTGCATGCTAACCAATCAAAGAAAAGACTGAACAGTCTGAAGAAGGGTCTCGAGCCAAAACGTCACTCATTCCTTCTCTCCAGAGATGCTGCCTGTCCCGTTGAGTTACTCCAGCCTTTTGCGTCTAACTTTGATTTAGACCAGCACCATGTCTAGTCTTTCCTACCCGACAGAAAAGACTAGACATGAAAACAATCAAGCTGCCCGCAGTGTTCAGATACAGGATAACGGGAATAATGTTAGTGAGTTTCAGTCCAAAATGCAACAATATTCTATCTTTGCCAACACAAATTTTTAGAATATAATAATATTTAACAATGTTAGGCTTATCTTCTAACTTCATCTAGTAGTTTACCTGGAATACTGTTGTGCTGTGGCAATGATTTTGGGCACATCAAAAAGGGCCTGTCCCATCAGCATGCAACTCTATGCGATTAGCGCGACCTAACGTGGTCGCTTGAGCCGTCCGGTGTCGCGGGGCCGGTCCCACTTCGATCACCGGAGCCGTGCGGAATTCGTCCTGACACCGCGCGGGGCTCCGAAAAACTGACTATGTCAAAAACTATGTCAACGGCTTGTCGGCTCGCAGTCGCCTTGACGCATTACACACCATCTCGACGTCGTGCCTCCGTGAACCTCTCTGTAGGTGCCTCCGTGACCCTCTATGTGTGTGGCTCCGTGGCCCTCTGTGTGTGTGTGCCTCTGTGCCCCTCTCTGTGTGCCCCTCTCTGTCCTGGCGAACTTACCTTAGACTTCGCTCCAAGTTCGCCTCACTTTGCGCCGCGTTGCGCCACTCACCCGACATCTGTGCGGCCCTCGCTGCCGGTTTGGTCGCGCTTGCTGCATGCAGGGTTGACGCATGGGTTTTCTCTGGGATCTCTGGTTTCCTCCCACACTCAGGTTTGAGGGCTAATTGGCTTCAGTAAAAGCTGTAAATTGTCCCTAATGTGATGAATAGTGTTAGTGTGCGGGGATCGCTGGTCGGCGCGGACTCGGTGGGCCGAAGGGCCTGTTTCTGCGCTGTGTATCTAAATCTAAAACTAAGCTAAAATTAATACAGGCGCACAATGTTAAAATTATGCGCCCCCCCCCCCCCCCCCCCCACCCTCGTGCACCCACCACACAGAGGCCCACACTGAACCACAGCCCTTGGAAATGACTGAGATCTCACTCAGCCGAAGATGCCCTAACGCACGGCAGTCCAGTTGTGCTGGGAACAGGCCCTTCGGCCCACAATATCTGTGCCGAACATGATGCCAAGTTCAACTAATTTCCGAAGATAGACACAACAAGCTGGAGCAACTCAGCGGGACTGGCAGCATCTCTGGAGAGAAGGAACGGGTGACGATTCCGGTCAAGACCCTTCTTCAACTAATCTCCTCTGCTGCAGGTGATCCCTCCATTCCCTGCATATCCATGTGTCTAAAAGCCCCTTAAATGTCACTATCATATCATCTTGGTCGGTCAGTTCCCAGATTAATCAGGTTCAGGAGAGATGGGAAGTGATCGGAGCAGAACTAGGCCATCCGGCCCATCAAGTCTACTCCGTCATTCAACCATGGCTGATCTATCCATCTCTCCCTCCTAACTCCACTCCCTTCTCCCCACCCCTGACACTCGTACTAATCAAGAAAGTTGGAGCAATCACGCTGGAATCAGAGGAGAATAAATTGGGAGAAATAAGCTAATTTTTCTTGGCTGTTATCTCACGATCAGAACTTTGTGCCAAAGTCCGCCCAATGTTGGTGCATCGTGTCGCATTTTAATGTCGTTCTGGAGAATTGCTAGCTGACGTCACATTAGTCTGCGGAATATTGTCCTGCTTCCTAATTATCCAGCACTAATCCCTTGTGTTAATTAAACCAAGTTTCATCTAGACTTAATACAGACAGGCTCGACAAAAGCAGATAATTGAACAGTCACAATTAACTCCTGAGTACGGCTGAAGTGGACTCATGGTTTTGTGTGTTAACTGAGCTAAATTAGAAAAATCAGGCTTTGAAACGGACTTTGATAATAATCATAATTCAGTACAAATCGCATTCTTAAAAAAAAGTGTTTGTGAAATGAACCAACAGAGGCCAGCGGCCAGACTTCAAATCTTTTAGAATTTAGAGATACAGCGCGGAAACAGGTCCTTCAGCCCACCGGGTCCGCGCCGACAAGCGATCGCCCCGTACACTAACACCATCCCACACATTAGGGACAATTTACAATTTTTACCGAAGCCAATTAAGCTACAGACCTGTACGTCTTTGGAGTGTGGGAGGAAATCGGAGCACCCGGAGAAAACTCATGTGGTCGCAGGAAGAAGGTGCAGTCAGGATCGAACAGAGGTTTCTGGCGCTGTGAGGCAGCAGCTCTACCGCTGCGCCACCGTGCCGACCATTTAGTATCAATGATTCTGCGTTTCTACACTCTGGTTTAGCTACGTTTTTCTGGCTCTGAATTTATTCGTCTTGGTTGGCCTCACCGGTGTATTGTGAAATGGCGAATTCTCACTTTTAACCCAATCGATAACGTGGTTTACAGCTTTCTTAAGCAGGTTTGTCTTTCAGAAACAGACAGAGATTGGGGTGTGGATAGGGACAATACTGGAAATGCACACTAGGTCAGGCAGCATCTACGTTGAGAGAAAAACTGGCATCTTTACAGGTCGATGCCATTTTAATCCATTCATTCAAGCTTGAAAGGGTTCAGAAATTATTTACAAGGATGTTGCCAGCACTAGAGGGTGTGAGCTATAGGGAGAGGTCAGGCACGTGCCGTGAGTAATTACTCAGGGTAGGCAGTCAGCCGGCTTTAAAAAAAATCTTAAACCGCCCATGCGCAGATTTTTCTCTTCGTAAAAAAAAAAAGTAACAATTCAATTTTAACAAGGCTTCTCAATCTCCTTCATCTTTTAATTACTGAATGGGTGCGGGACGGAGGTTGAAGGCAGGTGGAGAGATGGTGGGAAAAACGGGAGCACACCGGGACGTTGAATCAGTTGTCATCTTATTGAATGACAATACTAATTCAAGGGTCCATTTGGAGGGAGAGTTCCTTTCACAGTGTGTGGAGAGTCTGTGCCAGGGGTTAAAGATGCGAGAAGGCAGAAGTGTTGAGAAGGAGGGGGTCAGAGATCATATCAGACTCACTCACCGCTGCCGCAGCGCCCCGGGCACGGACAGCAGAACTGGACGCCACTTCCGGGGATAGAAACAGCTCGGGTGACTGCGAGCGGCAGCCGGGACCCGACACCAGAACCGGCTGCTCTTCAGCGCCTTCTGATCACCTCTGGCAGTGCTCTTCGTCTGAACATCTCTTACCTGCCGTTCGTCGGCTTCGCTCATGTCAACTGCGTCCCGCAAATCCTTAAATTCCCACAGCCAAGTAACCTCAAATGGTCCCGTGAACGCAATGTCGGAATTTAAAGATTTGCGGGAAGCCGGCCGGCGAGCGGCAGGTGAGAGATGTTCAGACGGAGAGCACTGCCAGAGGTGAGTGGGGATCAGCAGAAGGGGCTGAAGTGACTGAAGTGGCAGGGTCCTGGCGGCCACTCGCAGTCACCCGAGCTGCTTCCTTCCTCGGAAGTGGCGGCCAGTTCTGCTGTCTGTGCCCGGAGTGCTGCGGCAGCCACCCAAGCTAATTCTATTAAAATAATGGCAATCCATATTTGAAAATCCCGTCAAGAAACTCGCGCTGCGCATGCGCAGTAGGCTGCTGCGCAGAACTGTGCAGTAGACCGCATGCGCAGTACTGCAAAGGCAGAATTTCTGCTGCCTTTAGCTCCCCTTGAAACTGACGGCTCAGGCAGTGCTGATGGCACGTAGGCTGCACAGACCTTCCCGTGTTACAAGTGCTGCGGATGAAAGGCACGGAGAATTATCCCTACCTCAGAGATCGATCTCTTAGATAGGCATAATTCTCCCATGCCTTTACAATTTATATTTAATAATTGCTATTTCATAATTTTAGTCAGGGTAGGCAGTGTCTACCTTGCCTACCCTGACGGCACGGGCCTGGGAGAGGTTGAGTTGGCTGGGTCTCTATTCCATGGAGCGCAGGAGGATGAGGGGTGATGTTGTAGAGGTATACGAGATCATGAGAGGAATAGATCGGGTAGATGCACAAAGTCGCTTGTCCAGAGTAGGTGAATCGAGGACCAGAGGATGTAGGTTCAAGGTGAAGGGGAAAAGATTTAATAGGAATCTGAGGGGTAACTTTTTCCACACAAAGGGTGGTGGGTGTATGGAACAAGCTGCCAGAGGAGGTAGTTGAGGCTGGGATTATCCCAATGTTTAAGAAACAGTTAGACAGGTACATGGATAAGACAGGTTTGGAGGGATATGGACCAAGTGCAGGCAGGTGGGACTAGTGTAGCTGGGACATTGTTGGCCGATGTGGGCAAGTTGGGCTTCTTAAACGTTGGAATAGTCCCTGCCTCAACGGCCTCCTCTGGCAGCTTGTTCCATGCACCCACCACTGTACATCAGTATGTGAAACAGGTGCAACTCTGCAGCATTGTGGCTGCGATAATTTGAGCGCATTGAATTTTTGATCATTCATATTTCTCGCAGAATAACACAAAAACGCTACCAATGCACGATTCTCTTCGGTTCACAAAAAAATCTATAACAATTTGCAGATTTTTGTGTCATGGGTTTGAGCTTGTGCGCTGGCTCTCTGTGCGTTATAGATTTTAAATCAGTTTGGTGATTACACCGAGGCATTGACCTGGTGATGTGAACGACTAAACAGCTGACAACATCTGCCTTTCAACAGTCTGTGCATCACAAAGAATCTGTCCCCCAAAACGGCAGCTATTTGTTCCGAATGGGAGATTACACCGCGAACACTCTGGGCCCATCGAGTATTTTGAGCCATGTATGTCACTCCAGCGAATGTGTGAATGTTGTTTTGACATCGTGGCATCACATGTAGGGAATGCACTGCAATTAAAAAAGGGGATCATGTTTTGGGGGATATAGTAGCAGCATTGATTATGCAGCTATTTATGAAAACTCTGCACACCAGAATACGAGGTGTCCATTTCTTGCTCCTTGCGACTTACAAGGTGATCACTGTGCAGATAATTAAATAATAGCAGCACGCGCCCACACTCATTTGATTGATGGCACGTATTTAATGAGACATTAGTGGGAAATATTTGCAGATTTAGCTCCCGACTAAATTTCAAAATGGCCTGTTAGCGATCGGAGGTGACAGTCTTGCTCTGAAATGCCAGCAACCTTTCAAAACCCTTGGCATGCCAGTGATTTCAGAGCACTTCCTAAAATCCCGACCTCACTCGCTCTCCTTAATACATACAGTTGCTCAGGCATTAACAGCTTTAATAGACCCAAAGGTCATCGCCACGGCAACACGCAGGTCCTTAACAACCCTGGCAGTTCAATGATTTTGTTTAGTTTTCAAAGTGAAGGAATAATGCATCTTTTTTTTCCCCTCACTCTGGCTGATACGCCATTCACTACGCCATTCATGATGTGGTTCCTGGAGTACCCCTGGAGACAGAGGTGTGGAAAGCTTAGGGAAGCATGTGCACTCGCACAAAGAGCAGCGTGCTGTGAATGCAACAGACCCTTCCCGCTTCCCATCACTGCAAACCCACCGCCCCCCTCTGTAACCCCCCCACCCACTGCCCCCCTTCCCCTCTCCCCCCACCTGCTCCCTACCCTTATCCACCTCCCACCTCTACACCACCACCCCCCTCATTATAGACAATAGACAATAGGTGCAGGAGTAGGCCATTCAGCCCTTCGAGCCAGCACCGCCATTCAATGTGATCATGGCTGATCATCCCCAATCAGGACCCCGTTCCTGCCTTCCTCCCATATCCCCTGACTCGGCTATCTTTAAGAGCCCTTGCCGTGGCGAAGTCCTGGGATGTCAGGACTTTCATATGAGGAAAGATTGGATAGACTCGGCTTGTACTCGCTGGAATTTAGAAGATTGAGGGGGGATCTTATAGAAACTTACAAAATTCTTAAGGGGTTAGACAAGCTAGATGCTGGAAGATTGTTCCCGATGTTGGGGGAGTCCAGAACAAGGGGTCACAGTCTAAGGATAAGGGGGAATTCCTTTAGGACCGAAATGAGGAAAACATTCTTTACACAGAGAGTGGTGAGTCTCTGGAATTCTCTGCCACAGAAGGTAGTTGAGGCCAGTTCATTGGCTATATTTAAGAGGGCGTTAGATGTGGCACTTGTAGCTAAAGGGATCAGGGGATATGGAGAGAAGGCAGGTACGGGATACTGAGTTGGATGATCAGCCATGATCACATTGAATGGCGGTGCAGGCTCGAAGGGCCGAATGGCCTACTCCTGCACCTATTTTCTATGTTTCTATGTTTCTATCTAGCTCTCTCTTGAAAGTATCCAGAGAACCTGCCTTCACCGGCCTCTGAGGCAGAGAATTCCACAGACTCGCCACTCTCCATGAGAAAAAGTGTTTCCTCGTCTCCGTTATAAATGGCTTACCCCTTATTCTTAAACTGTGGCTCCTGGTTCTGGACTCCCCCAACATCGGGAACATGTTTCCTGCCTCTAGTGTGTCCAAACCCTTAACAATCTTATCACCATCACAACCCACCTCACCCCTCCCCACCCACCTCCCCCCCCTCCCCAGTTGGTCTGAGTCTTGAATGAAAACACCTGCCTCGTGGCCTCGGCGCCATTACTGCGCACAGGATGTTTTACTCCAAAATTCCAAGGTCAGTCATTGCTTTGTGAACACAACAAAGCTAATGAAATAAAATGGGACTGAGCGAGGCCGTGCTAACAGAAAGCTAACCAAACATTTGAGAGAGAGACCTGTCTTGCGTTGGGAGGCGTGAATGGAGATGTGCACAGGCTTGGGCCTGTGGGGCTTGAATCTCCGCTGTGTATTCGCCTTAATTGGTTCCAGTGTTCGCACATTGTCACGGGAGACCGGATTGACTCCTGCATCGAGTCACCACGCAAGTACAACAAGTAATTGCAAACACAAATGGAATATTAACCTTTGTTGTCAGAGGAATGGACTGAACGAATATGGAGAGCCTTCAAGAGGCATTTGGATAGGCACATGGATATGCAGGGAAGGGAGGGATATGGATCAAGTGCAGGCAGATAGGAGCCTGTAGGCATCATGTTGGGCACCAACATTGTGGGCAAATAGGCAAAAATCTGGACTAACTCAGCTGGTCTCTGGGGAAAAGGAATAGGTGACATTTCGGGCCGAAACTTGGAGGATTTCTGCGAACACTTAATGTGGCCAATGGTGCGAGAACGTTTTACTCTGGTGGGGCGAGGTGGAACTCAGGGCCAGAGTTTCCAGCTCATGATCTGATCCTTTGAGACAGATATGAGCACGGATTTCTTCCCTCAGAGGGCTGTCATTATTTGGAATTTTGTCCCGTAGTGTGAAATCAAAGTTGAGATTATTTTTTGGACAAACACGTTTAAGACGAGGTGTTTTGGATCGGCACGTGGAAGTGCAGGGTATAGAGGGATATGGATCATGTACAGGCAGATGTGATTAGTTTAACTTGAAATCATGTCTAGCACAAACATTATGGGCTGAAGGGCCTGTTCCCATATTGAATTGAATACTGAATTTTCACACGTGTAAAGTCACAGCGAAATTCTTTGCTTGCATTCCCAAGGTTGGCAAAAAGTTCCAATTCCCCCACCGCCCGGTCACCCTTTGTCCTCTTCCCCCCCACCCACCACCCCCCCCCCCCAACCCACCACCCCATGGGGGTCATAGAAACATAGAAAATAGGTGCAGGAGTAGTCCATTTGGCCCTTTGAGCCTGCACCGCCACTCAATATGATCATGGCTGATCATTCAACTCAGTATCCCGTATCTGCCTTCTCTCCATACCCCCTGATCCCTTTAGCCACAAGGGCCACATCTAACTCCCTCTTAAATATAGCCAATGAACTGGCCTCAACTACCTTCTGTGGCAGGGAACTCCACAGATTCACCACTCTCTGTGTGAAAAATGATTTTCTCATCTCGGTCCTAAAAGACTTCCCCCTTATCCTTAAACTGTGACCCCTTGTTCTGGACTTCCCCAACATCGGGAACAATCTTCCTGCATCTAGCCTGTCCAACCCCTTAAGAATTTTGTAAGTCTCTATGAGATCCCCCCTCAATCTTCTAAATTCCAGCGAGTACAAACCGAGTCTATCCAGTCTTTCTTCGTATGGAAGTCCTGCCATCCCAGGAATCAGTCTGGTGAACCTTCACTCTACTCCCTCTATGACAAGAATGTCTTTCCTCATTCCACGCCGGGTCCTTCTGTACACCTGTACTCCTTCTGTACAGAAGTGTTCTATTTTGTATGTCCAATGTAGTGAAGAGTTTGTGCGATAAGGCAGGTTAGGGCAATGGTCAAGTCAGGCTACGGTCAAGTTAGCCAAGGCCTTGGAGATGCAGGGAACTGCAGAGGCTGGAATCTGGAGCCAAACACAAAGTGCTGGCGAAACAGCAGTGCAGGTCAAGTGGCATCTATGGAAGGAATGGACAGGTGACATTTTGGATCAGTACCCTTGCTCAATCTGTCCATTTCCCTCCACAAATGCTGCTTCAACCTTGATGGGCCGAATGGTCTAACTTCACCCACTGAGTTCCTCCAGCACTTTGTGTTCAGTTAAGATCTTATGAAGTGGTGCAGCAGACTGAGGGCTGGTGTGGATTTTGTGCCGGTTTTAATTTCTTCTCGTCTTATGTTTAAATTAGTTTTATTTAGGATCCTTTGAGCATCTGACCATAACAAAATTACACCATGTCTATTTGAGATGGAGTTGAATCCTGGCCCTAAGGTGATATCCCAGCCACCGACTCTCTGAGCCTCTTGGTAGCCCTAGGGAAACGCTAGAGACATTATTCAGTCAGATGCGAAAATTGCATTGGGAGCAACAACATAGCATCATCTTTTATTTGGTCAGGGCAATCCCATGTAAAGAAAAGCCAGCGTGCACCTGAACAGTCTTTGTTGAAACTCATTCTGCCATTTAGATAAACACCATGATCAGATGAACCACAAAATGACACCTTCACAACCGCTGCGTATGATTCCTGCCTATATAGTTACAGTATTGATTGGCCCTATTCTTGCACAGAAACTGAAAATTTAGTCCTTGCATTGAGAGTTATTGATCCACCCACTCAGCCGTGGCAGATGGAAGTACAGTCCATATTTCATTAAAATACAAACACATACACGTACGCATTATCTTTCTCTTACACACACATATTCTCTCACACACACATTTTCTTACACACACTCGCACACATTCTCACACATGTTCTTACACACACTCACACGCACACACATTCACATGCTCACACACACATTTTCTTACACGCACACAATCTCACACACACACACATTCTATCACACACACATTCTCGTACACACAAACACATACACACATTCTCTCTCACACACACACGCATTCTCACACTGGCACTCATTCTTGCACTCAAAGTCCCACACACACACACGCAGGCATGTGAACGTGTGCACACACACAAGCACACATTTAAATTCCGCACAAGCAGGTGCGTACAAAATGGTAAGTGCAGGTATTCGTCATTTTACTTTATTGTACTGTTGTAATTACTTGTTAATATCATAACATACTTTCAAATATTTTTTTCCTTTGTCAAACTAATAAATCTGTTTGATCGAAAGGGTTGTAAATACCAAGAGAATCAAGGGATACAGGGTTAACACAGGTTACAGAGTGGTGCTGAGGTCAAAGATTGGCCATGATCTTGTTAAATAGAGGAGCAGACACAAAGGGCCGAATGGCCTCTCCAGCTTAGAAACAGTCAAGTCAATTCACATTGAGTTTATTGTCATATGCTCAAGTACAGGTACATTGACGTGTGGCAAGGTGGTGCAGCTGTTGAGTTGCTGCCTTACAGCACCAGAGGCCCAGGCTTGACCCTGACTACGGGTCATTGCCTGTACGTTCTCCCCGTGACCTGCATGGGTTTTCTCCGGGACCTCCCGATTCCTCCCACACTCCAATGTCGTCCAGGTTTGACGGTTAATTGTCTTGTTAAATTTGCCAATTGTCCCTTGTGTGTATAGGATAGTGTTAGAGTGCGGGGATCGCTGGTCGGCGTGGACTCGGTGGGCCGAAGGGCCTGTTTCTGCCCTGTGTTTCTAAACTAAATTTACCTAATGAAAATCTAGCCTGCAGCAGCAGCATTGTAGATATACAGAGTTAGTCACGGCTCAAAAACATTCATCTTCTTGCGTATGGCGTGCACAGCCTAAAGTTGTGGACAACTCGTTCTATTTGATCTTATTTGATTGTGCACGCCAGGTTGATTGCATTAGTTGAAACAGGGCGGACCACGTGAAGGTTGCAATCTCCCACCCCCCAAAAATCATTAATAATAGTGAAAAGAAAAAGATTTAAAAACGGCAGAACATTCATGCAGAAATACACAATGAAAATAGGTCCGTGTTAGCGCAAGATGTGGCCTTGCTTTGTTGTGGATTAGGGTTGTGCGGGTTGGTTCAAGAACCCTTGATGGCAGATGCCACCTTGTTGAGCCGGCGCTTTATGTAGATGCTTTTGATGATGGGGAGAAATGTGGCCATAATGGACCAAGCTGGATCCACCACACTCTACAGGCAGCACTGGCCTGGTCAACAATGACCCGCATGTTGCCAAATGGATGCAGATGAAAATACCGTCGCCAATGTGGATGGGACGTGGAAGGAAGGGATCTGGGCTGCAAAGGTGTGGTTGAGCGAAGTTTCCATCATACCAGGGCAGGAAGGAGAACAATAGAGGACTTCCATTTACTCAAAGTTTAACTGGAGGAAATTGCAGCTCATTTAGGTTTGGAGAGCCAAGGCAATGACCGGGTGAAGAGAGATCGTGGAGAGGATGGAGCTGGGTGCATTGACATGGACGTTAGCCCATATCATAGAGTCATAAAGCTATAAAGCATGGAAACAGGCCCTTCAGCCCAACATGGCCATGCCGACCAATATGTCCCATTTACAGTAGTCTCACTTCCCTGCAATTTGGCCCTCATCTCTCTAAACCTATCTTACTCATGAACCTGTCCAAATGTTTCTTAAATGCTGCGATACTACCTGCGTCAAATACTTCCTCCGGCAGCTCGTTCCATATACCCACGACCCTGTGTTTGAAAAAGTTACCCCTCAGGTTCCTATTAAATCTATCACCCCTCACCTTAAACCAATGTCCCCTGGTTCTTGATTCTCCCACTCTGAGCAAGAGACTCCGATCTATTGCTGTCATAATATTGTACACCTTTATAAGATCACCCCTCATACTCCTGCGCTCCAAGGAATAGGGTCCTAGCCTACTCAACCCTATAGGTCAGGTCCTCGAGTCCTGGCAACAACCTCTATGAATCCTCTCTGCATCTTTTCTGGCTGGACATCCTCTTTCCTACAACATGGTGCCCAGAGCTGAATGTGGCCTCATCAACATCTTATACAACTGCAACATGACCTCCCATGTCTGCAGATCAAGAAATAGAAGCGTATTCGCTGCGTTCTGATCACTTCAGATGCCACGCACTGTTCAACATTGTCCAAGGCAGGATCATTCAGTTGTGTATTACACACCATAAGGTCATAGCTTCTGGTATGACATGTGCCTTGTTGCCAGTGCATCCCCAGCCAGCTGTTCTTTGTGTATCACTGACAGAAGATGTCAAACTCTGTAGCAGAGCCTCGAGCTGCACATGGTTCCAACTGTATCAGTGCCTGGTCATATTTAACGAGGTGTACTGGTACATATGGGCTTGCTTGCCTTCATTGGTCGGGGCAAAGACAAAAGAGTTGGGACAGACTAAAATGTTGGAGAAACTCAGCGGGTGAGGCAGCACCAATGGAGCGAAGGAATAGGTGAGGTTTTGGGTCGAGGCGGTCTGGATATGAAACGTCACCTATTTCCTTCGCTCCATAGATGCTGCCTCACACACTGAGTTTCTCCAGCATTTTTGTCTACCTTCGAGTTTTCCAGCATCTGCAGTTCTTTCTTAAACATAATAGTTGGGATGTTTGGTTGCAACTTCACAAAACACTGGTTAGATTGCTTTGGGTTAGAGAGGAGATACAGCGTGGGAACAGGCCCTCCGGCAACCAAGTCCACGCCAACCATTGATCATTTGCTCACAGTAGTTCTATGTTGTCCCACTTTCTCATCCACCTCCGCCACACGAGCGGCAATTTACAGACGCCGAACGGCCTGCTTCCACAACGGCCTGACAGCACCACAGACCCAGGTTCAATCCTGACTATGGGCGCTGTCTGTAGGTATGTTACAATACCTACCTTTAGCAGCGCTGCAGTTCTGCCGCTCCCCGTGTGCGCGACTTTGGCGCCTTTCAGAGGGGGGCGGGTTTAAAATGCCGATTTTTTCTAGGCAGTCCAAATCAATCCATGTCGGGCGATTTCGTCGCTAAAGAGAAATCGCTCCGACATTTCATTCATAAAGGTATTTTTAAACTACGCTAGATTATTTATTAACTAGAGTCGTTTAAAAATCATCTTCTAAAGCTCTGAATGGTGACAGCGGAACGGACCCAAGGTAGGCGATAAAAGAAGCTACACAGTTTATTTTTACAGAAAAACTTGGTTTTTAGGAAGACTTTAATCACATTTTCATGTTGCGAAAAGGGGACAAAAAAAAATGTATGAACCGGCTGTATTTTTAATACTGACTTCACCGCAAACCGCAACGTTCCAATCCACCGCATTCCACTAAAACCCACTCGCTAGTTGATTTAAATGGCCATTAATTTACAGGCATTAAACACTAAATTCCTTCCATTTGGCCTATAAAGTAATGAAAATTAGATTTAAAAATTATGTTATATTGTGGATTATTGTGTGAATGTTATTTGGACACAGGCAATTTTAAAAAAGTTTATCTTTTCTTAAGAAATGGATAGATGTTTAGATCTACTCATTGAATTTTGTAATTAGCTACAATTAGATAACTAACTAATTATATGCTTTAATTTCAGGTCATCCAAGTAAGATTGTTTCATATTTGTTTCAGAATGCTTCAATCTATAATAACTGAAAATGTCATTGAGTTCTCTTAATTTTTAAGAAAGTTATGGGCTTTTGACTATTCTAGATCACAGCTTTTGAGTTAAATCAATTGAAAGGCAATGGGGAACAAGATGCTAATTTCCGAGAATGCAAATGGTCATAACTTTCTTAATACTGAAGATATGAAAGTGAATTAGATGTCAAATTAAACTTCTTTTTATGCTTTATCTGATGGGATAAATTGCAGACTTGATTTTTAAAATCTCAAAATTTTGTAACATTGCTACTGTCTGCACAGAGTTTGTACATCCCCCCCCAATGACCGTGTGGGTTTTCCCTGGTGCTGCCGTTCCCTCCCACACTCCAAACACGTACAGGTTTGTAAAGGGCCTGTCCTACCAGCATCCGACTCCATGCGATGAGCGCGATCAAACTAGAAGCGGGGGCCGCGTGGAGGTCGGGTGATCCCCTGTACAGGGCCGTTCCCACCAGCGAGGGCTACGCGGAGGTCGGGTGAGTGGCGCAACGCGGCGCAAAGTGAGGCGAACTTGGAGCGAAGTCTTAAGGTAAGTTCGCCAGGACAGAGAGGGGCACACAGAGAGGGGCACAGAGGCACACACACAGAGGGCCACGGAGCCACACACATAGAGGGTCACGGAGGCACCTACAGATAGGTTCACAGAGGCATGACGTCGAGGCGGTGTGTAATGCTTCGAGGCGACTGTGAGCCGACAAGCTGTTGCCGCGCGGAATTTTTGAACATAGTCAGTTTTTCGGAGCCCCGCGCGATGTCGGGACGAACTCCGCACAATTCCGCACGGCTCCGGCGATCGAAGTGGGACCGGCCCCACGACGCCGGACGGCCCAAGCGACCACGTTAGGTCGCGCTCATCGCATGGAGTTGCATGCTTGTAGGACAGGCCCTTAAGTTGTGCCTAAGATAGCACTAGTGTGCGGGGATCGCTGGTCGGCATGGCCCTGGTCAGCTGGAGGGCCCATTGCTGGTCTGTATCCATGAAATATAAACTAAACTCTATAATTCCCGAATCCAAACATCTCAACGCTCAGAATGTTGCAAGAACTAAATCTGGAATTGCTTCAATGATAAATGACATCAGAGAGTTTGGGTGTTGCCAGAAAGATCGAGGGCAATCTTTAATTCTGAAGAAGGGTTCCGACCCAAAACGTCGGAGCTATTCTCCGGAGATGCTGCCTGGCTAACCGAGTTACTCCAGCGTTTTGTGTCTAAGATCAAGGGCACAATTGGATTATGCTGCCTTGATCAGCCGCAGAGGATATTGCCCAGTCCAAGAAAGACAACTTTATATGAAGCAATGTTGAGTACTCATTTAATGTTTCCCTGACAACCTGGTATCAAATGTACAACAAGGGCTGGTGTACTTAATAAACAGTTGGCTCCTTTTCAGAAGGAAGGAGTATGTTGGGCTATCTAGTGTTGCAATGTGAAGGTTCTCAGTGAAAAGCAACTGTTCTGTCTTGTTTGCTAGTTGGTTGGTTTGGTTCATATCATACAATGTACCCCGGTGATGCGACACCCGACAAAACTGGAAGGATAAAGAAGTTCAGAATGTGTAAGGAGGAACTGCAGATGCTGGTTTACTCTGAAGATCGACACAAACAGTTGGAGTGGCTCCGCGGGACAGGCAGCATCTCTGGAACGGAGGAATTGGGTGACGTTTAGGCTCGAGACTTTTCTTCAGACCCAATTGCAGAATGTTTGTCAGCCCCTTGAAAAGAGACATTTAATAAACTCCATTATGCTTAAAATGTGGCCAACATCACCAGGATATTTGCCAGCTAGCTTCCTGTTAAAGGAACGATGTGTCTTTATTAAATGCCTTTCTCAATCACGATGTCCCCAAGACTTCAACCAAGTGTCGCTAGTGAGTGAAGTGGGAGCATGGTTGTACATCACCAGTCCCCACAGTCACTGCTGTAGTGACGCACACTATGCGGTCAATATTGCTCTTCTTCATTAGATTTTCTTTTAGGATAAGGACACAAAGTGCTGGAGTAACTCAGGGGGTCAGGCAGCATCTCTGGAAACCTTGACAGGTAGGAAGGGCTGTAGGATTAACTCGCATCTATTACAATGGGACAGGGTTGAAGGGAGAGGTGGGAGAACTCAGGGTGTGGATAGGTGTATACAACTGCGACCTGCATATTACTTGTATATTGGCCATTACAGAAACCTGGGTGAGGGAGGGACTGGACTGGCATCTTAACGTTCCAGGGTACGAGATAGAGAGAGACACACACAGAGAGACGGAGAGAGAGACAGAGAGACAGAGAGAGAGAGACAGAGAGACAGAGAGACAGAGAGACAGAGAGACAGAGAGACAGAGAGACAGAGAGACAGAGAGACAGAGAGACAGAGAGACAGAGAGACAGAGAGAGACAAAAAGTCAAGTCAAATAATGAAAAAGATTGGGAAGGAAACATGCGAATCAATTTCCCCTCGTGTTCTAGACCATGCTTTGGCACATGAACCTTTAGCTTGTGAAAGGAGCTCATGATATATTGCAGTATCCTCAGGTTAGCAAAATGATTGTCTTCACTGGTAAAGCTAATTCGATTAGTCCTAAATTCTGTAAAATTCCTATACACCCTACAGGATTTTGCATTGAATGTTTGCAGAATATTTTACTCACAATGAGTTGTGCATCCAGCACCTGTATGTTGGTTCAAATTCACGGGCTGCATGCCGCAATCCAAATTGTCATACGGTTGTTTAATTTAATTGAGTTGTAACTCTTAAATATCATCCTTATTGAAACAGAGATCTCTTTCCTTCTCAAGTACCTCAGTTGCTTCAGCTTTAAATCCAGTCGGACTATTGGCAATAGAGAGAAGTGAAAATGAGTGCCGTCTGTTTGGAGATGGTCTGCGAGGCAGAGTTGTAAAATGGTATATGTATTATTCATCATCATCTCTGGGAGATTCCAACAGTTTGCGAACATGTGTATATTTTATTGCAGACTAACCACAGGCACATGTGCAGTGTGGTTACATCAGATACACATGTGACTTGTTTACACCACACTGCTTTCCATTATGACATAGAGTTCTCAAGTTGTCCTCATATAGCACCGAAACAGGCCCTTCGGCCCAACTTGTCCATGTTGGCAAAGATGGTCGATTTACATTAGTTCCACCTGCCTGTATTTAGACCACATCCCTTTAACATAGAAACAAAAAAGGTGCAGGAGTAGGCCATTCGGCCCTTCAAGAGCTCTATCTAACTCTCTCTTGAATACATCATGTATACTTGTAACTGTCCACTTGTCCTCCAAATGCTACATAATTGGCCTGTTTTAATGCAGTACCACTCCATAACACCATGGCTCTAGGCTCTGGTCTCCGTTAATCGCTGGTCGGAGTGGGCTCGATGGGCCGAAGGGCCTGTTCCCGCACTGCATCTCCAAACTAAACTCAAGGGAACAGTGTTAAACTGAAAGGATGTATAATGGAAGATGGACACAAAAAGTTGGAGTAACTCAGCGTGACAAGCAGCATCTTTGGAGAGAAGGAATGGGGGATGTTTCAGGTCGAGATCCTTCTTCACACTCAGTCCTTCTCTCCAGAGATGCTGCCTGTCCCGCTGAGTTACTCCAGCATTTTGTGTCTACCTTTGGTTTAAACCAGCATCTGCAGGAATTGTCTAGCACTTCATAGTCTCAACATTTTAATGAGGGGAATAGATGGGGTGAATGTACGGAACCTTTGTCCCAGGGTCAGAGGATCCAGAACCAGAGGGCATTGGTTTAAGGTGAGAGGGGAAAGTGAGGAGCTGAGGGTGGTGGGTATGTGAAACGAGATGCCAAAGGTGGTCGTTGAGGCAGGTACGATAGCAACGTTTACAAGATATTTGGACAGGTCCGTGGATGGGAGAGGTTTAAAGGATATGGGCGATCCCTGTGTACTGTATTAGCATTTAATCATAATCATACTTTATTAGCCAAGTATGTTTTGCAACATACGAGGAATTTGATTTGTCGTACAGTCGTACCAATAAAAAGCAACAAGACACTAAATACATTTTAACATGAACATCCACCACAGTGACTCCTCCGCATTCTTCACCGTGACGGAAGGCGAAAAAACGTCCAATCACAAATCGCATCTCCGGCAAGAGATTGAAGAAAGACATTCGGACATAGATTGGAATGGTTTTGGGAATAGTTTGGAAGGGGCAGATGAAATGTGTAGAAAGGAATGCAGATACTGGTTTCCACCGAAGATAGACACAAAATGCTGGAGAAATTCGGCAGGTCAGGCAGCATCTCTGGAGAGAAGGAAGGGGTCACGTTTCGGGTCGAGACCCTTCTTCAGACGTATGTATAATGGAACTGTGTGTGTGTGTGTGTGTGTGTGTGTGTGTGTGTGTGTGTGTGTGTGTGTGTGTGTGTGTGTGTGTGTGTGTGTGTGTGTGTGTGTGTGTGTGTGTGTGTGTGTGTGTGTGTGTGTGTGTGTGTCATCTATGGCCCAGGCTGGCACTGTTAATAGCTGTTTACTTTATTGTACACCTCTCATGGTCCCAATAAATTGTATTCCTATAGGAGTCGAGCACACTTGCCTCTTTTTCTTATTACCTTCAGTGTCCTTGTTACTACAGCTCCAAGCCCGTCTCTGTCAGTTCAAGGAACGATAGGTGATTACAGCACCAACGTCTGCTCTGCTAAGCTATACACGGAGCTCTCTCTGCAAACTAACTCTACATCTCTGATTATCTATCCCTTCCCCGCTGCTGCCTCATCGATCAATTAATCAATGGAAAGATAAATCATTGCAGCACTATCCTGTTCATATATATTTCAAAACACTCTGCCCTACTGCTTGATTGCTTGTATTTCTCAAAGATTAGTTTTGAATCTTTACTGCGGATTTATGCTGCTGTCTCTGCCCTTTACAGCTTAATAACAGCCGAGATCAATGCATTCAATCCCAGCAAGCTTACCTACATATCAATGCTTTGTTACAGGAGAATACAAACCGAGAGGTTGCGGAGGCACCATATACAGTAGGCAGATTAGAGATGCAGCATTGAAGCAGGCCCTTCGGCCCACCAAATCCATGCCAACCATCAAACACCCACTCATTCTATGTTATTCCACCACTGCCCCCTACACATTAAGGGCGGCACGGTGGCGCAGCGGTAGAGTTGCTGCCTTACAGCGCTGGAGACCCAGGTTCCATCCCGACTATGGGTTCTGGCTCTACAGAATTTGTACATTCTCCCTGTGACATGCGTGCGTTTTCTCCGGGTGCTACGGTTTCCTCCTACACTCCAACGACCTACGTTTTTTGTAGGCTATTTGGCTTGGTATAGGTGTCAATTGTCCCCAGTGCGTACAGGATAGCGTTAGTTTGCGGGGATCGCTGGTCAGCGAGGACTCGGATGGGAGATGGTTACCAGCTAGCAGCCTAGCTAACAGCTCCTATTACCTGGGTTCAACCCAAACCCCTGACCCCAGGTTCTGTCTGCATGGAGATCTCCGTGTGACCTTTGTCCCTTTTCCTACCTCCAGTTCTCACCCCCCCCACCCCTACTGTCAGTCTGAAGAATGGTCTCGACTCAAAACATCACCTACACATTTTTTCCTGAGATGCTGCCTCACCTGCTGAGTTACTCCAGCATTGTGTGTTTATCTTCAGTATAGACCAGCTAGGAATAAAGCCCCAGCCTGCTCAACCTCTCCCTAGAGCTCAGGTCATTGTAGGTGTTAGCAACAACTCTGCTGGCTGGCCACCATCTGTCCTCTTGTTCCTTCCTCACTCCCACACATCCATCTCTCTCCCTTTTGTTCAACTTACACACCCCTCCCCGCATATTATCCCCAGTGATCACCCTCCCGATCCCAAATTCCCACCCGTATACAAACCTGCTTTGGTTCGCTTTTCTTCAGACAGTCTGAGGAAGGGTCTCGATCCAAAACATCTCACATTCCTTCTTTCCAGGAGATGCTGCCATTCCCGCTGAAGTACTCCGGCATTTTGCGTCTATCTGCAGGTAATGATGTTCTCATGCACTCATTGCCCCCTCCATGGCCAAGGCTATGGTTCTTGGAGATGCCATCAAGGCACCATTGTGGTCATCGTGAATTGAAGGATTTGTTGGGTCAATGGTGAATGATGAAGAGGAGACCAGCAGTGGAGATATTTGGAAAAAAAAGAATCATGAAAGGTGTACTGGGAAAGAGTGACACCTTCTCTCCAGTTGCTGGCAAATGAAATATTTGCCATTTTCTTGCTCAACACAGCAGAAAAACACACACATTTATTCTCACAACGTGCCGCACTTACGCAATTACATCAATCAGTCATTGTAGATATGGTGCTTCATCGCACCCATAATCAAAGAAATGAGAGCTTGGACCATTTTATTCTTACAAAATTAGCTCAGATAAATTAAAGTTAATGTTTGATCTTATAACAAAAATACAGCCCCTTCCAATAATGGTGCAGTCTCCAAGTACGATCAGCTATCAGACATGTTCCATCAGTTCATATAATAGGGATGGGGTACGTTCTTCGTGGATTGCCACCTGGTCGTGGTGGAGAAGCTTGTGTGGTCCTGAGAGCGATGCCGTCTGGAGCGATGCTCCTGGTAGGCCCACCCATGGCGGTAAAGTCGAGCGGGAGGTCTCTGACAAAGAGCAACCCAACCAGGGCCTCAACAGTGGAACAGGCGGAGGACGTTCCGAGTGAAAAAGTTGCCCCTCGGGTCCCTGTTAAATCTTGCCCTTCTTACCTTAAACCTATATCATCCTCTGGTTTTTGATTCCCCTACGCTGGGTAAAAGACTGTGCACTCACCCTATCTATTCCCTTCATGATTGTAAACATCTCCAGAAGATCACCTCTCATCCTCCTGCGCCCCAAGAAATAAAGCCCTAACCTGCTCAACCTCTCCCTACAGCTCAGGCCCTCGCGATCTAGCAATATTGTAAACCTACTCTTAATTTGAAGTGTTTGAATAGAATCGAACATTGGTAGCCCAAAAATTGCAGTATTAGGATGAGGTTGTAAATCAATGCCTAAAACTACAGAAACAGTATCAAAGATTTCTTTCCAATATTTTTCCAAAAGTGGGCAGGACCAAAACATACGAGTCAGTGAGGCTACTTCAGAATTACATCTGTCACAGGTAGGATTTATATGACCATAAAAACCAGCGAACATATCTTTCGACATATGAACTGTGTGTTTGGGTTAGTATTTGTTGAAGAGTATTTCAAGGACTATGTTTGATGATATTGAAAGCGTGTTCCTGTAAGGAAAGAAGACGCAACTGACACGACAAACAACTTCATTCCTGCATCTCATGCTTGCATAAATGTTTAAACAACTGAACAATCCAAATGCCTCCATGAGAAATTGATCTCATCAACTTAATTTCATGACAATTATGCGGGAATTTGAAAGTAAACATATTTCAAAGGAAATGATTCTTTTATTCATCTTAAAATCCAAATCTTTGTATTTTTGGAAAGGCAGCCTATGATTTTGGCAGCAAGTGACATTCCTGGTATTAGACTGGTATTTGTCTGTTCTATTACTATGTCAAGGCACAAAGACTCTTGCTATCATTAGGAGACCACTACCAAATTTACACTTGTAACAAGCCAATTAAACCACAAATCTGCACGTCTTTGGAGTGTGGGAGGAAACCGGAGAAAAGTCACGCAGGTCACGGGGAGCGCCTACAAACTTCGTACAGACAGCGCCCGTAGTCAGGATGGAACCCGTGTCTCTGGCGAGGTAAGGCAGCAACTCTACCGCTGCACCACCATGCCATCCTGAGTTTAGATTCACCGTCATTGCTGCAAAACAGTTTCACTTTGTATTTAAGAGTTTGTGTATCTTACTGTCAGGGCCCCAGCCCAATTCTGGAGTGGACAAGATCCTTTCCTCGGGCTGCCTTTTGTCACGCTTTTGTCCAATTTAACCAAAAACACCAATTCCCGCACCAGCGTTTAAACGCACAAAAGGACACAAAGTGCTGGATTAACTCAGCGGATCAGGCAGCATCTCCGGAGGAAAAATATGGGTGACATTCCGGGTCAAGACCCTTGTTCACTCGAAGTTTAGTTTAGAGATACAGCTCGGAAACAGGTCCTTCGGCCCATCGGATCCGTGCCGACCCACACAAACACTATCCGACACAGACTGGGAGCAACTTACACTTATACCAAGCCAATTAACCCACAAACCTGTACGTGTGGGAGGAAACCGAAGATCTCGGAGAAAACCCACGCAGATCAGGGAGAGACCGTGCAAACTCCCTACAGACAGCACCTGTAGTCAGGATCGAACTCGGGACTCCAGTGCTGCATTCGCTGCAAGGCAGCAACTCTACCGCTGCGCCACCGTATCCGCCAAAGTGTCTGGAACTTGCTGGCATGGGGTGGTGGTGGAGGGATTTAAGGGACTTGTGGATAAGCAAGATAGACACAGAGTGCTGGAGTAACTCAGCGGGTCAGGCAGCATCTCTGGAGGAAAGGAATCCGTGATGTTTTGGGTCGAGACCCTTCTTCAGACTGGATATGCACCCATCCTTTTCCTCTGGAGATGCTGCCTGACCCACTGAGTTACTCCAGCACTTTGTGTCTATCTGAGGAAGCCAACCACCCATGTTCTCCAGAGATTCTGCCTGACCCGGTGAATATGCAGGGAATGGAGGGACATCAATTAAGTGCAGGCAGATAAGAGTTAATCTCAGCATCGGGCGTGGCACAGACATTCCCTACCATTCCTTGACCTCACCATCTCTATTGCAGATGATACACTCCTGACCGACATCCACTACAAACCAACTGACTCCCACAGCTACCTGGACTACTCTTCCTCCCACCCTGCTTCCTGTAAGGACTCCATCCCCTATTCCCAATTCCTCCGTCTACGCCGCATTTGCTCCCAGGATGAGGTGTTCCACACCAGGTCATCACAAATGTCCTCATTCTTCAGAGAACGGGGATTCCCCTCCCCCACTATAGATGAGGCTCGCACCAGGGTCTCCTCCATACCCCGCAACACTCCCCTCTCTCCCCATTCCCCCACTCACAACAAGGGCAGAGTCCCCCTGGTCCTCACCTTTCACCCCACCAGCCGGCACATACAACACATAGTCCTCCACCAGTTTCGCCACCTCCAACGTGACCCCTCCATTCGCCACATCTTCCCATCACCCCCCCGTCTGCCTTCCGCAAAGACCGCTCCCTTCGCAACTCCCTTGTCAATTCTTCCCTTCCCTCCCGCTCCACCCCTTCCCCGGGCACTTTCCCTTGCAAGAGATGCTACACTTGTCCCTTCACCTCCCCCATCCACTCCTTTCAGGGACCCAAGCAGTCCTTCCAAGTCCGACAGAGGTTCACCTGCACCTCCTCCAACCTCATCTACTGCATCCGCTGCTCCAGATGCCAGTTGATCTATATCGGTGAGACCAAGCGGAGGCTGGGCGATCGTTTCGCCGAACACCTCCGCTCGGTCCGCAATAACCAACCCGACCTCACGGTGGCTCAGCACTTCAATTCCCCCTCCCATTCCGTATCCGACCTCTCGGTCCTGGGCCTCCTCCACGGCCAGAGTGAGTAACACCGCAAGTTGGAGGAACAGCACCTCATATTCCACTTGGGGAGTCTGCATCCTCTGGGCTTCAACATTGAATTTTCTCAATTCTGTTAACCCTTGCTGTCTCCTCCCCTTCCACCTCTCCCTCGGGCTCCTCCTCCTCCTTTTTCCTTTCTTCTCCCCGCCCCCCCACCAGTCTGAAGAAGGGTCTCGACCCGAAACGTTGCCCATCTCCTTCGCTCCTTAGATGCTGCTGCACCCGCTGAGTTTCTCCAGCTTTGTGTACCCTTGGCACAGACATTGTTGGCCAAAAGATGTGTGCTCCTGTGCTGCGCTGTAATTCTTCAACAGACGACGCCATTAGGCTTGCGTGGGGTATATTTGCCACGGTGTAATGGCCCTGTCCCACGGTACGAGTTCATTCCAAATGCTCTCACGAGTTTAAAAAAAAAACTCGTGGTAAGCACGGAGAATGAACGTAGTGGGTATTCGGAGCTCAGGGACATCTCTTAGCGGCTTGTAACGCTAACGGCAGGTACTCGGGAAGACTCGGTAACGGCAGGTAAGCTCGGGTAGATTTTTCAACATGTTGTAAAATGTCCACGAGAGCCCCGAGTACCAACGAGCGGCCATTACCGTAAATCTCCGAGTTCGAATCAGGACAAACTCGGGAGAGCTCTTGGAACAAACTCGTATCGTGGGACAGGGCCATAACTGCGATGTTACCGCGATGTGGTTAATTGTGAATTTGTTGGGACAACATGGCCAAAATGTTTCAAAGGTATTTGAAGAAGATCAGAAAATTCAAGAGAATGGCCATCATTAGAATTCTTAGGAAACTAAAAACATTAGCCATTGGCTTTTATGGGGGCTCATATTGAATGTTAGAAGTTGCAAGAAATGGCAATGGGAGACATTTATATTGAATGCAAAACATTCATTGATTTGTTTTAAGAAGGAACTGCAGATGCTGGAAAATCGAAGGTAGTCGAAAATGCTGGGGAAACTCAGTGGACGAGGCAGCATCTATGGAGCGAAGGAAATAGGCAACGTTTCAGGCCGAAACCCTTAAGGAAATAGGTAACATTTCGGGCTGAAGCCCTTAAGGAAATAGGTAATATTTCGGGCCAAAGCCCTTAAGGAAATAGGTAACGTTTTGGGCCGAAACCCTTTAGGGTTTCGGCCCGAAACGTTGCCTATTTCCTTCGCTCCATAGATGCTGCCTCACCCGCTGAGTTTCTCCAGCACTTTTGTCTACATTCATTGATTTGCCCTTTTTGCATATCTTTTACCCATTTGCTCCGTGCATCTCTCGTTTCCCTCTCCGTCCGAAGAAGGGTCTCGACCCGAAACGTCACCTATTCCTTTTCTCCAGTGATGTTGCCCGACCCGCTGAGTTACTCCAGCTTTTTGCGTCTATCATTCATCGCGCAGCCCCTACTTAAGGGAGACGAGAGTACTAATTATTAATTACATCAGTGGTTGGGTTACGATGTGCGAACTGTCTAAACAGTAGCTATTACGTTTATCAGCACTGTAGGTAGTTGTCACCTAACACAGCCTACACTGGGAGTTAACTGCCAAGTCAGTTCCTGCATTAACAGAATCAAAAAGGCACTCTCAGACAAATAAAAGGGCAATTTTGAGTGTAGAGGAGGTGGGTGGAATCAGTTGCAATTCGAGGGTGTGAAGAGGATGCTTGAGGCATTAATGTGTGCAATGCTTATGAAATTCTTGCCTTTCATGTGTGTGAATGAATAGCATCTTATATCAGCTGCAATGTTAGGAGAGATATGCATCAGTTGGTAGAAACTAGAGCCTTTCATGATTAGTACAGAGTTACAATAAGCACCTGACCACATTTTCCTCTTGTTTCGACACATCAAAGAACAAATTGACCATTTAACTGGAAACCTTCAACTTATCCTCAACCTGTCTTACAAGAACGGTGGGGCGGGAGATTGCAACCTTCACGCGGCCCACCCTGTTTCGACGAATGCAATCAACCCGACGTGCACAAACAAAAGATCAAACAGAACAAGTTGACGTACAACCAGTCTGAAGAAGGGTCTCGACCCGAAACGTCGCCTATCTCCTTCACTCCTTAGATGCTGCTGCACCCGCTGAGTTTCTCCAGCTTTTTGTGTAACCCAAGTTGACGTACAACTTTAGGCTGTGCACGCCATCTGCAAGAAGAACAACAAGAATGGCCTTACAAGAAGTGGGTGCGGCAGTGGCACTGCGGCAAGGATCCCGGTTCGATCCCGACTACGGGTGCTGCCTGTACGGAGTTTGCACGTTCTCCCCGTGACCTGCGTGGGTTTTCTCCGTCATCTCCGGTTCCCCCCACACCCCAAAGACGTACAGGTTTGAACGCTAATTGGCTTGGTATAAATGTAAAATTATCCCTAGTGTGCGCAGGATAGTGTTAAGGGCCTGTCCCACCTGGCCGTCATTTGTGCGCCATTTACGCAACCTCCAAAAATGTGGTTGTCGCGTTGTGACGCACGGGTAGCGTGGGACGGGCGCATGGAGAGGCGTGGAGTGTGGAGTTGCGCGCGGTATCGCGCGGCGCTCCAGGATTTCGTGCTGCACAAAATCCTCGCGCACCACCTGCATGACATATCGCACACTGATGTATTGGATACACACACGTTGACGCATTGGCGTCACACATTGGCATCCCGACGTCTCACGTGTATCACGGGGTTACGTCACCGTGCGTAACCATGCGTCACCGAGCGCCGCAGGGTATTCTAATGATGTCACACGCACCAGTTGGCATGATGACGCATGATTTGCACATAACGAGGCGTCGACCTATTTTACATAGACGCGCAAGTGAGGTGTAAATGACGGCCCTTTAGTGTGCGGGGATCACTGGTCAGCATTGGCTCGGTGGGCTGAAGGGCCTGCTTCCACACTGTATCTTTCAACTAAACTTATTTACTTTCATGTAGCTTAGAAAGATATTGGTGAACATGCTGGCACTGAACGAAGTGTGAACCTGCACACCATCAAAATACAATAGCCTGACTTGTGGTTGTTGAAATTTTTAAGCCCATTATTATGAACGATGAGGCTTCCGGGCAGTTTGCCGGCATGGTTTTGTAAAGGGGACATCTTGCCTGACAAAATTCTCTAAGGAAGCAAATAAAAGGAGAGCCAGTAGATGCTGTCTGAAGAAGGGGCCTGAGCCAAAACGTCATCCATTCCTTCTCTCCAGAGATACTGCCTGTCCCGCTGAGTTACTCCAACACTTTGTGTCTGTAGTCAGTAGATGATTTTCAGGCGGCCTTTGATAAAATGCTGCACATGAGGCTGTTTAACAAGATGTCTTTGGGTACTTTGAAAGCGGAGGTTGATAGGTAATTGATTAGTTGGGGTTAGGTTACGGGGGGGGAAGAGTGGGTTTGTAGGCAAAATAGATCAGTGGTTGGGGATGAGTCATGACAAGGACCCTTGCATCTTTCTCCAGACCCTCATAAATCCAAGCTCCATAACTGAACTGTCCACAATCTCTGCACCTCACACATCTCCAATGAGACCCGAGGGTGGGTGGAATTGGATGTAGAGTAGATGTGCCAGAGACCCGGGTTCAATCCTGACCTTGGGTGCTGTCTGTGTGGAGTTTGCATGTTCTCGCTGTGACCACGTGGGTTTCCTCCAGGTGCTCCGGTTTCCACCCACATCCCAAAAAACATGCAGGATTGTAGGCTATTTGGCTTCGGTAAAAATAGTAAATCATCCCTAGTGTGCAGGGTAGTGCTAGTGTAAGGGGATTGCTGGCCGGCGCGGACATGGTGGGCCGAAGGGCCTGTTTTCGCACTGTATCTCTAAATTAAACTAGTGTGAACAGGTGATTGAAGGTTAATGTGGCCTCAGTTGTCCGAACGACCTGTTTCCGCATTATATCTGTAAACTAAACTAATGACCACTGGTAACTCACCACCACGACACCATCAAGACCTTCATTCCAAAGTGGCTGCACGATGCAGATGATTTTTTTTTACAATAAGTTTCTTGTGTTCCTGAAGATGTTAACTGTCTCTTTTAATGCATCCAATTAGCTTAAAATTTTTGTTTCATCAGATCGGTTTAATTACTCTGCAATTAAAATTACTACATACTACAGAAGAATACAACGATCGGATTTCCCAGGATACTCCTTGTTAACTCAAGACCATGTAGCTTACAATACAAAGGTTCGTTGAGCCTTTTAGGATAAAATTGGATCAGGACAGAGATAAACTCAAGTAACCTTAATCCCAAACACTTTGCATTAGCAACTTCAAGTCGACCCTTCTCTCTGCTTTCATACAGTGGGTTCGTTTTCCCAACTGTCAGCGAATGCATGCCTTAATGCTAAATTCACCACACATGGGGGAAAGGCTTTTATTTATTTATTCACAGGGTGTAGATGTCTTGGCAAGGCCACTGTTTATTGTCTGACACTAATCATGCCGGCTGTTAATTAGGTCGGTGGCCCTCAGTTACATAAAGACAAGACTTCCATTTTTCCTACACTCCAGTTCAATGAATCAGATGGGCTTTCAATACAAATCTGGCACCATTAGGTACCAGATTTATTTAATTACTAGAATTCCAAATTCCTTTGGAACTAGAGTGGGATTTGAAACATTTCCCTTAGATCCACAGCCCATGGCTTAGAATGTAAAGTCGGCAACAAACACTATGTGACAGCATCCGTACCATTTCACAACATGCTTTCAGAAAGGCTGTGTGATTAACCCATTACTGTGTCCAGCTGCTTCTTAAATGGAGACATGCAGATGCTGATTTACAAATAGAAAGTAGAAAGTGCTGGAGTAACTCGGCGGTTCAGGCAGCATCTCTGGGAGACATGGATAGGTGAATGAATGATATTTTAGTATCAATAGACAATAGGCAATAGGTGCAGGAGTAGGCCATTAGGAGCCAGCAACGCCATTCAATGTGATCATGGCTGATCATCCCCAATCAGTACCCCGTACCTGCCTTCTCCCCATATCCCCCGACTCCGCTATTTTTTAAGAGCCCTATCTAGCTCTCTCTAGAAAGCATCTAGCTCTCTCTTGAAAGACATATCACAGTGAGATCCTTGTTTTGCCTACCCAAGGTTTGCAAAGGGTCGCTATGCAAAGGGCGCCGAAAGGGCATGGTGGCATTTTGGGTAGAAGGGTCCCAAACCGAAATGTCACCTTTCCATGTCTGCTTGACTCCGTCTTCCCAAGATGCTGCCCGACTCGCAGAGTTACTTCAGAACTTTGTTTTTTTTATCTTCTTAAATGAGTACGGGACATTCATTTTGCCTCTGCACTCGGAGTGTGTTGATTGCTGCCAAGGATATCAGTTTTTAATTTAGCTCTTAGTATAGGCTGTGTAATTTCTCTGGCACTCACTATTTATTTAATGCGCCCATGTGATAACATACAAAGCAAAGGTATTCCATACTCAACAGCTTGCTCGTACACTTCTGTCCTGTCAAGCAATCCTCAGAACAAACCAAACTGCTGGAGGAACTCAACAGGTCAGGCAGCATCAATGGACCGGTTGCATCGTGGCTTGGTTCGCCAACTTGAGCACCCTGGAGAGGAAAAGACTACAAAAAGTAGTAAACACTGCCCAGTCCATCATTGGCTCTGACCTCCCTTCTATCGAGGGGATTTATCGCAGTCGCTGCCTCAAAAAGGCTGGCAGCATCATCAAGGACCCACATCATCCTGGCCACACTCTCATCTCCCCGCTAGGTAGAGATTCAGGTAGAAGGTACAGGAGCCTGAAGACTGCAACGACCAGGTTTAGGAATAGCTACTTCCCTACAGCCATCAGGCTATTAAACTTGGCTCGGACAAAACTCTGAACATTAATAGCCCATTATCTGTTATTTGCACTTTATTTATTCATGGGTGTATATATTTATATAATGGTATATGGACACACTGATCCGTTCTGTAGTCAATGCCTACTATGTTCTGTTGTGCTAAAGCAAAGCAAGAATTTCATTGTCCTATCAGGGACACATGACAATAAACCCTCTTGAATCTTGGATCTTGGATCTTGGAGGGAGAAGGACTGGTGAAGGGCACTGACCCACACCTTGCTGGCCACACTATAATTTCACACCTTCATTCAGGAAGGCAATACCGGAGCCTGGAAACTGTGACTACCAGGTTTAAGGACAGCTTCTTCCCAACAAGCACCATGTTCTTGAACGCTGCACAACTCTAACCTCAACAACTATTTACTTCTGTGGACTGTCTGCAGTTGCAATAAGGACTTTCACGTTACTATTACAGCCATTAATCTATTAGAGTTAAAAAAATACTAGACATTATCTGTGAGTATCGTATTTACTGGCATGTTATGCTGTTGCGAGCAAGCATGTCATTGTTCGATCGTCGACTAAATACACTTTGGACAAAACATTGCCTGTTCATTTCCCTCCACTGAGTTTCTCCAGCAGTTAGCTTAGTTTAGAGATGTAGCATGGAGGCAGGGCCTTCAGTACACTCTCTACACTAGTTCTATCCCACACACTAGGGGCAGTTTACAGAAGTCAATTAACCTACAAACCTGTACGTCTTTGCAGTGTGGGAGGAAACTGGAGCACCCGGAGAAAACCCACGCGGTCAGAGGGAAGAACGTACAAACTCCGTACAGACAGCACCCGCAGTCACGATCGAACCCGGGTCACTGGTGCTGTAAGGCAGTCGCTCCTCCCCTTGCACTACCCTAGGTTTCGCAGTGTGTTGAACAAAACCATGGTGAGGACACAGCTGGAGTAATGCATTCAATTCTGGCAACCATATTTTAGGAAGAATGCAAAAAATATTCAAAGAATGCAGAAGTGATTTATCAGAGTTCACCCAGGGACACACACAATATCCACCACAAGGTGAAACTGCATTGCTTTCCTTGGAGTGACTGAGATATTTGATAAATCATTGCTGTTAAGATAAGATAAACTGAAGGACATTCTTCAGGTAGTTTGCTGCTCCTAAAGAATCAAGAGTGTTTAATTGTAATGTGTACCAAATAATTGCCACATTTATCGGCTACTTATGGCAATAAATGGCATTCTTGAATCTCTTGACTAGTTGATTTCAATGTAAAGATTTAATGCTAAAAATACAAAGCTTTTTTTTTGCTCAACATGAAAGAGATTCATTGACTATAGAGGTGGTGAAAGCAAACCTTCAATTTGCAGAGCTTGAGGGAAGGAAATGAAATTGCTCTTAGAGAAGCTAGCATCAACACAATGGGCCGAATGGACATCACCTCATTTCACCTGGGCTCTTTACAACTCAGCAGTATGAATATTGATTTCTCCAATGACAAGTAACCTTTGCTTTCCCTCTCTCTCTCCATTCCTCCCCCACCCTAGTTCTCCAACTAGTTCTGTCCTGATTAATTGTAGTTTGTATGCATGATTGCCACATGCCCCTCAGCCAACAATGAACCATTCATCATTTCCTTCAAACATAGCCTGCTTTTATCTGCCATTTTCACCCCTTACCTTCTCTTCGTATTCTTCCATATCTCCAGTTTGCCTCTCCCCTGACTTTCAGTCTCAGCCTGAAGAAGGGTCTCGACCCAAAACGTTACTCATTCTTTGTCTCCGGAGATGCTGCCTGTCGTGCTGAGGTACTCCGGCATTTTACATAGAAACATAGAAAATAGGTGGAGGAGGAGGCCATTTGGCCCTTCGAGCCAGCACCACCATTCATTGTGATCGTCCACAATCAATAACCCGTGCCTGCCTTCTCCCAAATCCCTTGATTCCGCTAGCCCCTAGAGCTCTATCTAACTCTCTCTTAAATACATCCAGTGAATTGGCCTCCACTGCCTTCTGTGGCAGGGAATTCCACAAATTCACAACGCTCTGGGTGAAAAAGTTTTTTCTTATCTCAGTTTTAAATGGCCTCCCCTTTATTCTTAGACTGTGGCCCCTGTTTCTGGACTCCCCTACACCGGGAACATTTTTCCTAGCGTGTCCAGTCCTTTTTATAATTTTATATGTTTGTATAAGATCCCCTCTCATCCTTCTAAATGCTTGTGTCCATCTGCAATATGCTGAGCTGCAGGGACGGAATGAGTGTGTGAAATTGCCCTTATAGAAGCCAGCATCAACCCAATGGGCCAAATGGACATCGGTTTTGCCGCAACATGTCCACCTTGCATTAAGATTCCAATCTCCTTGCCCTCTCCACATCCACAGCCGACCAAACACAAACAGGATAAAGAACCCATGTAATGAGCATGGGATCACTGCTCTAGTTAAATAATGCACATGAATAAATATGAAGGAGTTGGGAGGGAGATACCAGTTATTAATGAGCTGAATAAAAATACACTAAATCAAGACAAAAAGATAAGAATAAATTTCACCAGTGCCTCTTGCAGAGACGACGACGACGACAACTCACGTGGCTCAAATGACCCAGAAGACACAGGAATATTTTCTCAGGGCAGATTTAAAAGGGCAGGAATCAATTAAATGATCCAGTTGAACGAAGGTGGAAGCCAATCTGATCAATTATTCAAATAACAATCCAATTAAAACCAGCTGAATAATTCATGACCTCGGCAACAGGACAGAAAAGGTGCGAAGGGAGCAGTGAGGCATGTTGCTGTTGGAAAGTAAATACTTAGAGGCAGGAATGATCAATTTTAGCAAGTATTTTGACCTCGATGCATAACATTTGGACTGGAGGCTTTGTGTTGTTTCACTGAGTGAGGAGTGGAAGGCAGAATTACCATCATCAACGCCTTAGGAATGACTCATTTATATTTTAGTATCCTTTTGTTTTAATTCATGGCAACAGACCATAAACCAACCCCACCACTATCAGTTTCTATTTGTGTTGATGGCTGTGATTTTATATATTGGATTTCAACCATCCAGTTAAAGGTAGTGGACTCCAGTCTTGGGAACTTCACAGGGGGTCAGGCAGCATCTATGAAAACAGAATGTCCTTTCATATATGCGTGGGAAGGGACTGCAGATGCTGGTTTATGCTGAAGGGCCTGTCCCACTTGGGTGTAATTTACGTGTCATTTATGCAACATCATTTACGCGTCACCACGCACGACTTATGAGCGCATGATGCGTATTATGCGTGCGTGGTGACGTAGGCGTGCGGTGCCCCAGGATTTTGTGATGTACAAAACCTTCGCGGGCCATCTGCGTGATGCGCAAATGACGCCCAAGTGGGACAGGCCCTTTAAGGTAGACACAAAATGCTGGAGGAATTCAACGGGCCAGGTGGCAAACACGTTGCTAACAGCCATTGTTGAATCATGGGGAACGGAGGATGGATATAATGGCCAAGTGTCTCCTCTCTTGTATCCCATCCTGGGGCAATAACTGAGGTCTGGCTGACATCACGGGCTGGTATCACTGTACGTTGTTTCCTGGAGATGGGGGCAAGAGCACCAGGACTGGATAGAGTCAGCGGGAATTGTTGGCTTAGAGCGATGCTACAAACAAGACTAGAAGAAGTACCAACAATAACTTTCATTGGTTTTACTTCTTTAACTCAACAGAAGACTGCCAGGCACTTTATAAGCATGTCATGTCCCGTACCAACAGTAAATATGTGGATTTCAACCATGTTTGAAACTCTACATCTGGAAGATATGAGACTCCGTCTGGCAGGAAAATCAGATCGTTTTTATAAGACGTAGTCGGCATTTATAGATCTACTACAAGGATGGGGTGCAGGAGGTACCGGCGTCCGGTCTTGGTAAAGGCAGATGAAAAATTGTCGCGCTGGTAAATTCCTTCTGCGTGATGTTTATAATAAAGTAACTGTCTTTTCCTTTTATCTTCATTCTTTTTCTTCCTTTCTAAGGTCTATCTCTTGTTCTCCTTTCTCTGACTCTTCGACTAAGGGATCTTTCTTCTTTCCCTTTGGCACGCTTTTTCACTTTCACAATTCTTTCTCAATTTCTCTATCTTCTCTGCTTCTATTCTTTTTTAATAGCTTAAAAAAATTATGGGATGCACACTGATGTCATTTACTTGACCCATAATAAATTAATTTTATTTTTAAAAGCATGTCATTAAACAAAACCTGACAGCAAACGACAACTACAACCCTCAACCACAAACGGTTAAGGATTTGTGGCTAAATAAAAATGGAAAAAATAATGTTGGCACAGTGGCGCAGCGGTAGAGCTGCTGCCTGACATCGCCAGGGACCTGAGTTCGATCCTGACTACTGGTGCTGTCGGTGCAGATTTTGTCCGTTCTCCCTGTGACCACGTGGGTTTTCTCCGGGTTCTCCAATTTCCTCCCACACTCCAAAGACGTCCAGGTTTGTAGGTTAATTGGCTTCTGTAAATTGCTCCTTAAGGGTAGGATAGAACAAGGTGATTGGTATTGGTATGGGTCTGTTGGTCGGCACGGACTAAGTGGGCCAAAGGGCCTGTTTCCACGCTGTATTTCTAAATAAATAATAAATAATAATTAAATAGATATAAAGCCAGCTGACAGAGAGGTTGCTTGCCCAGCAGGTGTCGAGAAGCAAGAGGAAACAAGAGGCAGAGACATGTTCATAAGATATCGGAGCAGAACTAGGTCATTCGGCCCATCATGTCTACTGTCCCATTCAATCATGGCTGATCTATCTTTCATTTTCAACCCCATTCTCCCCATAACCTCGGACACCCTTTCTAATCAAGAATCTGACAATCTGCACCTTAAAAATACCCAATGGCTTTGCCACCATAGCCGTCTGTGGCAATGAATTCCACAGATTCACCAGCCTATCCATCACATTAAGGAACGGAGTTCCAGAGGTGGGAGGCTTGCATCCGAAGGCAGAGTTGCTAATGATGGAGAGCGAGGAATTGCTGAGGGGAGCAGAATTAGAGAATGGTCTGGGGATTTGTTGATTAGTACGGGTGTCAGAGGTTATGGGTAGAAGGCAGGAGAATGGGGTTAGGAGGGTGAGATGATTGAATGGCGGAGTAGACATGATGGGCTGAATGGCCTAATTCTACTCCTATCACTTATGATCTTATGATTTCAGCGGCCTGCAGCAGATTACAGAGCAAGGCAAAGACAAAACCCTGGAAGGATTTGACAGCAAGGCACCCAGATCTGCTGCAGTCGTCCTGCTGATTTCACTGTTCATGTCCTTCGTTATCATCTCCTCCACAGCCCACAATGGACCATTGTGAGCTCACTGGCCATCAGTGCCATCTCTGATTTATTCAGTACCTTTCCACACCTCTGGTTTCCCTCTCCCCTGACTCTCAGGCTGAAGAAGGGCCTCGACCCGAATCATCATGTGTTCCTTACTCCCCAGAGATGCTGCCTGACCCGCTGAGTTACTCCAGCATCTCGTGTCTGTCTGTCAGACAAATGTCAACCTGAGATTATTAAGGGTTTGGACACGCTAGAGGCAGGAAACATGTTCCCGATGTTGGGGGAGTCCAGAACCAGGGGCCACAGTTTAAGAATAAGGGGTAAGCCATTTAAAACGGAGACGAGGAAACACTATTTTTCACAGAGAGTTGTGAGTCTGTGGAATTCTCTGCCACAGAGGGCGGTGGAGGCCGGTTCTCTGGATGCTTTCAAGAGAGAGCTAGATAGGGCTCTTCGAAATAGCAGAGTCAGGGGATATGGGGAGAAGGCAGGAACGGGGTACTGATTGGGGATGATCAGCCATGGTCACAGTGAATGGCGGTGCTGGCTCGAAGGGCTGAATGGCCTACTCCTGCACCTATTGTCTATTGTAAACCAGAGGTGTTGCTTATCCTGGAACCGTAGTAGATGAGAGAAGACGGGGTTGAGGGATGAGGAAAGGGCCTGTTCCACTTTCCCGAGTTATTCACGAATACGCCCGCGTTTTCCCCTTGATTCAAACTCACAGAACTTTCGTAACGAGTCCGTAGGAGTCCGTGGATACATCGTAGCGGCTCGTCATGCCAGCCGTAGGTACTCGGGGCTATTTTTTTACTCGTGGACATTTTTCATCGGGCTGGAAAAAACGTCCCGACTTACCTGATGCCCCGAGTACCTACAGCTGGCCGCTACGATATATCTACGGACTCCTACGGACTCGTTAGGAACATCCTGCGAGTTTGAATCGAGGGGGAAAACGCGGGAGAATTCGTGAGTAACTCGGGAGAGTGGGACAGGCCCTTCAGGGCAACCAGGCAGCAATGTTTAGGGGAACCTGAAGTGCACGAAGAGTGTTGTTTCATTCAGACGACCATTTTCAAAAATAATTCCGATATTGAATAACATGCCAGAGCCTGTCAGATTGTGCAGACTGTTCATCATACTCCTAATTATTCGTTACAGCTACTATTTGTGAGAACATTATAGTTTTTTTACTTTGCGTACTATAATTTGCCAGTGTTACACTGCTCCAAAGTATAACACAGCCATCAGACACTGATTCCATTAAGCATTGTAAAGAATGTTGTAATTTGTAAGGACAACATTATTTTTCCGACTTAATTGAATGCCAAGGAATCAACATAGTAATTAAAATAAATTTATTTATTATTTGGCCTGTATACTGTAATTATCACAAAACTTATTTTGTTTCTCTTCCTCTGTTATGTGCAATGTTTACATATTCACATATTCTGTTGTGCTGCAGCAAGTAAGAATGTCATCGCCCCATCCACGACATATGACCATAACCCTCTCTTGTCTTGGCGTAAACTCGAATATTCACAAGGAAACTGGTGGCGATTTCTTTGTCGTGTTGCTATTGACTGCCGCGAGACATTCCATCATCTGCACGGCACCTGGGATAAGTGGACAAGTGGAAACTGGTGCTAATTTTGCTACCACCATCATCTATTGTAACAAGTGATGGCTCAGCATTGAAATTTGACAAACAGGTCAAAGCCGTGGTAAAAGCTAGCTTCTTCCAGCTTCGGACGATAGCTAAAATAAAAACAATTCACGAATTCTCCCGAGTATTCCCCTTGCTGCGAGTTAGATTGGATTACTAGTTTGTCAGTACATATACCAATTAAACACACTTGAATCTTTACACGACAATGATATGCTTTAATGATCTTTGAGTGTGTTTTGCCCGCCTACGGTGCACACTTACACTACGCGATCAACGGTCGATGAGCTTGGGGGGGGGGGGGGGGGGGGAGAAGAATAATGGAGGAAATGGCGTGCGGTGGGGGGGACGGCGGGAGAGGAAAGTGGAAGATCTACGTGTTACCGCGAGTGGAAGAAGGAGTGAATTATTGAAGCCCTTTGTAATTGTCATCTCTCTGCCATTTCTCCCTGAGCTCTAAGGTTGTGTTTCTACAAGTATGCATCGTGTTCCAGTGATGGTGACTCTGTGTGGGGGGGGGGGGGGAGGGGGGGGGGGGGGTTAGTGGTGGACACTCTAGTTTAGAATCCTCTGTGTTTGTTTGCTCGTTTGTTGCGGTGAAGGCACTGTGCACACGGCAGCGAGCCAACAGTCGCTTTTAAGTTCAGGTTTGCGTGCACCTTGTTGTGTGTTGTGACTGTCGGCAGAACAATTTCCCTCCGGGGATAAATAACGTTTTATCGTGTTGTATCGTATCGTACACAAGCGCCCGTTTTCCCCGATGAAATCTTCAGCGCCTGCGCAGCTCCCCAAGCACAGATGGACATTGTGAGCTCCCAACTCCAGCTCACAATTGGTTAAGCTGCAAAAAAATACCATCTGGCTAATTTTCACCCTGTCCACTCCCTGATAATTGATTTAATTGGTGTTTAAGTCATTGCAAACTGATTAATTAATATTGGGCATGTGGAAAATATGTATGAGCAGCACTTGCCAAAAAATATAGATTATCTGTCTGCAGATCAAAGCAAACAGCAAACTCGCAGTGGGATTCCATGTAAGTAATAAGATTCAAACAAAGAATCGAGTAACTGGGGATGTTTCGGAAGGAACTGCAGATGTGGGAAAAATCAAAGGTAGTCAAAAATGCTGGAGAAACTTGGCAGGTGAGGCAGCGTCTATGGAGCGAAGGAATAGACAATAGATAATAGGTGCAGGAGTAGGCCATTCGGCCCTTCGAGCCAGCACCGCCATTCAATGTGATCATGGCTGATCATCCCCAATCAGTACCCCGTTCCTGCCTTCTCCCCATATCCCCTGACTCCGCTATCTTTAAGAGCCCTATCTAGCTCTCTCTTGAAAGCATCCAGAGAACCAGCCTCCACCGCCCTCTGAGGCAGAGAATTCCACAGACTCACTACTCTCTGTGAGAAAAAAGTGTTTCCTCTTCTCCGTTCTAAATGGCTTACACCCTTATTCTTAAACTGTGGCCCCTGGTTCTGGACTCCCCCAACATCGGGAACATGTTTCCTGCCTCTAGCGTGTACAAACCCTTAATAATTTTATATATTTCAATAATCTCATCCTTCTAAACGCCAGCGTGTACAAGCCCAGCCGTTCCATTCTCTCAGCGGGATGACAGTCATCCCGGGAATAGGTGACGTTTCGGCTCGAGACCCTTCTTTGTAACTGTAGATGGCCGTTTACAAAAAAACCCACGAAGTACTGGGATGGCACGTTGGCGCAGCGGTAGAATTGGTGCCTCACAGCGCCGGAGACACGGGTTCAATCCTGACTACGGGTGCTGTCTGTACGGAGTTTGTACGTTCTCTCTGTGCCCTGTGGTGGTTTTCTCAGGGTGCTCAGATTTCCTCCCATTCTCCAAAGACGTGTAGATTTGTAGGTTATTTGGCTTTAGTGTCTAGGATAGTGCTAGTGCGCGGGGATGGCTGGTCGGCACGGACTCGATGGGCCAAAGGGCCTGTTTCCACTCTGTATCTCTACACGAAACTAACTTTAGCGAGTCAGACACAAGTAGCTGGAGTAACTGAGCAGGTCAGGCAGCATCTCTGGAGGAAAGGAATAGGTGACATTTTGGGTCGAAATCCTTCGTCAGGCTGAAGTTTCCCGTTGAGCTACTGCAGATTTTTGAGTCTCTCTTTGGGTTAAACCACCACCAGTAGTTGCTCCCTACGCATAACTTCGCGAGTCAGGCAGCATCTCCGGAGATCATGGATAGGTGACGTTTCTGGTCGGGGCCCTTCTTCAGACTGATTTCTACGATGCTCCCCAGAGATTTAAAAAATGTGTTGCCTTCTTCCTTCTGACACACACTACCTGCTCTTGTTAGTGAGGGGCTTCCGTGAAATCACAATCATGGACAACGAAGGAAAAATCAGTAGTGTGATACTACACATGCCGTCGGTTGCCAGGCGTAAAAACTAAAACATTCCACTTTACTGCTACAGGAAGGTAGAAGATCTATTCGGACAGATATGATTTGTGGATGCATTGTTCTCTGAGTGACGGCTTTTTGTTAGTGGAAGATATACGTGTTACCATCAGTGGAAGAAGGAGTGAATTATTGAAGCCCTTTGTAATTGTCATCTCTCCACCATTTCTCCCTGAGCTCTAAAGTTGTGTTTCTACAAGTATGCATCGTGCTCCAGTGATGGTGGCCCTCAGTGGGGCTGCTCAACCAAGGAGCGTGGTCCTGCTCTCATTGAAGGGTAACATGGGCATGGGTGGAAACGGAATTGGCAATAGACCATATAGTTCTGTACCCAGAGAGTCTTGTCACGAGACCAGCAATATAATCAAGGACCAGTCTCACCCCGGACACTGGCAGTGGAGGCCAAATCACTAGATGGATTTAAGAGAGAGTTAGATAGAGCTCTAGGGGCTGGTGGAATAAGGGAAATGGGGAGAAGGCAGGCACGGGTTATTGATTCGGGATGATCAGCCATGATCGCAATGAATGGCGGTGCTGGCCCGAAGGGCCGAATGGCCTCCTCCTGCACCTATTCTGTGTTTCTATGTTTCTATGTAGGCAAGAGGTACACCCGATCAGACTGTGAACATTCTGAAGAAGGCCCCCGATCCGAAACATCCCCATCCTTGATCACCAGAGATGCTGCCTGACCCACTGAGTTACTCCAGCATTTTGTGTCTATCTCCTCTGCTGTATCCACCTATCACATGCTTACTCTTGCCATGCCTCTCCCTTCATTTCTTTAGACTGGCGACTTCAGTCCAGGTGAAGGGTCCTGGCAAGAAACGTTGACTGTCCATTTCCCTCCACAGATGCTGCCTGACCTGTTGAGTCCTTCCAGCAGCTCTACCACTCTTGTTATAGATTCCAGCCTCTTAGACTCTTGCATCACTACTTAGTGGTTGTTGTGGGCTCAATGATCAAAGGATCACTTTTTGTGCTCTTTGACTATAACTATCACAGTGATTAAATTGAAGGTAGACAAAAGAGCTGGAGAAACTCAGCGGGTGAGGCAGCCTCTATAGAGCGAAGGAATAGGTGACGTTTCGGGTCGAGACCCTTCTTCAGACTGCCTTAAATTAAATTGGGATTCTTTTTCAGGTGTCAACTTGGTCTATAGTTCCTCAGACTTAAACTTAAGTTTATCGTTGTTATCTCGTAGCCTCAACTACAAGGGAGTAATAAAGAAATGTGTCTCTGTAATTATACTTCAAGAGATAAGAGCTGTTAAAAGCACCGTAGAAAGATTGTGTTTCAAGAAATGAAGCCAACTTGAATGATTTAAAGCCTTAGCTCTAAGGGTGTCTCTTTACACTTTGTTTTTGAAGATTCTATGGAGAGAATAGCCTAAGATAGACAGGAGATGCTGGAGTAACTCAGCGGGACAGGCAGCATCTCTGGAGTGAAGGAATGGGTGACGTTTCGGGTTGAGACCCTTCTGCAAACTGGGAGTCTGGGGAGAGGGAAAGGAGAGATATTGAAGGGTAGGGTGTGAGAATGAGAGGTCAAAGGGGATGAAGCTCAAGGTAAATGTAGTCGATCATGGTTAGCTAGGGTTAGAGAATAACCTGGGGTACACAAAATGCTGGAGAAACTCAGCGGGTGCAGCAGCATCTATGGAGCGAAGGAGATGGGCAACGTTTCGGGCCAAAACCCTTCTTCAGACTGATGGGGGGTGGTGGGAGGCGGGGGGAAGAAAGGAAAAAGGAGGAGGAGGAGCCCGAAGGCTGAGGGAGAGGTGGGAAGGGGAGGAGGCAGCAAGGGTTAACAGAATTGCGAGAATTCGATGTTCATGCCAAGAGGATGCAGACTCCCCAAGAAAATAACCTGACTGGCTGAACTGACTGGCTCCGTCAGTACGAATGTACAATTCGGATTTCTTCCGACATAGTATATAAGAATTTTAATGCAAGTCTTGACTAGAAAAAATACTGATAATCAAAGACAAGTTGACAATCTTTGAACGACACTGTATCAGGCAAGCATTTACAGCATTGAGGGTGTAACCACATTATCACCTTGGCTCCAAAGCTTCAACAGTTAAACATCACCCTCTCTCTGAAACAGTTAAGGGCCTGTCCTACCAGCATGCAACTCCATGCGATGAGCATGACCTAACGTGGTCGCTTGAGCCGTCTGGCGTCGCGGGGCCGGTCCCACTTCGATCGCCGGAGCCGTGCGGAATTGCGCGGAGTTCGTCCCGACATCGCGCGGGGCTCCGAAAAACTGACTATGTTCAAAAATTCCGCGCAGCAACGGCTTGTCGTCTCGCAGTCGCCTCGACGCATTACACACAGTCTCGACGTCGTGCCTCCGTGACCCTCTCTGTAGGTGCCTCCGTGACCCTCTATGAGTGTGGCTCCGTGGCCCTCTGTGTGTGCGCCTCTATGCCCCTCTCTGTGTGCCCCTCTCTGTCCTGGCGAACTTACCTTAAGACTTTGCTCCAAGTTCGCCTCACTTTGCGCCGCGTTGCGCCACTCACCCGACCTCCGCGCGCCCCTCGCTGCCGGTTTTGTCATGCTTGCCGCATGGAGTCGGATGCTGGTAGGACAGGCCCTTTAATCCTCCCACACCTTGAATACAACCCAGCGGCATTGATTTCTCCAACTTCAAGCAACCGTTGCATCCCCCCCTCTCTCCATCCCTCCCCTACCCAAGTCATATCAGCTTGAAAGTCGTCTTGTTGAGTCTCATTGTCTGTGACCCGTTTTCACCTGGCCCACAGCTAACAAAGGCCTGTTTCCTTTCTCACCGTTACTTTTTTTCATATCTTTCATTAATTTGTTCTTGGCGATCTAGGCATAAGTTCAGGGGCGACCGCGCTTATGTGGTTGCAGCTCCTAGACTGTGGAACAGAATCCCTCTTCCCATCAGAACTGCCCCCTCCATCGACTTTTAAGTCTAGACTTAAAACTTATTTCTACTCTCAAGACTTTCTTGACGTCCTCTCAGGGAGCGCTGTATGTATGTATCTATGTGTGTATTGTTAGATCTATGTACCACTGTATGTAGCACGTTAGTACCTGCACTTATGTAAAGCACTTTGGTCAACGAGAGTTGTTTTTAAATGTGCTATAGAAATAAAATGGACTTGACTTGATATCTCTCTACACCATCGTCAATACCTCTCGTTTCCCTTTCACCTGAATCTCAGTCTGAAGAAGGGTCTCGACCCGAAACATCATCTATTCCTTCTCTCCAGAGATGCTGCCTGTCCCGCTGAGTTACTCCAGCTTTTTGTGTCTATCTTCGGTTTAACGCAGCATCTGCAGTTCCTTCCTACACACCAATACAGTTTCTATACACTGTGGACCAGGCTTACAGGAGTGGATTTCAACAAGCAATGAAGGATGCATGGCTTCCTCTAGCTATCTTCTATCTTATGCTTCTTAAATGAAAATCAGAAAACCTGCCCATGGTGTAAATCTGACATAAAAGCAGAAAATACCAGGCTCAGCAGGTCAGGCAGCATCTGTGAATGGAAAACCAGAGTGATGTGAAATGTTAATTCTGCTGATCATCGAGACAGAGAGTGTTAGAATACAGAAAATAGGCCAGTTGGCCCACTATGTCCATGCTATCCCTTGCACTTTTCCACACAAGCCCCACTAACCTGCATTAGGTCCGTAGCCTTCGACACCTTGGTTCACTCAGACGCTGCCTGACCTGCTGAGTGTTTCCAGCATATTCTGCATTTAATTCTGTTTCCCAAAGATAGCTTCCCATCTTCCATTTAATGTTTACAACAAACTTAAGTTTAGGATTATTATTGTTACGTGTCCTGGGTTTCAATGGAAGGCTGTGTTCTGCACGCTCTCCAATCAAATCAGATACAACTATCGATAAATACATCAAGCCCAACCCAACCCAACAGGTAGAGCAAAGGGGAAGATACAGAGTGCAGACTACTGCTCTAAGCATTGGAGCGCATCAGTTCCAGAGACAAAGGCCAATGAGGTGAAGCTTATGGAAGGACCGTTCAGAAGCCTAGAATGTTTCCCAGTTTGTTCCCAGTTTGTTGACTCGAGCCTCGCTGTTTGAATGGTTAGCATGTGTCTGCTTAACTTTACGTGGGTGAACATATGCCATCCACAACCCTCAGGGTGTATAATTAGAGGTATATATTTAGAGTATATATTTAGGGCAGCTTACAACCCAGCGGCATGAATATTGATTTCTCTAACCTCAAGTAACCCTTGCTTTCCCTCTCTCTCCGTTCCTCCCCCCACCCTAGTTCTCCTAATTCACTATCCTTCTGATAAATGTTACGTTTTGTATGCCTCGTTGTCACCTTCCCCTCAGCGAACAATAAAGCCATTCACATTTCCTTGATCACAGTCTACTTTGATCTGCCCTTTTCACACCCTGCCCTTCCATATCTCTAAACTCCCTCTCTCCCGACTCTCAGTCTGAAGGAAGGTCTCGATCCAAAACATCACCCATTCCTTCTCTCCAGAGATGCTGCCTGTCCCTCTGAATTACTCCAGCATTTTGTGTCTATAGTTAGAGGTGTTGGTTGAGGATCCCATGCCCTGATGATATCATCTTCACCATACCTGAACTGAAGGAGAGGTCACCTGTGGTTGAGGTTCTGGATGTGTGTCTTCTTCTTCTTCTTCTTGTGTGTGGCGTGCACAGCCTAAAGTTGTGGGACAACTTGTTCTGTTTGATCTTCTGTTTGTGCACACCAGGTTGATTGCATCCGTCGAAACAGGGTGGACCACGTGAAGGTTGCAATCTCCCGCCCCTGGATGTGTGTGAAGGTGAAGATGACCTGGTGCTCGGCTCAATGGGCCAGCAGCTAGTCTGGGGCTCCACTGACTGGGGAGGGAACAAACTAATTAGCAGCTTGTGAATGTGATGTACTCCATTGCTGTGAAGTCACACCGTCCATGATCCTGTTTGGAAAGGTCACCGCTTCACTTTGTGCTGGTAGGTTGCAGCCACAGCCAAGGCCCCCGGTTTCCTCTTGTATCAATTAATCCTGTGTGTGTGTGTGTGTATATAGGTGTGTGTGTGTGTGTGTGTGTGTGTGTGTGTGTGTGTGTGTGTGTGTGTGTGTGTGTGTGTGTGTGTGTGTGTGTGTGTGTGTGTGTGTGTGTGTGTGTGTGTGTGTGTGTGTGTGTGTGTGTGTGCGCGCGCGCGCGCGCGCGTGCGTGCGTGCGTATAAAGACTGCAAAAAGTTGTAACCACTGCCCAGTCCATCACCGGCTCTGACCTCCCTACCATCGAGGGGATCTATCGCAGTCGCTGCCTCAAAAAGGCTGGCAGCATCATCAAGGACTCACACCATCCTGGCCACACACTCATCTCCCCTTGCTACATCTATCCCTTCATCTCCCCCCTCCACTCCTTTCAGGGACCCAAGCAGTCCTTCTAAGTCCGACAGAGGTTCACCTGCACCTCCTCCAACCTTATCTACTGCATCCGTTGCTCCAGATGCCAGCTGATCTATATCGGTGAGACCAAGCAGAGGCTGGGCGATTGTTTCGCCGAACACCTCCGCTCGGTCCGCAATAACCAACCCGACCTCCCGGTGGCTCAGCACTTCAACTCCCCCTCCCATTCTGTATCCGACCTCTCGGTCCTGGGCCTCCTCCACGAGCAACAACGCAAGTTGGAGGAACAGCACCTCATATTCCGCTTGGGGAGTCTGCATCCTCTGGGCTTAAACATTGAATTTTCTCAATTCTGTTAACCCTTGCTGTCTCCTCCCCTTCCCAACTCTCCCTCAGCCCTCGGGCCCTGGCATTCCTTCTCTCTCTATCTCTCCCCCACCCAAGTCGCACTAGCTTCTCATTTTCACACTACAAATAGCTTACAATGGTCTGTTTCCTTTGAAGAAGGGTCTCGACCCGAAACGTCGCCTATCTCCTTCGCTCCTTAGATGCTGCTGCACCCGCTGAGTTTCTCCAGCTTTTTGTGTAACCCTCGATTCTCCAGCATCTGCAGTTCCTTCTTTAACACTCATCTCCCCGCTGCCTTCAGGTAGAAGGTACAGGAAATCTGCAACATCCAGGTTGAGGAATAACTGCTTCCCTACAGCCATCAGGCTATTAAACTCAACTCAAACACAACTCTGGTAATTGCACTTTATCTGTTTATTTATTTATGTATATATATTCATTGGTAAATGGTCACACTGATCTGTTCTGCATTTATTCATGCCTACTATATTCTGTTGTGCTGAAGCAAAGCAAGAATGTCATTGTCCTATCTGGGACACATGACAATAAACTCTCTTGAATCTTAAATCAGCTTCCGTGCTGTTGTCTGAGGTATATATGTATTATGGCAGCATGTCTCTCCCGCTCCTAGTTTGACATCTCGTTGCGAGCTCAACGACTTTTCGAGAGGCTAAGCCCTGTTCCACGGTACGAGTTCATTCCAAGAGCTCGCCCGAGTTAAAATAAAATCAAACTCGTGGTACGCGCTGACGGCAGGTACTCAGGATGACTCGCTAACGGCAGGTAAGCACGGGAAGACTCGTGAAGATTTTTCAAATTGTTGAAAAATGTCCACGAGAGCCCCGAGTACCGACGAGTGGCCATTACCGTAAATCTCCGAGTTCGAATCAGGGCAAACTCGGGAGAGCTCTTGGAATGAACTCATACCGTGGGACAGGGATTTAAGTTAGATATGTTGGATTCTGCTGTTGTTTAATCAGTGTTTTTTTCCATGAAAGTAAATGTTGAATCAGGACTACAAAAGATCTTACGCAAGACTAACACATATGAATATTTCAGTATCTTCTTCTGTAGAGTGCTCCCCATAGTTTTATCGATGCTGACAGCCTGCACTAACAACTTCAACTTTGCTGAAGCCAAGTTCACTTCGCATCAACAACAATGTGGACATGGTTTCAAGAGTATCTTGGCCTTGTGTCTCTTTCTGAAAGGGGACAGGTTCAGGTTCCAATTATTTTTGTGTCCTATGTCTAAAGCTTAGAAGCTACCTGGAATCCAAGTTGGGCAGCTTACAACCCAGCAGTATGAATATTGATTCCTCTAACTTAAACTAACCCTTGCATTCCCTCTCTCTCTCTCCGTCCCTCTCCCACCCTAGTTGTTGTACCAGTTTCACTGTCGTCCTGGTGAGTTTCATTTTTTGTAACTCATTTTCACCTAGCCCACAGCTAACAATGGCTTTTATCATCATTACATTTGTGCCTATCATTCATTCATGTTCTATATCTCTCTATATTACTGTCGACGTCTCTTATTTCCCTTTCCCCTGACTCTGTCTCAAGAAGAATCCAGACCTGAATGATCACATTGAGTTGGGTGGCACAGTGGCATAATGGTAGAGCTACTGCCTTACAATGCCAGAGACCAGGGTTCGATCCCGACTACGGGTGCTTGTCTGTACGGAGTTTCTACCTTCTCCCCGTGACCTGCGTGGGTTTTCTCCTAAATCTTCATTTTCCTCCAATACTCCTAAGACGTACAGGTTTGTAGAATAATTGGCTTGGTGTAAATGTAAAATTGTCGTTAGTGTGCGTAGGGTAGTGCTAATGTGCGGGGATCGCTGGGCAGTGCGGACTCGGTGGGCCGAAGGGCCTGTTTCTGCACTGTATCGCTAAACTAAACTAAACTAAAGCGATTCCTTATCTCCAGAGATGCCGTCTGACCCACTGAATTACTCCAGCTTTTTGTGTCTATCTTCAGTTTAAAATAGCATCTGCAGTTTCTTCCTGCACCCCCCCAACATTGGTTGGATCATCTCACCTTTGACAGCATGGGACAGGTGTCCTTTCCCCTGGTGGTGTGGAGGTGATGTGTGTTGTGTGTCGGTGTTATTCGAGTTCTTACTCAACACAACTTGTCAACAAAACCTGTCGGCAAAACCACCTGCCGCTTTATTCCATCCACCCCACTGGCAATTTCCCAAATTGTCTCCAGGCAAGAAATGTGGAATCATCAGAACAAAAATAAATATTCTCCTCTCTGACATGCAAGAAACCAATTAAGCCCAGTGACTCGATAACATCGAAACTCAAGAGAGCTTCGCTGAATTTTGCAACCTACAAGTCAGAGTAACCCTCGCGGAGAGTTGGAGTCATGTAGGCTTTTACTGGAGCAAGTCACGAGATTCACAGAATTGGTAGAATTGGCGAGAGGTAAAAGTCAAGAGTATTTAATTGCCGTGCCCACCTAAAGTGGAACAATGACTTTTTACTTGCGTTTTACTTGGGTCAGGGACATGGTGGACGAGTTGGGGATTGCGAAAGACAAGTTAATATTATCGTTCAAGAAGGAACTGCAGATGTTGGAAAATCGAAGGTAGACAAAAATGCTGGAGAAACTCAGCGGGTGCGGCAGCATCTATGGAGCGAAGATGAAGCCATGGATGCTGCTGCACCCGCTGAGTTCCTCCGGCATTTTTGTCTACCCAAGTTAATATTATCAATGGATAATCTTACAACAGAACTGGTCCATTCTGATACACAGAAAGAACCTTGCAATAATTAGGTTTATATTTATTAAGGTGAATGTCATGTGTACCGAGGTATGATGAAAAGCTTTGCTTTGCATGCTATCCAATGAGATGACATATGTTTAGTTTTGTTTAGTTTAGATTAGTTTAGTTTAGAGATACAACGTGCAAACAATCCTTTCGGCCCACCGTGTCCGCGCCGGCCAGCGATCACCTTCACCAAGTTCCATCCTGCACACTAGGTGCAACTTACAGAAGCCAATTAACCTACAAAACTGTACATCTTTGGAATGTAGAAGGAAACCAGGGCACCCGGAGAAAACCGACGAGGTCACAGGGAGAACATATATTTACAATATTGTATAACTCAAGGGTTTAAGTAATAGATAGGGCAATGGGAAAGATACGGCATGCTACATATAGTTCTCAGCATTGTGACACAACAGTTTCATAGACAGTCCAATGTCCGCACTGGGGTAGAAGTGAATGGCCAGTACACTAGATTATGAAAGGACCGTTCAGAAGCCTGATAACAGAAGGGAGGAAGCTGTTGCTGAGCCATAGTATAAATTAGGCACAAAATAAAAGGGATTTGGCAATATCGTAGCAGTTTCCAGTCCCAGTTGTTTATTAGGCTGCCCCTTCTGTTTATAATAAATGGGGTTTAATCTTGCTGACTTGGTTGGAGTGCAATTGATAACATGCAAGTTAAGCATTCAACACCCCATCCACAATGAATCATACAGAGTGTGATGTGTCAAACAACACTGAAGCTGACAAGATGATATCATTTCAACTGAAATGCCAATCATTTATCCTGCGATGTTTTGAGACGGAATCACCAGCAGAGGTGAAAGAATTTTCGTGGCTGTTTTGTGCTTTAGACCATTCTGCCTCTGTGGTTCTAGAACATAAATAGACATTCCTGATAAAAATCAGTCAAACCCAGGATTGGAAGTTCCATTTCCCGGAAGGCTACCCTCCAATCTTTGAATGACAAAATCTCACGTTTTGGGATTTCCTTCCTCACCACCCTCTGTCCCATTTACTACGTCTACTCTGCCGTTTAATCATGGCTGATCTATCTTTCCTTAGTTTAGTTTCGAGATACAGCACGGAAACAGGTCATTTGGCCCAACAAGTCCGCATCGAAAATAAATGATCGGCACGGACTGGAAGGACCGAGAAGGCCTGTTTCCGTGCTGTAATTGTTATATGGTTATATGGTTATATGATCAGCAATCCCCGCACACATTAACACTATCCTACACACACTAGGGACAATTTTGCACCTACACCAAGCCAATGAACCTACAAACCTGTACGTCTTTGGAGGGTGGGAGGAAACTGAAGATCTCGGAGAAAGCCCACGCAGGTCACGGGGGTCTTTGGATTGTGCAGATTCCTCCACAATCCAAGACGTGCGGGTTTTCAAGTTAATTGGCTTCTGTAATTTGTCCCCAGGATGTAGGATGGAACTAGCGTACGGGGTGATCGCTGGTCAGCGTGGACTTGGAGGGCCAAGATGCCTGTTTCCACGGTATATCTCTAAAACTAAAACTATAATGCATTTAACGCAATGGGAATGAAAGGCAGAGAGATGTCAATCTGGGGTTAGGGCCACTCAAAGTAGCATCTTCCTTCAATTTGACTGAATGGTTCTGGAGAGGTCAGAATCTATAGAATAGCAAAGCAGGCAGAGAGCAATGGTAATTGGAGGAAGGAGGACACATAATAGACCAACTACTTGGGTAGTTCACTGCGTTTTTGCTCCTTGCTGATACTCTCATATTGTTTTTAAAGGTCAATGAATTGAGCCACAGGTTACAAACAACTAACTTGCAGGTTAGATCGTATTTCACAGGCAGAGTAATCAAAATCACACACATGATACAGTTAATTTCTACCTAACAATAGGGACCTAATTTCCTGGGAACTCACTGTCATTCTGGATGTAACTGCTGCTAGTTTAACCAGAGTCCTATGCAATATATACTTCAGTTTTCCACTATTATTGTCTGGTTATCAATAACTACTTTTACAGTTTGGGGTTTAGAGATACAGCGCCGACCAGCGATCCCCACACACTAGCACTACCCTCCACACTAGAGGCAAATGCAATTTTACCAAAGTCAATTAGCCTACAAACCTGTACGTCTTTGGAGAGTGGGAGGAAACTGAAGCACGCTGAGAAAACCCATACAGTCGCAACGAGATAGACACAAAATGCTGGAGTAACTCAGCGGGTCAGGCAGCATCTCTGGATAGCGTGAATGGGTGACGTTTCGGGTCGAGACCCTTCTCCAGACTCACAAGGTCGCAAGGTGAACGTTCAAACTTCCTACAGCAGCACCCGTGGTCAGGATTGAACCTGGGTCTCTGTGGCTGCAAGGCAGCAACTCTACCGCTGCCACACTGAGCCGCCCTATCGATTATTAATTTATTGTATTATTGATTATTGGACATTTATTTGTGTATTATTTTGGCTAATGGGCCTGTAAAGCTGCAGTGTCAGAATGTCACTGTTATGCTGGCAATTAGACACTCTCGACTCGTCACTCCTGATCCATGGCAGACTTTAGCTGTCACGTGCCACTTGGGAACCTATTAAATACACAAGAACCAGCTCACTGCCCCTCAGGGTTTAAGGATACATTTTAACAGTAATTCCAGTTTCGTTGCATTCTTGGGATTAGCACTTTTACTTCTGAGGTCAAATACAGCGAGTCCCAGATTCGCACAAGGGAGATCATCGCGAAGTATAAGCCTGTGGTGCAGCAGTAGAGTTGCTGCCTTACAGCACCAGAGACCCGGGTTCGATCTTGACCGCGGCCACCGTCTGTATAGAGTTTGTACCTTCTCCCCGTGACCTGCACGAGTTCTCCGGATGCTCCAGTTTCAAAGGTTTCAAAGGTCTTTTATTGTCACGTGTACCAATTAAGATACAGTGACATGCGAATTACTGCCCACACAGGTTCCTCCCACACTGGAAAAAGACGTACAGGATTATAGGTTAATTGGCTTCGGGAAAGTTGTAGGATAGTGTTAAGGGCCTGTCCCACTTGCCGATTTTGCCGGGGACATATCAGTGCCGTCAAAAGATTTTGAACATTTCAAAATCCAGCTTGTGCGGACCTGGCTGCCTGTGCACCAGTCTCCCCACGTTAAACAAAGTCACGCACAGACGTCCTCCATATAGGGAATCGCACCCTGGAGACACCCATGGTCAGGCATGACCGAAGGGGGCCTAAGACTAAAACTGTGTAATAGTTTGCCTTGATTGTATTTATGTATAGTAATCATTGATTCGATTAGATAGCAAAACAAAGTGTTTCACTGTACCTCAGTACACATTACAATAATAATCCTAAACTAGGTATGTTACAAAACTGACCTTGAGCAGTGCTGCAGTTCTGCCGCTTCCCGTGTGCGCGACTTTGGCGCCTTTCAGAGTGGGGCGGGCTTAAAGTGCCATTTTTCAACAGACAGTGAAAATCGATCCATGTCAGGCGATTTCGTTGCGGAAGAAAAATCGCTCTGACATTTCATTCATGAGGTATTTTTAAATTACGCTAGATTATTTATTAACTAGAGTAATTTAAAAATCACCTTCAAAAGCCATGAGCGCCGACAACGGGAAGGATTTTGCGTAGGGGAGAAAAAAAGGTACACAGTTTTTTTTATATTAAAAGTTGGTTTTCATGGAGGCTTTAATCATATTTTCATGTTGCGAAATGGGGTCCAAAAGAAATGTATGAACCAACAGTATTTTTCATACTGACTTCACCGCAAACCGCAACGTTCCAATCCACGGCATTCCACTAAAACCCACTCGCTAGTTGATTTAAATGGCCATTAATTTACAGGCATTAAACTCTAAATTCCTTCCATTTGGCCCAGAAATTCATGAAAATGTGATTTAAAAATTATGTTATATTGTGGATTATTGTGTGAATGTTATTTGGACACTTAGGCAATTTTAAAAAAGTTTATCTTTTCTTAAGAAATGGAGAGATGTTTAGATCTACTCATTGAATTTTGTAATTAGCTACAATTAGATAACTAACTAATTATATGCTTTAATTTCAGGTCATCCATTCATATTTGTTTCAGAATGCTCCAATCTATAAAAACTGAAAATTTCATTGAGTTCTCTTAATTTTTAAGAAAGTTATGGGCTTTTAACGGTTCTAGATCACAGCTTTTGTGTTAAGTCAATTGAAAGGCAATGGGGAACAAGATGCTAATTTCCGAGTATGAAAATGGCCATAACTTTCTTAATACTGAAGATATGAAAGTGAATTACGTGTCAAATTAAACTTGACTTGATTTTTAAAATCTCAAAATTTTGTAACATTGCTACCTAAACCTAACTCTATGATTTAAGCCTGCAGGAGAGAAAGTGAGTTATCCCTGACCAGTATTTATTCCTCAAACAAAAGCATTAAATTAAAAGCGGGTCTGAAGAAGGGTTTTGACCCGAAACATCGCCTATTTCCTTCACTCCATAGATGCTGCCTCACCCGCTGAGTTTCTCCAGCACTTTTGTCTACCTTTGATTTTCCAGCATCTGCAGTTCCTTCTTGAACATTAAATTATAATTATCCAATTATTATTGCACTGCGAGAGCTTGCTCTGCACAAATTGGCAAATGTATTTTCAGCATCACAGAATGGATACACTTGCAAAATTTTGCTCACCAGCCAGTTGGATCAAGTGGAAAGGAATTTGAAAGGTGTAATAGAAATGCAAGTCCTTTTCTTCATGCAGCAAACATTATGCAAATGCAGGCAGGACCATCAGACTAAAACGCAGTTCACTGCATTTGCAATTTAATCTGGTTGGCCAGGTGTCGTTAATATAAAACGAAATGAAAACTGCTGCATTGAACAGAACTAAACTTCAGTATTTATTCCCCCCCGTATAAATCAAAATTATCTGATGCTGTTAAGAAATGAATCCATCAACCCTTTCTGCAACCAAGTAATATAAATCGTATTGACCGCGGATAGTGCAGAGGGTGACCTCATAGCTTTCAGTAATAGTTCAGGATGTCATTGATCATCCAAATCCATTCCTCATCAATAACAGATTTGGATTTTGATGGAACTCAGGTACACTGGGTTTTGTGCTCCTTGTAGTGTAGTCACCTACTGTTCAGCTTCAGTTAGCCTCCACCCGAAACGTCACCCATTCCTTCTCTCCAGAAATGCTGCCTGCCCCGCTAAGTTACTCCAATATTTTGTGTCTACCTTCACTGAGAGTATTAACTGTCTCTGCGGTGTCCTGGGCACTTTCTGCACCGAGTGGCCTTCTGGGTAAGCACCACTGCCATTGCCATCTTTTTGGCGATATAAACTTGCGTGATCGTACAGTGTTGTGGGACTTACAAACTGCCTTGATCGCTCTAGGGACTGAGTGCTGAACTGTTTACCTTAGTGCAGGTGTACATGAGTCGCCTAATGCTTAATTCGGGGAGTGTCTATATTATATTCAGTATACAACAGGACCTGCACATGTGTTTCTTTAAATCCAAGGTGCCGACAAACCTTTACTTGTCCTTTTCCCCTTCTAGAACTCTGGCTGATGGCTCGTTAACTTAAGTACAACTGCACTGAAGCCTCTTGTACTGATGGTGGAGGAAATTAATGTTTCGGATGATGGATGGGGTGCCAGATGTGACCAGAATAATTATGCATGCGCCCATGTGACAACATTTTCCTGAGTGATTTTTCTTCTCTCTCTCTCTCTCTCTCTCCTACTGATTGGGTGGTATTGTTTACCCGAAGCCCAACTGTATCTCCACTAACGTCGGTGTGGAGCTCGTTGCAATAGCCCGGGGCAAGGAAAATGATTCATTCCAGTCTTCTGCTGTTAGATTGGATAAACACAAGCTCTCTGTTTTGCTGTCACGTTTGGAGACACGTACAGATTCAATTCCTGAATACCAAATGTGGTGAAACCGTGCTTGAAACACCACGCTTGCTAGCTTGAAGAAACAACGCTATGAATCTAGGTGTTACATTTAACTAGGCAAAATGTCCCAAGGAATTTCACACAAAAATTTCGAAAACAATAAGTGACAATTCCAGAAACTGTTATTCATCAATGTATGTAGACACAAAAAGCTGGAGTAACTCAGCGGGACAGGCAGTGTCTCTGGAGAGAAGGAATGGGTGACGTTTCAGGTCCAGACCCTTCTTCACATTCATCAATCTGGTGAGAGGAGCAAAGTTTAAAGGAAATGTGTGAGGCAAGTTTGTTACACAGAGGGTGGTGAGTGCCTGGAACGGACTGCCGGGGTGGTGGTGGAGAAGGGTACGATAGTAGCATCTAAGATACTTTTGGATAGGCACATGGACACACAAGGGATGGAGGGATATGGACCATGTGCAGGTAAACATTTAACTTGGCATCATGTTTGGTACAGGCTTTGTGTGCTGAAGAGCCTGGTTTCCTGCTCCTCCAAAATATTCCAAATTGGAATTTAAACTGGAGGTGGTGTAGGGAGGACTTAAGCCAGAAAGGGTTTTTGGGAAGAAAGAGCTACCTTAAATTTAGTTGCATCTGGTTGGGTAACTATGGTAGGGTGAAGACTATTCCATGCTTTAATTGTGCGGGGGAAGGATGAATTGCTGTACACATCTGTCTTGGTAGCTGGTATCTCAAATTGGATCGAATGCCCTCGTCTGCTCCTAATTGGTTTGGGTTTGGTGTAGGTCTTGTTCCTGGGCTACGGTGAGTGAAAGCATCAAGAAGGAACGGCGGGCTGCTTTATTACGTAACGGTCTAAATAGCTGTTCTTGTCATGTGAATTTGGTCTTCAGATCTCAAGGGTTTAATGGGAATTCCAATATCTGTTGATCAGTCCCAAGCAAAAGATAGAGACAAAAAGCTGGAGTAACTCAGCGGCTCAGGCAGCATCTCTGGCGAAAAGGAATAGATGCCTGCCCCGCTGAGTTACTCCAGGATTTTGAATCTATCTTCACTGGAAACCAGCATCTGCAGTTCCTTCCTGCACAGTCCCAAGCAAAATGGTGTGCAGAAGAGTCTCGACCCGACACCCACCCATTCCTTCTCTCCAGAGATGCTGCCTGCCCCACTGAGTTACTCCAGCTTTTTGTGTCTATCTTCGGTTTAAACCAGCATCTGCAGTTCCTTCTTACGCAAAGGATGCCATTGTTGGAGGATTATCTGCAGGGTTATATGTTGTTTGCATATTTGCCTTCACAGATGCTGCCCAATCTGCTGAGTTCCTTCTGCACTTTGTTTCTCGCTCGGTATTCCAGCATCTGTCATCTCTTGTGACTCCAATTTCCTTGTCCTGTCCTGCATCTAATCTTATCCCTTCCCAAGAGCATGGAACTGCTGGGTGGTGAATGGAAACAATTTAACCTTTGCAAATTGAAGGGCTTGCACTTGGTCGTAAAATACAATGGCGGAGACGTTAGCAAGATGATTTTTCATTTGCAATATCTGAATGTCTTCCAATAAGAAAGGGCAAGGGTATGTTCAGAGCTACATAGCAAAGGACAACGCATTCAACACAGTTACATCAAGAGAATGGGTGTTACGTTGGTATAATCACAAAAATAGTGTCACATAATTTAAGAAACATTTAGACAGATACATGGACAGGATAGGCTTAGAGGGATATGGGCCCCACTGGGGCAGGTAGGACAAGTGTAGACGAGTCAAGTCAAGAGTTTATTGTCATTTGTCCCAGATAGGGCAATGACATTCTTGCTTGCTGCAGCACAACAGGATATAGTCATAAATACAGATCAGATCAGTATGTCCATATACCATAGAATATATATATACACACACGTCAATAAACAGGTAAAGTGCAATAGGCTGTTATAATCCGTTTGTTTGAAGTGGTGTTTTTTAGCTGTGGCTGTGGGGAAGAAGCTGTTCCTGAATCTGGATGTTGCAGATTTCAGGCTCCTGTACCTTCTACCTGGTGGCAGCGGAGAGATGAGGCATATTGGTTGGCATGGGCAAGTTGGGACAAAGGGCTTGTTTCCACACTGTATGACTCTCTGACTCTCACCCAAAACGTCACTCATTCCTTCTCTCCACAGATGCTGCCTGAGTTGCTCCAGCATTCTGTGTCTATCTTTGGTTTAAAGCAGCATCTGCAGTTCCTTCCTACACTATTTCTTTAGTTTAGCTGAGAGGGACAGGGCTTCATGCCGACCATCGATCACCCGTTCACACTTGTTCTATGTTATCCCACTTTCTCATCCACTCAGAGGCCAATGAACCCACAAACCCGTAAGTCATTGGGATGTGAGAGGAAACCGGCGCACCCATAGGAAAACCATGTGGTAACAGGGAGAACATGCAAACTCCACACAGACAGCACGAGTGTTCTGGAATGAACCCGGATCTCAGGCACTTTTTAAAAAAATATTTCAAAATAGACTTTATTCGAGTAATAAATATATACAATACATCAACCGTGCGAAAAAAATCCATCCAACATTTTCGGAGGCTATACAAATGTCTCCATACAGTCTATATACATTTTTCAAATTTTTCAAATTTCACGAATCAATCCCCCACCCAAAGACAGGTTTGTAGGTCTTTGGAGTTTGGGAGGAAGCTGGAGATCTCAGCGAAAACCCACAGGGTGAACGAACAAACTCCGTACAGATAGCTCCCGTAGTCGGGATCGAACCGGGGTCTCTGGTGCTGCAAGTGTTGCAAGGCAGCCACTCTACCGCTGCGCCGCTGCCCGGATCTCAGGCACTGTGAAGCATCAGCTTTACCCCCTGTGCCATTGTATTCTTTCCACTCTGTTTTGTGGTTTGCCTGGAACTGATTGGGATTGCCATTGAATCCATGGCAAACTTAGGCCAAATTCACACGACAGGAACAACCACTGAGGCAGCACTTTTACGTTCTAAAGCACCCACCATTCCTCCTAGATGTTTCATGTTGCTCAGTGGTACAGACGTTAAAGAAATGTAAAAAAAGTGAAGGTATAATTAATCTACATATGTTTAGAACAATACACAGCCTACAGTGGGTGGTGGGCAGGAACAAGAACTTCACTGTACACATCTACATGTGACAATCAAGGTGCATTGACAGTTTTTTAGTTTAGTTTAGAGATACAGAGCGGAAACAGGCCCTTCGGCCCACCGAGTTCCTACCGACCAGCGATCCCCGCACACTAACACAGTCCTACACAATTTACAATTGTACCAAGCCAATTAACCTACAAACCTGTACGTCTTTGGAGTGTGGGAGGAAACCGGAGAATCCGGAGAAAACCCACGCGGATCATGAGTAGATCGTGCAGACTCTGTACAGACAGCAGCCGTAGTCAGGATCGAACCCGGGTCTCTGGCGCTGTAAGGCCAACTTTAATACTTTGCTGAGTGAGTATTGGTTGCTTCTTTTCCTACCATGCAAGAGTAATTTCATTTTCTGACCACCACGGGAGTATTAAACACACATGAACCCCGGCAGCAAAGAACGCCATAGATAGGCACAAAATGCTGGAGTAATTCAGCGGGACAGGTAGCATCTCTGGAGAGAAGGAACTGGTGACAATTCGCGTCGAGACCCTTCTTCAGACCCGAAACGTCACCCATTCCTTCTCTCCAGAAATGCTGCTTGTCCCGCTGAGTTACCCCAGCCTTTTGTGTCTATCTTCGGTTTAAACCAGCATCTGCAGTTCCTTCTTACGCAAAGGATGCCGTTGTTGCAGGATTATCTGCGCCACCGTGCTGCCCCAACATCATTGGGTCATTCAGATTATTTTGCGCCAACTGCTTCAAATGCTTCCCTCGCCGCTGCTCTGAGGGACGCGTCGTTGAGAAAAGCAATTTGTGAGAGTGTCATGCTATTTTTCTCCTCCAGAAGGAAGAAGGAGAATGCCCTTAGCACTGTGTAGTGTTCTGCATAGGATAACCACATCGCCTTGTAACTATGCCGCATAATGTGCACTCGAGACCCTGGCCACACAAATAAAATCAATGGTTTCTATTATTTCTCACTGCGATGACTTTTGTTCGCACATGTGCCATTTGATGGTTTTTTTATTTTGTTATATTTAAATTAAGGTCAAGGATCCCCACTTCCCCTTCTCCCCCACCTCACACCGCAAACCAAATGGAGGTTGTCTACGTGAGAAAGGAACACCTTTTCTGATCTCCTCCACCGAGCTCTGTGCCAGCTCGGATAAGATTTCAGAAGATTTCTCATGTCCCATTCACGTGTTATTGGGGTGCGTGTTGAACAAACAACATTTAGGGTGGCACGGTGGCACAGAGGTAGATCTACTGACTTGCAGCGCCAGAGACCCGGGTTGGATCCTGACTGCGGGTGCTGTCTGTACGGAGTTTGTATGTTCTCCCCGTGACCTGCGTGGGTTTTCGCTGAGGCCTTCGTTTTCCTCCCACACTCCAAAGACGTGCAGGTTTGTAGGTTACTTGGCTTGGTATAAATGTAAAACTAGTGCGTATAGGGTAGCGTTAATGCGCGGGGATTGCTGGCCGGCGCGGACTCGGTGGGCCAAAGGGCCTGTTTCCGCGCTGTATCTCTAAACTAACCTAAACTAAACTAAGAGCACTCGTGTTACGTCAGAAGCTGAGGTCAGTGATCCATGCATTGCAATATCCACAGTGCATTTATCGAGGGATGGCGGGCTTGATTTGGAGCAGATTGTTTGCGAATGAATACCATCCTTCAATAAATAATCTCGCTATTTTAAATGCATTACCTTGAGCTGGGCCACTGCTCTTTGTTCAAACCTCGGGCTTTTGAGAATCTAAAAATGCATTTGAATGCCACGGCAAAAAATACATCACCAGCACAGTGAAAGGACAGTAATAGGTTATTACACAGTGCATGGGCTTGCAAATAGGAACTCAAGGACAGACTTGTGACTGAGTTTAGTAATGCACCTGAAGCGTAGGCAATGCGGTCAAAAGCACATTCAGATAGATCCCAAGTCTAATGCTTACTTCTTTGAAGCATACTTTTCAACATTAAATTATATCAATGGTGCTTCAACTCAAGAATGCCATACAGATATAATAAGTGTTATATCAGGTATGAGATTGTATTTTCCCCACACTGCTTGGACGGTGGAGTGAATTACTTCAGCTTCTTTCAGTCAATTCCGACTAAGATGCTGTAACTGAGATAAATCCTGGCTTTATCGCGCCGCTGAGCTCAATGTGCTCCTCACAAAATAAAAATCGTTCGGCATTGAGGTTTTTTTCTTACTGCTGCCCCCGTGTGTACAAGGGCACGACGTAAAGCCGCACGACGTTCGACCAGCCCCGACCCGGGGGTCGATCGGCCGGCACGGGGGAGCTGAGATTCCCCCCCCACCCAATGCAGGAGCTTGATCGCCCCAACGAGGAGGCCCATCGCCGGCTACGGGAGTAAGATCGTCCCGGCAACGGAAGACCAGAGGCCCCCGACCGCTGGAGGACAAAGATGGGAGAGATTGAACTTTTTTCCACCTTCCATCGCAGTGGGGAATGTGGAGAGGTTGCTGTGGTGGATGTTTATGTTAAAATGTATTTTGTGTGTCTTGCTGCTTTTTATTGGTATGAATGTACGGCAAATCAAATTCCTCGCAAATGTTGCAAAACATACTTGGGAAATAAAGTATGATTCTGATTAAGATGACAACTGACCTCTGTGTTCCCCTTCCCATGCCGACCTTTCTGTCCGGGACCTCCTCCATTGCCAGATTGACGACACACTCAAGTTGGAGAAGCAGCGCCTCGTATTCCACTTGGGGAGCTGACAACCCAACGGCATGAACGTAGAATTATCCAATTTCAAGTCATGCCTCCCCACCCCCTCTGTCTTTCCTGTACCCCCCAACGCCCCACCCCACCCCCCATGTGCACCCATTTCTCCCACCATCTCCCACCCCCCCTCCCCACCAGTTACCCTTCTCCTTTCCCCTCCTTCGTACACTCATCTTGGGTGGGAGATTGCAACCTTCACGTGGTCCGCCCTGTGTCGACGAATGCAATCAACCCGGCGTGCACAATCAAATAAGATCAAATAGAACAAGTTGTCCTAAAACGTTAGGCTGTGCACGCCATTCGCAAGAAGAAGTACACTCAAGCCCATGTCCCACAATGCGAGTTCACCCAAGAACTCTCCTGAGTTTAAAAAAATCAAATTCGTGGTACTTCATCACAAGTATTTTTTTACTCTTGGAAATTTTTCACACTGTTGAAAAAACTTGACGGGTTTCTGCGTTTCCCGAGTACCTGCCGTTAGCGTTACGAGCCGCTACGAGACATCCACGAGTTCCGACGTACCCGCTACGTACTTACCACGAGTTTGTTTTTTTTTAAACTCGGGAGAGCTCTTGGGTGAACTCGCATCATGGGACAGGGCCTTTATCTTCAATCTCCAAATCTCACATTTCCCTTTCAATCCCCCCCCCTCCCCCGCTTTCCATTCCCATCCCCACCCCACCCCTCCCACATCCACCCGTATTTCCCTCTCCAGTTATACATTTCACTTCTCTTCCTCCGTGGTCTGAGACCCCTTTGCCTCCTTTACTCCACCCATCTGTCCATCACCCCCTCCTCCCCGCACCTGTATCACTCATCTCTTGCCAGGCTTTCTCCCTCCCACCCCCACCATTCTTTTTCAGTCTTCCTCCACCCTACCCTGATCTAGTTGGAGTAAGCTTTCAAACCAAAGTTCCGCCTGTTCATTCAGCCCACAGATGCTGCCCGACCCACTGAGTTACTCCAGCACTTTTGTTCTGTTCAGGTTTCCAGTATCTGCAGTTCCTTATGTCACCTTGTGCTAGCTGATCTACACCAGGTAGAGGGGAAAGATTTAATGGAACCCGCTTCATGCACCAAGCAGCCTGAGATACAATAATAACATGAATACATCTTTGGACAGGTACATGGATAGGAAGGGTTTGGTGGGATTTGTGCCAGATATGACAAATGGGCAACACATTGGCGCAGTGGTAGAACTACTGCCTTATACCAGCAATGTTACAAAATTTTGAGGTTTTAAAAATCAAGTCTGCAATTTATCCCATCAGATAAAGCATAAAAGGAAGTTTAATTTGACAGCTAATTCACTTTCATATCTTCAGTATTAAGAAAGTTATGACCATTTTCATACTCTGTAATTAGCATCTTGTTCCCCATTGCCTTTCAATTGACTTAACTCAAAAGCTGTGATCTACAACCGTTAAAAGCCCATAACTTTCTTAAAAATTAAGAGAACTCAATGAAATTTTCAGTTATTATAGATTGAAGTATTCTGAAACAAATATGAAACAATCTTACTTGGATAACCTGAAATTAAAGCATATAATTAGTTAGTTATCTAATTGTAGCTAATTACAAAATTCAATGAGTAGATCTAAACATCTATCCATTTCTTAAGAAAAGATAAACTTTTTTTAAATTGCCTAAGTGTCCAAATAACATTCACACAATAATCCACAATATAACATAATTTTTAAATCTCATTTTCATGAATTTCTGGGCCAAATGGAAGGAATTTAGTGTTTAATGCCTATAAATTAATGGCCATTTAAATCAACTAGCGAGTGGGTTTTAGTGGAATGCGGTGGATTGGAACGTTGCGATTTGCGGTGAAGTCAGGAGGAAAAGTACTGTTGGTTCATACATTTTTTTTGGACCCCATTTCGCAACATGAAAATATTATTAAAGCCTCCATAAAAACCAACTTTTAATATAAAAATGAACGGTGTACCTTTTTTTCTCCCCTGGGCAAAATCCTTCCCGTTGTCGGCGCTCACGGCTTTTGAAGGTGATTTTTAAATTACTCTAGATAATAAATAATCTACCGTAATTTAAAAATACCTTCATTAATGAAATGTCGGAGCGATTTTTCTTCCGCAACGAAATCGCCCGACATGGATCGATTTGCCCAGTCTGCAGAAAAACGGCACTTTAAGCCCGCCCCCCTCTGAAAGGCGCAAAGTCACGCACACGGGGAGCGGCAGAACTGCAGCGCTGCTCAAGGTAAGTTTTGTAACATACCTACTTATACTGACAGAGACCTGGGTTCAATCCTGACTACGGCCGCTGTTGGTAGGGAGTTTGCACGTTCTCCCTGTGACCTGCGTGGGTTTTCTCCAGGTTCTCCGGTTTCCTCCTACACTCCAAAGACGTACAGGTTTGTAGGTTAATTGTTAATTGTCCCTAGTGCGTAGGATAGTGTTAGTCTGCAGGGATCGCTGGTCGGCGTGGTCTCGGTGGGCCACAGGGCCTACTTCCACGCTGTATCTCTAAAGGCCCTGTCCCACGTTCTCGAGTTACTCACGAACTTTCCCGAGTTTTCCCCTGGATTCGAACTCGGAGAATTACGGTAATAGCCGTTCGTAGGTACTCGGGGCTATTTGTTTAACTCGTGGACATTTTTCAACATGTTGAAAAAATGTCCCGCCTTATCTGATGCCCCGAGTTCCTACAGATGGCATTACGAGCTGCTACGAAACATCTACGGACTCCTACGAGCTCGGTACCGACTTCCCCGACATTCCCCGAGTTCGAATCAAGGGGAAAACTCGGGGGAGTTCGAGTATTTTGACCAGCTGTATCTCTGTCTGGTTTGGGGACTGTAAAGCCTCTGGCTGAAAGTCCATGCAGAGAGTGGTGAGGACAGCGGAAAAAATCATGGGGACCTCTCTCCCCTCAATCGGGGATATTGCAACCAAACGTTGCGTGTCTAAGGCCAGCAGTATTATAAAAGACCCCACACATCTCCATCACGGACTGTTCACTCTGCTGCCCTCGGGCAAAAGATATCGTAGCATAAGGGGCAGAACATCAAGGTTCTGCAACAGCTTCTTCCCACGAGCCATCAGACTCCTGAATGCCATGTAATGGGCTGCCACCATTGTCTATTTATCCTTTTATCCTTTTTATCCATTTTATCCATGTTCATCCTTCTGTTAATTATCGTGTTGCACAGGGAGCCAAATGCAACGGAATTTCGTTTGGAACGGCATATATCGATGTATTTCTAAATGACAATAAAGTTTGTTTGACTTGACTTTGAGTAACTCGGAATAGTGGGACAGGGCTTTAAACTAAACCAAATGAGACTAGCATGGATGGGGCATTTTGGTCAGTAGGAATGGGTTCGGCTGAAGGGCTGTGTGTGACTCCATGGCTGAGTGAAGAGACCTCTTATAGCTGACCGGTCTGACTATGCTGCTGCCCAGTAATAATAATAGCATGTTTTCAAGCCATGCTTGTCGCTTGCAGGCATCCTGCTCTTCTGATAACATCTCTCATTTCCCACCCTTCCTTTGGTTTTCTTTACATACCAAATTTACTTCCTAGAGTTAAACCAGCTTGAAAATCAGATTGCTGTTGTTAATTAGAACAGGAAGCGATTAACAGCTTTGAAGACTCCGTGGCAGAGCTTCATGCTGAGGCTTGAGTTTAAGCTCTTGAAAGCTTTTGAAAAGATCATAGTCATTCAAGGTTCACTACTATTGAGGCTGCAGTCTCTTTTGTTTGTTTAAGGTTCTGTTCTACATGAAAGAAATCCCAACATCAGAGGACCTTTAACAGTACCTAATAGCATCACTTGTTGGAGTCTTAAACTCTCAAAGTTTAGTCTCCCAGTTTACGACAGATTGATCCCAACACCATTTTGATTAAGAACAAATCTCCATCTACAGAGTAATCGATCGAAGCCTTTCAGTGAGTCAGGGGCAGGTAAACGAAAATCAGCTCCCATCAGAGACAGAATCCACAGCTGCAGGCATTACTGAACAAGAAACTCATTACGCTCGTCACCCTAGAAACCAGTTTAGAAAAAAACTCATCTTTATAAACCTGGATAAAGTAATCTGAAATTGCATTTGTTGGAGAACAGGGAACTGCATCAGCAGCAGAGAGATTGTGAAATGCTTTTTCATTTCATCTGGGACTCAAAAGAAATCCCAAAGCAGGAAAAGAGCTTGTGCCGCAAAGCTGGGAGATAAAATAAACTGATTCCTTATATACAAAAGTAAATTATTCCTGGTATAAAATGATACCAACATCCAACTTATTTCAGAATTCAGCGTCTTGCTGGAATAGCAACGGACTCATTACAGGCTTCTCACCAGAACACATACACAAAGCGTTCATGCCTTGCTTTCTAAGTGTTATCTGGGCTGTCTCACTGGAATCATCGGCATTTAGTTGAGGGTAGGTTTGACACTCAGCTCGTGAAAAATTTCCTTCCGTCAGAGGTAAGGTGGAGAATAGAGTCACTGCTCACATAACAGATGCACTTTTTATTTACTTCTCATTGACATCAGGAGATGATGATACATTTAATCCTCCCACTCCATCCCTTTCTGCTCCCTGTCCATCTCCACTGAGTCACACAGCGTGCAAACAGGCCCCTCAGCCCAACCTTCCCACACCAACCAACATGTCCCATCTACAGTAGTCCCACCTGTCTGTGCTTGGCCCATTTCCCTCTAAACGTGTTCTTTCCATGTCTGAGGAAGGTCACCTATTGTCACCTATTCCTTTTCTCCAGAGATCCCACCTGGCCCAATATGTAGCTCCAGCATTCTGTGTCTATCCATGTACCTGTCTAATTGTTTCTTAAGTGTTGCGATAGTCCCTGCCTCAACTATCTCCACTGGGAGCTCGTTCCATACACACACCACCCGTTGTTTATTGAAAAGCTGACATTCAATACTCGAAGGGTGTGGAACTTTTACAGGCGAGGCATTAAGTTGGGCCCTCATGGCTTTATTTTGAAGAATAAAACGAGTGTTATCCCTGGGGTCTAGCTAATATTTATCTGTCATCAATGGGGAAGAAAGCCTTTGACCAGTGCCGTTATGCAGGGTTCATTGTCAGGTCTACAGTTATTTGTCAGCTGCATTCGCAGTTTGGATGAGAATGTAGAATCAAGGAACTGCAGATAGACACAAAATGCTGGAGTAACTCAGTCGAGACCCGTCTTCAGAGGGAACTGCAGATGCTGGTCTACGATAAAAAAAGACACAAAGTGATTGAGTAACTGATTGAGGTGGTGGGATCACGCTGAAGGGGCGGAAATGTTGGATGTGGACGCTGGTGGGGTGAAAGATGAGGACCAGGAACTGCATCATCTCGACCCGACATGCCACCCATTCCTTCTGTCCAGAGATGCTGCCTGTCCCGCTGAGTTGCTCCAGCACTTTGCGTCTGTCTAGGAAACGCATTGAGATTGGAGCTGGAGAAGCACAGGGCAGTAGAGTAGCTGACTGATTGACAGCGCCAGATAACCGGATTCAATCCTAACTACGGGTGCTGTCTGTACAGAGTTTGTACGTTCTCCCTCTGACTGCGTGGGTTTTCTCCGGGTGCTCCAGTTTCTTCCCACACTCCAAAGATGTACAGGTTTGTACGTTAATTGTCTTTGGTAAATAATTTGTAACTTGTCCCCAGTGTGTGGGATACTGCTAGTGTACGGGGATCGCTGGTCGGGGCGGACTCAGTGGGCTGAAGGGCCTGTTTCCGCACCGTGTCCCTAATGTTTAAACACTAAAGCTGCTCAGCAGTAAAGAAGTCTACAGATAATTCTGACCTTACGTCATAGTAGCACAGAAGCTCTTTGTTAGTTTAGTTTACATACAGGTTGGACACAGACCCTTCCTCCCACCGCGTCCGTGCTGACCAGCGATCTCCGCACATCTACACTATCCTACACACACCAGGGACAATTTACACATACACCAAGCCAATTAACCTGCACACCTGTACGTCTTTTGAGTCTGAGAGGAAACCGAAGATCTCGGAGAAAACCCACGCGGTCATTGGGAGGATGTGCAAACTCCGTACAGACAGCACCCGTAGTCGGGATCGAACCCTGGTCTCCGGCGCTGCAAGCGCTGTAAGGCAGCGACTCTACCGCTGCGTCACCGTGCCGCCCCAATCGAGGCAATTGATCAACAGAGTCATGTGGACCATCAAGTCCCCCTTTGGGGTGGGAGATTGCAACCTTCACCTGGTCCGCCCTGTTTCGACGACTGCAATCAACCCGGCGTGCACAATCAAATAAGATCAAATAGAACAAGTTGTCCGACAACTTTAGGCCATACGCAAGAAGAAGAAGTGCATTTATCCAACGTTAATCTATTTCATTCTCACCACATTCCCATCAACCCCCCCCCCCCCCCCCCCCCACCCTGTGTTAGGTTAACATGCACTGAGGCACAGCCCAAAGTAAAGGGGGCCACATCGGGAACACCAAATACAATGGGTGAGGCTAGAGATGCATGCGAACCCCTGTCTCTCCTGGAAGGACTACTGGGGTCCCTGGATGGATGTGAGGCTGGAGGCACAGGGATAGGTGTTACATCTCCTGCAGTTGAAAGGATAAATACCTGTGGAGGGAAGGGTGGTTATGGTGGAGAAACTCAGCGGGTGCAGCAGCATCTATGGAGCGAAGGAAATAGGCAATGTTTCTTCAGACCCTTCTTTGGTGGGAAAGATTTTCAGGAATCCACTTTATATAACAACCTACACCATAGTTTAAGGCTGGGAATCTCTCGAAGCATGAGCGTGAGCGAGAAGGACGTTACTCGCAGTGCTCAATGAGATTTGTACTGAAGTCTTTACGCTTTGGATTGAAGTTAATTTACATTTATGCGAACAATCAAAGCCTTTGAAAAAAATGTTGTCAACCAGTGCTCTATCAATGGGATAACCTGAAAAACCAACGTGGAAGATCAAAAAGAGATTCACAGCTCTGACAGAGAAACATGTTGCAGTCAAATCTGCCTAATTGGGTGTTTCTACACAGCAGATATTTCCTTTGTCTACCAATTGATTCCCAATCTGTTCCAAATTCCACACAATAAATTTTTGGCACTGTCAATTGTTTGAAGCAGGAACGCAGTACGCCCAAAATGATCGACAACCCGCCTGTCATCAAAGGTAGACACAAAACATCTGCAGTTCTTCCCTACACCTCTTGTCGCCAACGCTGGTCCTATCAAAGGCTTGCTTTAGTTGCTGTAAATATTTATTCTTTTTTTCTTGAAATAGCTCTCTCATTTTTTGTTAGATCATATTCTAGCAACTCACTGAGGGACAAATCCATGCTTTGTATCTCATACGCTAAGGATGTATTCCTGATCTTCCAATCCACCTCGTTATGGCCCTTGCACTTTTTAAAAATCTACATTTTAGACAATAGACAATAGACAATAGATAATAGACAATAGTCAATAGGTGCAGGAATTGGCCATTTGGCCCTTCGAGCCAGCACCGCCATTCAATGTGATCATGGCTGAACATTCCCAATCAGTATCCCGTTTCTGCCTTCTCCCGATATCCCCTGACTCTGCTATTTTTAAGAGTCCTATCTAGCTCTCTCTTGAAAGCATCCAGAGAACCTGCCTCCACCTGTCTGTGGAACCTGTCTGTGGAATTCTCTGAGGCAGAGAATTCCACAGACTCACAACTCTCTGTGTGAAAAAGTGTTTCCTCATCTCCGTTCTAAATGGCTTACACCTTATTCTTAAACTGTGGCCCCTGGTTCTGGACTCCCCCAACATCGGGAACATGTTTCCTGCCTCTAGCGTGTCCAAGCCCATAACAATCTTATATGTTTCCATAAGATCCCCTCTCATCCTTCTAAACTCCAGAGTGTACAAGCCCAGCTGCTCCATTCTCTCAGCATATGACAATCCCGCCATCCCGGGAATTAACCTCGTAAACTACGCTGCACTCCCTCAATAGCAAGAATGTCCTTCCTCAAATTAGGGGACCAAAACTGCACACAATACTCCAGGTGTGGTCTCACTGGGGCTCTGTACAACTGCAGAAGGAATTTTCTCTGCAGTTGTAATGCTATACTTTGCACTCCGTTTCCTTCCCCTTTTGCACTAACTGTTGTACCCCTTACGATATGTTTGCACTCATGTATGTTATCATCTGGCTGGATAGCGTGCAAACCTGTATCACAATACCCGTAACATTAAGAAATCCACTGCAAACAAATGCAAGTGTGCGAAAGCATTGAACTTTAGTAATTACCACCCCTCCACAGTTGCTTGTTGAACGGGCGGATTGGGTCTAATCCATAGCCAGTAGCACACGAAAACAAAAGTGACCTTTCACGAGTCACGGAATTTATCATATCCTGCTATAACTTCTGGAAATTTCATGTAATTTTACCTGCATTTATCCTTTGGAATTTTAATTATTTTTAGGTAACTTCTAATTCTTTTAATCAATTAAATGCAGTTCATGTTTTGCTAAAGGGCTCTGACCATCAAAGTCATTTTGAGTTGGAAAAGTCTGCAACAACTCATGTTGTTTGAAGTCCAGTGCTTTTTTTTATAGCGTACCGGCGAATCTAAAACGTTAAACATCATTTTGTCTATTTTGTCAAATGTCTATTTTGTTTGCCAGCCATGTTTATATACAGAAAAATTAACAACTTATATTTATAATACCCTCTTAGATAGCGAGGTCCCATTGATGGAATCATATAGACATTGATGGGAAAATGAATAAGGCCAACCTATAACGAAAGATATTTGGGACAAAAGTCTACAATATATACATCAATGTTCACTAAATGCCAGACATGCTTTAATACAATTTAAAGTTTTACACAGATTACACAACTCTGAAGTAAAACTAAATAGAATTTTCCCACATATCTCGCCTATCTGCGATAAATGTCAGCATCTAGAGGCTAACTTAACACATACTTTTGCAAATTGTATAAAAATCAAAAAGTTCTGGATTGATATTTTTGGAATAATTTCTGAAGTTGTTAATACCAAATTGGACCCCAACTCAAAACGGATAATCCTTGGAATTTCAGAACAAAGTCTAACACACAACAAGGCAAATAAACTTTCTAGACCACAGTATAATAACTGGGTAGAAATTAATATTACAATTTTGGAAAGGTCCTATAACCCCCACAATTAAAATGTGGATTATGGAAATGTCGGAGACCCTACACCTGGAAAGAATCAGGTTTGTCTTAATGGACAAACAAGAACTTTTTGTTAGAATATGGTCTTCATTCATTCATCGATCATTTGAAGGGGTAGATTGGTTCGGCACGGGAACCTAACTGAAACTGGGACTCAGGATTAGATGAAAAGTTATACTTTATAATCTCCGAACCTATCGCCAAAGACTTATTATTATAAATCATTCCATTCTTTTTTTTAAATCTTGACATTTGTGGAGTTTTTTTCCCTTTCTTTCTTTCCTACTTTCTATCTATATAAAAAAAAAATAGCAGAATGAAGCCACAATTGATAATATTAATAATGTATGATTGATATATATGAAATGTATTTTTTACCATAATATGTATTCACTTCCAATAAAAATAATTTAAAAAAAAACCCCATGGATGTTTATTAATCATTCGTGCGAAGCAAAAGTAAAAATTCATGCAAAAAAAAGTTTAAAAACCATACAAAAAAAATAATGCGACATAGTTTTTGTCTACAAATAATGCACTTTTGAAGAGCATCAAGGTGAAGATCTGGGGACTGGGACTCAGATTCCACCACCTGAGGGCCTTGCTACTCTGGACTGATTTGCTTGATGATGGGGAGAAAGTTAAGGGTGACCATAAGCCTATTCCAGTAGATAAAATGTTCAAGAAGGAACTGCAGATGTTGGAAAATTGAAGGTAGACAAAAATGCTGGAGAAAGTCAGCGGGTGCGGCAGCATCTATGGAGCGAAGGAAATAGGCAACGTTTCGGGCAGAAACCCTTCTTCAGACTGATGCAGGATGGGGGAGGGGGGGAGAAGAAATGTTCTCCATAGATGCTGCCGCACCCGCTGAGTTTCTCCAGCATTTTTGTCTACCTTCCTATTCCATTAGATCTGGGGGCCGCACTTGGAGGGTCCGCATGATTCAAGCCATTTTCTGTTTCCATTTTGGTTTGCCATGGTGGCGCAGCGGTAGAGTTGCTGCCTCACAGCGCCCGAGACCCAGGTTCAATCCTGACTGTGGGTCAAGAGTCAAGAATGTTTTATTGTCATGTGTCCCAGTAGAACAATAACATTCTTACGTGCTGCAGCACAACAGAATATGTAAACATAATACACTGTAAATAATATGATAAACGAGAGAGAGAGAAAAAAATTCAGTATGTATAAATACGCGTTCTCACATATGTTTATATATATATACACATACACACATATTCAAAAACGAACAATAACAGTGGAATTATAATAAAAGTCTGTTGTAGTTCAGAGCTTATGCGGTTGTAGTGTCTAATAGCCTGATGGCAGTAGGGATGAAGCTGTTCCTGAACCTGGACGTTACAGTTCTCAGGCTCCTGTACCTTCTTCCTGAAGGCAGTGGTTAGCTGTCTGTACGGAGTTAGTACACTCTCCCTGTGACCTTTTGTGTTTTCTCCAGGTGATCCGGATTCCTCCAAAGATGTATGTACAGGTTTGTAGGTTCATTGGCTTCTGTAAATGTTCCTCGGTGCGTAGGATAGTGCTAGTGTACGGGGGTCGCTGGTCGGCGTGGACTCGGTGGGCTGAAGGTCCTGTTTCCGCGCTGTATCTCTGAAGTCTAAAGTTTAATCTTCCTCGCACACTCTCAATTCCAGTGCAGGATCTCAACTTGAAACATCGACCATCCCATTGCCTCTACAGATGCCGTCAGGTCCAGCTATTTGTGTTTTGTTCCAGATGGATCCCTAATCTAGGCATTGTTGAGGAAAAATTACAGAATCTGGAGGAATGTGATGGGGTTGACATTGATAAAAGCAAATTGCAATGTTGCATAGAATTTGCTTCACCCCTGTGTAATTTAACATGATATAAACATACACCTATGACAGAGAATGATCTGTGTTGTGTGACATGATGTCCTACAAGCTCCTGTTATTTTGCCTCTGTCAACTGCAGTGTATTAGACAGCTACAGTAGTTGTCATGGTGTGTGAGTGAACCATAGACCACCACGACTGCATGTTGATGGTCAGTTGCTGGTGGTAAATGGACACAAGTAACGCTGGTCGTGAAAGGACATCAAGTGCTGGAGTAACTCAGCGGGTCAGCCAGCATCTCTGGAGAACATGGAGAGGTGACCAAGGGTCAGGGCCCTTCCTCAATTGAGTTTAGTTTAGTTTAGAGATAGAGAGCAGAGTCCTCGCCGACCAGCGATCCCCGCACACGAACACTACCCTGCTCACACTAGGGATGATTTACAATTATACCAAGCCAATCAACCTACAAACCTGAATGTCTTTGCAGTGTGGGAGGAAACTGGAGCTCCCAGAGAAAACCCACGTGGTCACGGGGAGTTCTGGTGTTCCAGAGAAAGCAATCCACGTCTGTCCAACCTCTCCTTGTAGCTGCTACCTGCTAATGCAGAAGGTGTTAGACTGAAATATCATGACTGCACTGGGTGTTGTTGTAATCTTTACTTGTGTCTATTTACTTTAGTTTAATTTAGAGATACAGCGCGGAAACAGGCCCTTCGGCCGACCGAGTCCACACCGACCAGCGATCCCCGCACACTAACACCATCCTATGCACACTAGAGACAATTTTTTCATTTGTACCCAGCCAATTAACCTACAAACCTGCACATCTTTGGGAAGTGGGAGGAAACCGAAGATCTCGGAGAAAACCCACATGGTCACGGGGAGAACGTACAAACTCCGTACAGACAGCACCTGCAGTCAGGATCGAACCCGGGTCTCCGACGCTGCAAGGCAGCAACTCTACCGCTGCGCCACCGTGCCACCTTAAAATACACATACACACATACAAACACACACACACGCACACTCACACTCACATGCACATACACATGAACATACACACACACACGCACACACTCACATACACACGCATGCACATAGACACGCACAAACACACACACGCACACACACACACATGCATTCACATACACACGCACAAACACACACACGCACACTCACGCACACACATACACATGCACACACACACGCACATACACACGCATGCACATACACATACACATACACACACAAGCACGTTTATAATCAATTAATCCAGGCACACCCAGTACATGAGGAAATCTATGAGCAGAATTTCATCATTTTCCCCCACTCTATGAGATTGGTTTTAATTGAATGTGTGTTCGTTGCCGTGGAGAAAGTGTTTGAATTACATCAGCACAGTCATAGTCTGCCTTGATTTAAAGAAGAGGATACGATCATATCATTATCAACATGTCTTCAATGGATTGGTCTGCGGAACTCAGCGTGTTATGCCATGTTGCGTTGTGCTCCAAGTCCGGATGCCTGTAGCCTCTCTAGGTTGGCTGCTGCTTCCATCCACCACACTCACGGAGACACAGAGGTAATATGAGAGGAATGTTGGCTAATGATTGTGGAAGGAGTGCCATTTCTCTGAACACAAAGAACACTGCGTAGCAGCTCTAGCTTGGAATGTCACAGGAGAGTGATGTGTAACAAATGAAGGGTGTAACTACATGGGGCATGGGGCAACATTGGGGACTGACCCACACTCACATTTGTCCTTCTTACCCCTCCTAGGCAGGATCGCCTCCATATCAAGCTGATTGGTTTAAGTCCCTGTTTGACCTCCAGTGATAGATAAAACTCATCAGAGGCTCAGAACTAAGTTGATCAGCTCCAGGCTGCTGGGGAGGAAGCCTTGAACTTACTTTGAACCCGGGAAAGGCATATGTTACTTGCAAACTAACTGGGGGGGGGGGTTTCTCCTCAGTTCTATAAAGGCTAGGTCGGGATGAAAGAAATACCTAATCTTTTAGCTTCTGGACTTCATTAACTGCAAGTGCTGTCATTTCCTGACACGGTGGCGCATCATGTAAGACTGACAGGGGTTTAATCCCCTTTCATGCGATCCCGTCACAAAACCGTCCCCATACTCTCATCCACCGACTCACTTCGATCCTCTGTCTCCACCAGAGGCACTGGCTCCAAGGGAAACCTTACTGGAGGGGGCAGGTGTGGATGGACCTCCCTGAAATCCTCCCACATGTCTCACCGTGGGTGTGGGGTTGTGGATGCAAAGCTTATCCCTCTCATGTCAATTGCATGAGTGCTTACGGTCGTATATTTAAGGGTGTGTCCCACTTGGGCGACCTAATTGGCGAGTTTAGAAGAGTTTGAAAAAATGACATGTTGAAGACCTCCTTCGATTTCCTTTGACTATGTTGAAGACCAGCTACGACTAACTTCAGGAAAATTGGACACCGAATAGTGGAGAGTGAAGACGACCTCCTTCGACCTCCCTTCGACTATGATGAAGACAATCTACGACTACTTTCGACTACCCTCGATTACCTACGACTAACATGCCGACCTACTACGACTAAACCTATGATTAAAAAAGTATCAATTTCTTCCATGGCGACCTTTTTTTACTCGCGGGCATTTTTTAACATATTGAAAAAACCGCCGTGACCTAGCTGAGGCCTTGAGTACGTGGAGACCACTCTTGAGCATGAAGGAGAGTTACAAAGACCTCCTACGACCTCGTGTCGACCATGCTGCGAGTATGAGTCGAGGGCAAACTCGCCAGAAATCGAGGATTAGGTCGCCCAAGTGGGACAGGTCCTACTGCATTCTGGTGATCTTACCGTTGAGTGTTACCACCCCACTGTCTCATGTGCTTTACACTATGGCATACAAGTCCGAAGAAGGGTCTCGACCCGAAATGTCACCCATTCCTTCTCTCCAGAGATGCTGCCTGTCCCGCTGAGTTACTCCAGCATTTTGCGTCTACCTTCGGTTTAAACCAGTATCTGCAGTTCCTTCCTTTACAAACATCAGCGCCCAGTCCAATTATTGTAAAGTGTAAGAAGGAACTGCAGATGCTGGTTTAAACCAAAGATAGACACAAAAAGCTGGAGTAACTCAGCGGGACAGGCAGAATCTTTGGATAGAAGGAATTGTTGACGTTTCGGGTCAAGACCCTTCTTCGGACTGGTCAAGGATAAGGAAAACGAGAGATATAGACGGTGATGTAGCAAGATAAAAAACAATGAATGAAAGATATGCAGGAAAAGTAACAATGATAAAGGAAGCAGGCCATTGTTAGCTGTTTGTTGGGTGAGAACGAGAAGCTGGTGCGACTTGGGTGGTTGGGGGATGGAGATAGAGGGAATGCCAGGGTTACTTGAAGCTGGAGAAATCAATATCTAACCTGCGTACCAGTGTAAAGTGAAGCAAGCACCTCGGAGGTGTGCGGACTTGAAAGGCACCATACTTATTCAAACCCAAGATGCAAAGATGCTCCAATGTCGAGCATTCCCTGCAATGCTTCAATGTAAAATTCTTCACTTCAACTTAACCTTCTGTCATCTCACTTTGTTGTGATGTTTTGTTTCTACGATGGTGCGTTGTGACAGTTCACAAGCTTTAAGCGGGGCGTAAGCCTGAATTATACCTCTTACATCAAGGGAAGTAACCCATTGCCAGCCTGTCAACTTTTCAAGCCTTGCTCTTAACAGCTTAATAAAAGGTTCCAGCGATTTCCCTCATTTTGAGGAAAATATGTTCACAAAAACATCAGTCACCATGATAGCTAAACGATAAATGGCATGGCAAAAAGGCATTGGACTCACCTCTTTCTAGTTCTTAATAAAAAATACACATCATGGAATGAATCAGTCATAACATGCCCACACTGGCCAACATGACCCATCTATACTATCTCACCTGCCTGCATTTGACCCATATCCCTCTAAACCTGTCCCATCCATGCACCTGTCTAAGTGTTTCTTAAACATTGCTGATGGTGCCTGCCTCAACTATCTCCTCTGGCAGAGGATGTTTACGAGAATGATCCCAGGGATGATTCAGTTAACGCATGAGGAGGGCTAATTCTGCTCCTACTTGTATGTCTTTGTGGTCTTTTGTCACATTGTGAGCAAACATTCTTGAAAAACTCAAATAGATGTCTATCTTCTTCCGTGTGGCGTGCACAGCCTAAAGTTGTTGGACAACTTGTTCTATTTGATGTTCCGTTTGTGCACGTTGAGTTGATTGCATTAGTCGAAACAGGGCGGACCACGTGAAGGTTGCAATCTTCCACCCCATAGATGTCTATAATCAGAAGTGGCAATAAATGACCTTGTTGAAACATACAGAGTAGTGAAAGCTTGGATAGAGAGGATGCTTCCACTAGTGTGAGCGTCTAGGACCAGGCATAGCCTCAAAATTAAAGGATGTTCTTTTACAAAGGAGATGAGGAGCATTCAGTCAGAGGGTGGTGAATCTGTGGAATTCTTTGCCACAGAAGGCTGTGCAGGCCACGTCAGTGGATATTTTTAAGGCAGAGATAGATTCTTGATTAGTATGGGTGTCAGGGGTTATGGGGAGAAGGCAGGAGAATGGGGTTAGGAGGTAGAGATAGATCAACCATGAATGAATGGCGGAGTAGACTTGGTGGGTCAAATGGCCAAATTCTACTCCTATCAGCAAGGACATTCTTGCCTTTGAGGGAGTGCAGCGTAGGTTTACAAGGTTAATTCCCGGGATGGCGGGACTGTCATATGCTGAGAGAATGGAGCAGCTGGGCTTGTACACTCTGGAGTTTAGAAGGATGAGAGGATATCTCATTGAAACATATAAGATTGTTAAGGGCTTGGACATGCTAGAGGCAGGAAACATGTTCCCGATGTTGGGGGAGTCCAGAACCAGGAGCCACAGTTTAAGAATAAGGAGTAAGCCATTTATTATGGAGACGAGGAAACATTTTTCTCACAGAGGGTGGTGAGTCTGTGGAATTCTCTGCCTCAGAGGGCGGTGGAGGCTGGTTCTCTGGATGCTTTCAAGAGAGAGCTAGATAGGGCTCTTAAAAATAGTGGAGTCAGGAGATATTGGGAGAAGGCAGGAATGGGGTACTGATTGTGGATGATCAGCCATAATCACATTGAATGGCGGTGCTGGCTCGAAGGGCCAAATGGCCTACTCCTGCACCTATTGTCTATTGTCTATTGTCTATCACTTATGACCTTATGACCTGAGTAGAAAATCGTTATCTCCAAGAAGATTATTGCAGAAATCCCTTCAGCATTTCACGATTGCTCTATGCTAGGCATCAACATATCTAGTTGTTCCTGAAATCCCAATTGGAAAATGGCTGTGAATAAAATGGCCTTCAGGGTTAGAGGTTGTTATAGATCAGAAATTCCCATGAGCCTTACTTTAATTTACAACACTCTTTGCTGGATAAACTTTTCTATGAACTAGACCCTGGAAATCCAAATAAGGAAAAGCTAATTATTTTGTCCCATTATAATTTTCCCATGTGGATATAGAACTAAAGTCCCATTATCTTCCAGAACACTAAGGGGCAACTGTTGGTCATGTCACTGGTTAATTGCGAAAGGGCCATTATCAATCAGATGTCCTCTATGTATCAGACCTGATCATTTCTGCATAGGAAGAAACTGCAGATGGTGGTTTAAACCGAAGATAGACACAAAAATCTGGAGTAACTCAGCGGGTCAGGCAGCATCTCTGGAGAGAAGGAATTTCCTGAAGAAGGGTCTCGACCCATAACGTCACCCATTCCTTCTCTGGAGTTGCTCCCTGTCCCCGCTGAGTTACTCCAGCTTTTTGAATCTATCCAAGGAACTGCAGATGCTGGTTTAAACCAAAGATAGACACAAAAAGCTGGAGTAAATCAGTGGGTCAGACAGCATGTCTGGAGAAAAGGAATAGGTGACATTTTGGGTTGCGACCCTTCTTCAGACTCTATGTACAGACTTTTTCAGAGTCTGAAGAAAGGTCTCGACCCTCAATGTCGCCTATTCCTTCCCTCCAGAGATGCTGCCTGTCCCGCTGAGTTACTAAAGCATTCTGTGTCTATTTTCTGAACAGATTATTTATGGCTCGTTTATAAAAGTGACAAGACGGTTCCTTATCACCTTTCCACTTGGCCCGAGTAATACAAAATGCCAAAGACTATACCGTATTTATAAACACCATGTAAATGCATTCTGGAACAAGTGTAAAATGGTTGGAGAACGTTACTGGATTGATAGTTAGAGGGTGGTACAGCACAGTAACAGGCCCTTTGCCACAACTTGCCCATGCTGACCAAGATACCCCATCTACACTGGTCCCCCCTGCCTGCATTTGGCCCATATCCCTCGCAACCTTTCCTATCCATGTACCTGATATATATTTCAGAACTGAAGCAGAGAAGGTAGTGGCCTGACATTGTTCAGACATTTTTCTACACATGTTCCTTCAATTTACCCCAAAACACACACTGAGGACCTGAGAATGGATGAAAACCACTTTGAAGCCATACCGAGGTACAGTGAAAAGCTTTGTATTGTATGCTATCCAAACAGATCCTATATACCATACATACATGCAATCAAGTCAAACTCAAGTAAAATCTCAAGCCTTTCTTGACGTCCTCTGAGGGAGGGCTATATGTATGTATTTATGTATGTACTTAATCTATGAACCACTGATGTATAACGTTAGTACCTCCACCAACGTAAAGCACTTTGGCCAACGAGAGTTGTTTTTTAAATGTGCTATGGAAATAAAAGTGACGACTTGAATAGATAGAGCAAGGGGTAAGGTACAGAGTGCAGAATATAGTTTAGTTTAGACATACAGCGCAGAAGCAGGCCCTTCAGCCCTCCAAGTCTGTACTGACCAGCGCTCCCGCACATTAACACTACCATGTACACACTAGGGACAATTTACAATTACGGGATACCAAGCCAATTAACCTACAAACCTTTGAAGTGTGGGATGAAACTGAAGATCTCGGAGAAAACCCGCGCAAGACACAGAGAGAATGTACAAAATCCACACAGACAGCACCCTTAGTCAGGATGGAACCCAGGTTTCTGGCGCTGTAATGCCCCTGTCCCACTTAGGAAACCTGAACGGAAACCTCTGGAGGCTTTGTGCCCCACCCAAGGTTCCCGTGCGGTTCCCGGAGGTTTTTGTCCTCCGGCAACCACCTTCAACTAGCATCGCAACCGGCTTCGACTAAAATATTACCAATTTTTAAAACGTAAACCACTTTCGACCATTAGGGAGACTGACAAAAACCTCCGGGAACCGCACGGAAACCTTGGGTGGGGCGCAAAGTCTCCAGAGGTTTCCGTTCTGGTTTCCTAAGTAAGACAGGGGCATAAGGTAGCAACTCTACTTCTATGCCACAGTGCCGCCCTTAAATAGTTCTTCACCATGTCGCCCTGAAAAAATATAGTTCTCTGCATTGTAACGCATCAATTCTATGGACATCGTCCATTATCTACAATGGAGTAGTGGCAGTGTAGTTAGGTTCATAGATTTGCCCAGACTCCTTGGGAACCAGGCTGTGCGGAAACCATAATTCTCTGCAGAGAGAACAAAAGATTGCAAATATAAACTGTCTGAAACCTCCAGTTCCTTGGTCGCAGGTGAATATATTCAGAATACGTGCTCCTCTGAACCTTGGCAACAGCCTTTCACGGACGGCCGATGGAATTGAAGTTTTCTGAATGTTTTATCTGAAGGTTTTGACGTGCTTTTGCAGATTCGGGACACTGAAGCAGATCAAAGGAATTCAAAAGCAGTCAACTAGAATGCTTATAGATTTGTTGCATTCAGTGGGTGCTCAGAAGACCCAAGGGCATTTCTTCATGCACGCTCACAGCTCCAATTCCAGCCTCTTGTTTCTCAGGTTCTGCAGTCAGACATCTGGGAAGGCCCATTTCACCCGCAATATTCCCCTCTGCCTCCAAAGGGAACATGATGAGCTGTCAACAGCACTCAAGCACTGTCACTCTGCTAAAGCCTCGATCAATCTGCCTCGCCCCTTCGGGCCTGGGGCAAGACTGCGTCTGCTTGTGTGTGGCGGGGATGGGGTGAGGAGATATCAGGGGTAAACCGCTCCCCCACACAAGGTTTCACCCAGAGAGTTGTGAATCTGCGGAACTCTCTGCCACAGAAGGCAGTGGAGGTCAATTCTCTGGATGTATTCGACAGAGAGTTAGATAGAGCTCTTCGGGTTAATGGAATCATGGGATATGATTCCATTAGCAGGATTTTGTTCTACTTAAAGCATACGGCATTGGGGGTTCACTTAAAGCATACGGCATTAGGGGTTCAGTATTGATTTGGATAGAGAACTGGCTGGCAAACAGGAAGCAAAGAGTAGGAGTAAACGGGTCGTTTTCAGAATGGCAGGCAGTGACTAGTGGGGTACCGCAAGGCTCAGTGTTGGGACCCCAGCTATTTACAATATACATTAATGATCTGGATGAGGGAATTGAAGGCAATATTTCCAAGTTTGCGGATGACACTAAGCTGGGGGGCAGTGTTAGCTGTGAGGAGGATGCTAGGAGACTGCAAGGTGACTTGGATAGGCTAGGTGAGTGGGCAAATGTTTGGCAGATGCAGTATAATGTGGATAAATGTGAGGTTATCCACTTTGGTGGCAAAAATAGGAAAGCAGACTATTATCTAAATGGTGGCCGATTAGGAAAAGGGGAGATGCAGTGCGATCTGGGTGTCATGGTACACCAGTCATTGAAAGTAGGCATGCAGGTGCAGCAGGCAGTGAAGAAAGCGAATGGTATGTTAGCTTTCATAGCAAAAGGATTTGAGTATAGGAGCAGTGAGGTTCGACTTCAGTTGTATAGGGTCTTGGTGAGACCACACCTGGAGTATTGCGTACAGTTCTGGTCTCCAAATCTGAGGAAGGACATTATTGCCATAGAGGGAGTGCAGAGAAGGTTCACCAGACTGATTCCTGGGATGTCAGGACTGTCTTATGAACAAAGACTGCATAGACCCGGTTTATACTCTCTCGAATTTAGGAGATTGAGAGGCGATCTTATAGAAACTTACAAAATTCTTAAGGGGTTGGACAGGCTAGATGCAGGAAGATTGTTCCCGATGTTGGGGAGGTCCAGGACAAGGGGTCACAGCTTAAGGATAAGGGGGATATCCTTTAGGACCAAGATGAGAAGGACTTTTTTCACACAGAGAGTGGTGGGTCTCTGGAACTCTCTGCCACAGAGGGTAGTTGAGGCCAGTTCATTGGCTATATTTAAGAGGGAGTTAGATGTGGCCCTTGTGGCTAAAGGGATCAGAGGGTATGGAGAGAAGGCAGGTATGGGATACTGAGTTGGATGATCAGCCATGATCATATTGAATGGCGGTGCAGGCTCGAAGGGCCGAATGGCCTACTCCTGCACCTAATTTCTATGTTTCTATGTTTCTATGATATGGGAGAAAACCAGAGATCCCGGAGAAAACCCATGCAGGTCACGGGGAAGAACGTACAAACTCCCAACAGATTGCACCCGTAGTCAGGAT